>JAENHJ010000544.1:3060000-3660000 GCA_025330945.1 Mucuna pruriens
TATCAAGCCTAGGCTAGAGCTACAAACTGCTCTAGGCCTCATTTACAACTTTGGGCCATCTCCTAATATAGACTATTAAAGGCTTCTTTCCTAAGGACCATTCTTGGTTACTACTTGCCCAAGTCCTACCAAGATCAAAAGGTTGCAACCTAGGGCAAAAGCACAAAAGCAAAGTCTCCTACATCAAGAGCTCTAATACCAACTTGCTAAATTGATTTTCATATTTCACCAACTTCAACCTTCAGAAACGATACAATTCTATAGGCTCTGTTGAGGCCCTCCCTAGTGGAGAGTAGTTACGAACGTAGGGAAACTAAATTAGGGAATGATTACAAATATAGGAAAAACCAAAAATAAGAAATAAAGTTATACACAATCAACTCCTAATTAACATATTTATGGTAAATAATTACAAAGAATCCCACCATCCTTGCCAACATTATTTGTGAATTGATTTGCACTAAACAACTTAGAAATTGAAGTTTGGAGACGTCGGGATGAATTATGTGTGATAATTAGGTAGCCCTTCATATAGCTTTCAATTCAATGTTTCATGAAAGAACTAAATATATTGAAATTGATTGTCATTTTGTTTGAGAGGAAGTTCTATCTAAGGAAGTGAATGCATAATCTATTTTTTCCAATGATCAACTAGCAAACATCATCATAAAGTCTCTAAGGTGGTCTCAACTTCAATATATTTGTTTCAAGCTTGGAGCATTTGAATTATATGCTCCAATTTGAGGGAGTGTTGCAAATAGGAGTGTGAATTAGTTCGTATTCATGTGTATATATAGTTTGTGTACTTACAATATAATAGCATTCATGAGCACACGAAATAGCACTCTTATTAATTCTTACTTGTGAACGTAAAGTATAAATAATTCAAAGGGCGTATAAATATCAACCTTAACTTTTCACTCAAGAAATTTAGAAAATCTCTTTTTCTAAAATCCTCTACACCTCTATCATTTCAAGAAATATTTAAAACTAGAAATGAATTTGTTCAAATATTATAACCCAGTGCAAAAAAATGCATCAATAAAATTAGCTACGAAATTTCAGCCCCAAATTTTTCAGTTTTATTTGTTATTTTTGGTAATGAAATGAACAAGGGCCAGGGAGGTTGCCCCCGAGTACTCCAAAGTGGATGGACACTTTAAATGACTAACAATTGCTTGGCAGAAGGAATGCACAATAAGGATGAGATGTTTCACTTGTGGATTTCCATCAATAGCAGGCCCACTACTTATAATCACTCATCATTTCATTGATCAAAAGTCAAAGTATAAAATAAGGAGGTAAAATTATAGCTTAAGTATCTAAACATTGATAAATGATTCTTCACAACAAAGGCCTTTTCGTCATATGAACACTAGTTTCTTCAAATAATAACCTAATTCAAAGGAAAGCACAAAAAGAACTTCTCACCATTTACAAGAATTATCATTTACAAACAAAAGTTCAATGTTGACAAGAAAACTTACTCCTCGTGTATTGGAATCAAAACATATGCCTTCTGGAAAATATTCACACCCTTCCACCATCTTCTGAACTTTGCAAAGATCATCGCTCTATCACTTTGCTAGATATTGCAATAAATAATAAATTAGAGCATATATAGAAAAAAGTACAAAGTGAAGGGAATTGCAGAAGGCAAGGAAAGAAATTAACTTTAACAACAAAAGTATCATTACAACAAATAAAGAATCACCCTAATAGATTCTCATACTACTTTTTGACCCAAAAAACTCTACTCTTGTCTATTCAAATGTTTGTTATTTTAAATTGGTCAAATTAATTTGTGGGTACCTACATTATTTGAGGATTTTTAAATAAGTCTTATACTTTAGAATTTTGTAATTAGACCCCTAAACTTATTCTTAAGAACATGAGTTTAAACTGAACTCAACCCTACAAAATCAGCTTATATGGTGAGGATTTATCTTCACTCATATACTATATTTAGGTCATCTCACTAGTCGATATGGGATCTTTAACACCACTCACACCAAGGACTAGACATCTCAAGTGTGAAGTTTGCAGGACTAGACATTTACGAGTGGTCCAATAATCGCTTGCTAGGGAGTGGCCCAATAACGAGTGGTCTAATAAGTCCAACAACAATGGCTACAATAGGCTCTGAAAGCATCATAGAATATGGGTTTTGGCTTAATTTGTAAGGCAATGATTGTTCCTCACTTAAATACTCTATTGAGGTCATCTCACTGGTCAACGTGGGATCTTCATCACTTATAAATCATTATTAATTGGGCCCTTGGCCACATTTCCTTTAGGATTCTCCATTAAGTACAGGAACCTAATTTAAAATTTTAAAATAGTTCAAGGACCTACTAAATAATTAAACTAGTGACTTGGTCCCTAAACTATCTAAAAAATTTCAATTAGACCTAAAAAATTATTTAAAAGTTCAAGGATCTAATTATAAACTTTCAACAACCTACGATGACTGCACAATGGTGCATGATATGCCTCTAAACAACCTAAAGAGTGGTGTGCAAACAAGGTACCAATTTCTAACTGAAACCTCTCAAATTGTGTGAAAAAGGCACCAAGTTGATTGTAACAATGTTAAACATCATTATTTTATGGCATTACATTTCATAGTTATCAATAATCAATAGCAATTGGAGTGGTAGCTATTGCGGCAGAGCAGAGCAGACATGAAGCATTATAACAATGTTATTGCATCGCATTTTCATGTTGTGTTTGACACGTCAATGTGGGATCTTTCTCTTATTCCTTTTGTTTTATTGTTGGTAGTAGCAATAATCATTTTTTTCCTTGACTTTTCTACCTTGTGTATTCTTCCCAACATAACCATGGGATCTGCTTCCCAACCAACCAATGATCAACGAAAAAATAACACTTAGTTTCTTTCCTTGATTCTTATGAACTTTATTATTAATGATGGTTAGATGATGAATTTTGAGTAATATTATCTTTTTAAGTTTATATATATATATAGGGAGCGTATCAAGTGAGATGAGAGTTCATAATAAAAAGGTGAAAGGCATAAATTTAGACCATATAAACATACGTGGAACGTTAGGATCAAAAGTTATTAAATGCTCAAATGACTACTTAAAAAATTATTTGGCTTTCTAATTTAATTCAAACCATTCATGAAATAATTAAATGGTCTAGATTTCTTCCCTTCAGCCTCTGATATAAATACTTCTCTCACTTGATATGTTCTTTCTCTCTATATATATATATATATATCATAGTAGTTAATCCTAGATAGCGGAGCGAAGCAGCAGACTAGGATAGTGGGATGGCAGATAGCGAGATGATCGCTATTCTAATATTTTATATATCTATTAAAAATTATTAATATACATATAAACTCAAAAACATAAACATTACTCAATTCATCAAATAATGACCATCATTAATAATAAAAATTCATAAAACCCTTAAACCCTCTAAAGCATAAACCATAAAGTACTAAGTAGACATTAAAAACATTCTATTGGGCAGAATAAAAAAAAGTACACAAGTATTTTTTTTTGCTATTGTCAACACAAGAAAGAAAGAGGAATCAAAGAGAGAAAGAAAAGGGGAATCAAAATTAATAAAATAAAAAAAGAAAAAAGAAGACTTTAAAATTGAAACTTCAAAGAGTAGGATAGAAATAGAGCTCACCGGAGAATAACACTAAGCTCGTCGAAGAAGAGCACTGAAGAAGACAGAAAAACGCCGGAAGACGTCAATGGTGGTCGCGTCGATGTTCGCCAGTGGTTTTTGAGGAATAGCGTTGGAGAAGACAAAGAGACAACAACGATGGTCGTCGGAGAAGACAAAGAGACGCTGACCATGGTCGTCGGAAGAACAAAACATAGAACAGAGGACAAAAGAAGAAGGCTAGGGATTCTGGGAAGAAGAAAATGGAGCGCATGAGAAGAAAGATCTCTCTTTTAAACCCTAATAACCCGAAAATACCCTCACTAACATTTTAAACATGAGGGTATTTTCGAATTTTCGTTTCCAGCCACCAAAACTCACATGCGTTTCACTGTTGCGGCCATGGAAAAGGCTTCTCCCAGAATCGCCCTCCACTCTACGACCACCACGACAATGAACCACGCCGCTCCATGACCTCTGTCGCGCCTCACCGTCGTGATATCGGCCGCTATTGACAACTATGATATATATATTCATGAATAGTTATATGGTCTAAAATATTAGAATAGCAATCATCCCACTATCTGCTATCCCAATTTTGGGGTCGACCACTCTACTTTTTTGGGATTGACTACTATGTTACATTTATGTTTAGATACTATGATTGGGATTTTAATACTATTTTTTGACATAGGTAAACTCTTGAGAGTTTACGAGTCACGTCAATAGACACTCCACAACTTTGCATAGACCCTATGAGTTTGACAACCTTGCCTACAACACAAAAAAGTAACATGAGGGAAGTTGCTAGAAAATTACAAAATTATTTCACTTTTGTATAAATTACTAGTTTCTATTGTCCAAGGAGCATTATTAGGTCAGCAATTCACATTTTATGCTGATTAGTTACCTAAATATCTAAAATATACCTTCAAAATTATCAAGTAAAACACTTATTTAATAACACCAAAAGGTACCAATAACTGATTAACTAGTAGTTAAACCACCAGTCAAAGCAACAAACCTTTTGCAATGGAACAATCAATGATGCATTATATCATAATGATTAAGAGTCCGCTTACTTAGGAAAATAATCTCTGCATGCATATAAATACAGCCATGAATTAGCAGGAAGATAATTAAGCACCTTGTAGGAAACAGCTTCTTTAAGCTTCTTGTAGAAATATGTATTGAAAAAATGGTAGTCAGATAATGATCTATTTGTCAACGATGCTTGCTGCTGCAAATATCTAGCCAATTGAAAATGCCATAAGTAGAGAATTCAGAAACTAAACATGGAAAATATGTCCAAGGACTATTACTGTGCTACAGTATAATTCAAGTTTTTCATCATAAGCAATCCTAAAGGGACAAAAAAAGTGATAACATATAAACATAATCAGTTTAATAGGTAATAACATCTATTGAAACCAAAGTGAGTAGTAACAACAGGTAGGGGAGTAAATGAGTTAATCTATTCATGAAACATTCAAGCTTAATTTCTTAAATGTTCAATCAAACTCATTGGTTTTTCTAAACAACCAATCTCAAGCTTGGCTTTAGGCAAAATTATATAGACGCTGGAAGCACAAGTTACAAACTTGACATTAAAAGCTCATGAATAGTTCCTCACTCTCCCTATGAGGGATCAGTGTTATCAATGGAGGATAGCATTGTGGCATATGGCAAACACATGGCAGACAGAATCAAAATAATATATATACAAAAAAAACTGCATAAATAAAATTGCAATGCAGAATTAGAGAACATAATTAAAGATAACAGAATTTAAAAAATATATATAATTGAAAATATAACAAAATTTAAAAGAATAACAGACTTAAAAAAAATTAAAAGATGACAGAATTAGAAAATATAATTAAAATATAACAGAATTAAAACAAAGAATAATAGCTTTTAAGAAAAACAAAATTAAAAATAAAATAAATAATATTTTTAATAAATAAAAATTAAATAATCAATAAAATTGAAAAACAAAATCAAAATAATAAATAAAAGAGAGAAGCAAAGAAAAAACGGAATTAAAAAATAATGAAATAAAGCAAAAAAATAAAGGAATCGAAGTGAAGCAAACCAGAAGAAGACAAGTCTAGAATACAAATTTCATAAATCCAACCGCTAAATCATAATATCATCTTGATAATCATGTTAGATACATATATGTTATTTATAGGTTTTTTAATATTATATAGTTGAAGTATTGAATTATTATAATTAAGTATTATTTTTCATACATAAATGTTACTTATAGGTTTTTTAATATTATTTTTATATATGTAAACTCTCACGAGTTTGCAGAGGCTCCACAAGTTTACATAAACTCTTGAATTTGACAACCATAATCATGTATATCAAAGCTTAAGATAAATTAAACATTCCTAAATATATAATCTTATAGCCAACATTTACTTATATTTTGAAGAATATATTATACATCAAAACAAAGTTTAATAATGAAGTATTCAATAAGTTTCAAATTATAAGAAAATTGTAAACTTGATCTACTTAATGAGAACTTTCAAAACAACATATAGATTAATGAAATTGATTGTCTATAATAAGTTATTAAGTAGAGCAAGTTAAACAATACTTATTCCTAGAGTAAGTGGATCTATTTCATGTATATATGGAACAAGATCAATTCATAACATGGGCTGAACTTGGAAAACTAACACTTCTAATAAAATTTTACAAATATTAATTTTTATCAATCTGATTGTTGAATAATGTAATATTATTCTAATGATTATGTATACCAAATTTTTCGGATGATTTAAACAATCATAAATATGTTATCTAATCTAATAGTATACATTTACTTACATTTAAATAGTATATTATATATTAAAAATACATTAATAAGATGAAATAACTACTAGTTTTAAAATCTTATGAAATTTTGCATAGTAGATCTACTTCATAAGAACTTTTATACATTGATTGAATTGATAAAGAGCCTGTTCGGGTAAACTTCTCCAAAAGCACTTATGGAAGAGGAAAATGAGAAGAAAAAATGAAATAAACTTCTCTATAAGCTAAAATTAACTTATGTATAAACTAATTTGTAGAAACTCTCTTCTTTTTGAAAAAACCAAAAAGTTAACATTTATAAGAAGTTAAATAAGTGCCTGATTGGTTGGAGGGGTGGGGAATGGAGGGGAGCAAAACTCCTCCTGATCTAATTTTTGCTCCCCTCCAAATTGGGAGGATTTGGAGGGAAGGGGATTTAAAACGGTAGTGGTCAATCCCAAATAGAGAAGCAGAGCTACCGATCCCAAAAGTGGGATTGCAGATAGTGGGATGACCACTATTTTAATTAATATATATATATATATATACATATATATATAATTTGTATATTTATATAGTTTCTATTATATGACAATATATATAATAATATTTTTATATTCTTTCTACTTCTTATTATATATTTTTCTTATATTAATTTATTAAATTAATACATTTTTATTTATATATTATTATATTATATATTTGTCTATATTATATAATAAAAAATTATGTATTAATATTTTTTCTACAATCCTAAATATTATAGAGTATTTTATAGTTTTATAATAATATAATTATAATATGATTACGTATAAAATAGTAAAAGAACCCTAATTTTAAGACAAAGTGCCCAATTTGGAGTGCAAGCCCAACACCCACTCTCATCCAAAAAATAAAAAACAAAAGGAACCCTAGATTTTTCTCTCTCCTATCAATCCCATCAGTTGTCACACTATTTCTAAAACCCTAGTTTTTTTTTCTTTCTCCCAACATCCATCACACTTTCTAAAACCCTGGCCTCTTCTCTTTCTCCCATCAACCATTACCTCCTTCTTTTGAAAACAAAACATTTTTGCCTAGCCAACTAAAGGTTGCTCACCGAAAGTTGTAGAACACCTCTGCCTCACCAAAGTGGCGGAGTTTCCTACAATCTTCACTACAACAAGCACAAAAATGCTCCAAGAGCATGATCGCGTCCGCCCCGCTCTGCCGCTATCGCAGCCGCTCCAACCGTGACATGAAAACGCGACACATCAACATCTTCGTCGTGCCACAATGCCACACTCCAGCCGCTATTGACTACTGTTTAAAACATTTTAAGTCTAAAGACTAAAATATCTCCACTTATGGTTTGAAATTTAAAATTATAAGGGTACAAAAAGTAAATTAATTTTTAAAATCCCTCCCCTACCCTTGTGAACCAAACAAGAAAAGGGCTACCTCCCTTCTCCTCCTTTAAACCAAACAAGATATCTAATTAAAATTCCTCCCTTCCCCTCCTTTGAACCAAACAGACCCTAAGTGTAAGTTTGCTAAGTTTGACACCTAGTGTGTATGTGTATATTCGTGGTTAGGAATTAGGACTTTTAGGAAGATTTATTAGAATAAAAATTTAATCCACTAAATTAATAGCTGTTAGGTAGGCTGGTTTTTACTTTTTATCCCTCATTTCGCTTTGTCCTTATCCCTTGTTTTGCTCCTCTATTCTCTCCTAATTTGTAGGAGATTGGTTATCTCTTCTTAACCAATTATGACTAAATCCTACTATGATGTATGGCACAATGACTAATTTGTAGGAGAATATGCTTTTTCTCTCTAAACCTACATGGTATCAGAGCCTTTGTTTTGGACCTTGCTTCTCTAGTGGTGAAAAGTAGTAGGGAAGGTTGTGCTTCTCAGATCATCATGACAGAAACCCAAGGGCCACAATCCACTTATGAGGCAACCCCTTTTACAACTAAGCAATTGAAGCACTTGTACAACAAACTCTTCTTCCAAAGTGTTAGTAAATTCATCTTGAGGGTCCAGACTATAGTCCTTTAAATTATGAAAGCTTAGATGCTCCTTATTGCCAAGCAATGAAAATCATGATTCACATGTAATAAACAGAAACGAGACTTGCAGCAAAAACAAATGGATGAAACCTTTTTTCACTGTTTACTCGAGGAGAAAAAATATTCAAAGGAACAAGCCTAACGAGTAGAGATCCTGTGCACCACCATGTGTCCAAGGACTCACCATATACTTTTCATGAGATTATACAATCTATTTCAACTTCTGTTTTAGAATCCATGAGCCCTCCGTATAACACTGCTGAATCAAATGTTTATAATCTTCTTATCTGTAGTCTATAGTATTATTAAATCTAGTGCAGCTTTGCACTGTAGGCTGTAGCACTAATACTATAATCTTAAAGAAAAATTTACTACAGCAATAATATAATAAGTCTAAAATCTAAAAATAGTAGAAAAGAATATTATAAAAAGGAAAACAAACATAATAAAAAATATCACGCATAATAAAAAAATTATTATAATAATGAAAAATAATAAAATAGTATTATAAAAATGAAAATTTTTAAAATATTACTTAAAGAAATAAGGTTTCTTAAATTGACAAGAAAATATAAAAATCAATTCTTTAAATCAAAATACATCAACTTTATAATAATGTGTGAAAATTCAAAATTCAAAATTAAACTCAAATTAAGATTAAAATAATCTTTAAACTCAAATTATCTTTGATTAATATTTATAATACAAAAATTATATATATTTATATTAAAATTATAATCTTCATTCAAATGTAAAGTAAATAAAAATAACAATAATACTGAATATAAACAATACTAATAAAATATAAAAATAATAGTAAACTAATATATAATCTTCAGAAAAATAAAAAATGTTACAACAGTAATAATATAATAGTCTAAAATCTAAAATAGTATAAAAATATTATAAAAAGGAAAATAAACATAAAAAATCACACAAGAAAATAATATTATAAAAATGAAAATTTTAAAATATTACAAAAATAAAAATATTTATACCCATGTATTGCACGTTTACCAAGTCTAGTTGCTAGCCAAAAAAAGGTGAGGTCATGCCCGAAACATCTGCTGTCCAACTTTGTGTCATGAAATTCCTGTGTTTTCCATGCTTTTACTTCACAATTTTATACAGGGAGATTCTGAAGAATGCACAGGAAGCTCAAAAGGCTTCCAAGGGGAAGAGATGAAAGGTCTTGAAAAAACAAACATAGGAGACAGTGGAGCTGCCCGTAAGGGAAAACAGTGGGATGCAAATGGGTGTTTACAATAAAATATAGGTCAGATGGATCACTCGAAAGATATAAGGCTCAAATGGCTTCCAAAGGCTTTCATTATTACTAAAAGACATTTGCACCAGTTGTGAAGCTGAACACTGTTAGAGTCCCTTTTCTTGCTACAATTCTTGATTAGCCAATACAATAGTTAGCCATGACGAATGCATTTCTAAATGGAGATTTGGTGGAGGATGTGTATATGGATGTGCAGTTGTGTTTTGAGCAAAAGTTAGACTCAAGTATGCATGCTAAAGAAGTCCCTATACAGATTAAAGAATTACTAAGCTTGGTTTAAGAAAATTGCTCAATTTATCAAAAAATAACGGTTATACACAAGGGCAAGCAAATCATACTATGTTTATGAGGCATTCAGTTGAGGGGAAGATTGTTGTACTGATTGTATATGTAGACAACATAATTCTTACTGGAGATGACTTGACAAAAATGAAGCAGCAGAAGAAATACCTCTGTTGAATTTGAGACCAAGGATTTGGGGTCTTTGAGATACTTCTTTGGAATGGAGATTGAAAGATCAAGAAAAGGAATTGTTCTCTCTCAAAGGGAGTGTGTCCTTGATCTCCTTAAAGGAAATGGTAAGAATGGCTACAAAACATTAGACACCTGTATTGATGACCATAATCAAAGGCTCAGGGATGACAAGGGGGAACCATGGACATTTCTTGATATCAAAGGTTAGTACAGCAACCAATTAGCTTATCACATACACAGCCTGATATTGTGTTTGCAACAAGCTTAATAAGTCAGTTCATGCATACATCCTTTGAAAAACACATGGAAGCAATATATGGAATCTTGAGATACTTGAAGAGTGCACCAGGTAAAGGTTGTATTTCCCAAAAAAAGACCACAATAAACCATCAAAGCCTACACAAAAGTTGACTAGGTTTGTAGTAAGTTTAGAAAGTCCATTCATGCATACACCCTGCAAAAACACACCTGAAGGCAGTATATGCAATCTAGAGATACTTGAAGAATACACCAGGTAAAAGGTCTTTAGACTTTACTTCAAAATACACTATCGATGTCTACGCAGATGCTGGCTGGGCAAGTCTACACTGACAGGAGGTCTACATCAAGGCTATGGCATGTTTGGATAGGGTAACTTGGTTTTACATGGTGAAGTAAAGAAAACAAAATGTGCTAGCAAGAAGCAGTGCTGAAGCAGAATATAGAGCTATGACTCAGTTTGTGAAATGTTATCACTAAAAAGGGTTCTTGGAGAATTGGGTATGCATATCAACCTACCAATGAAGTTATGTTGTGACTACCATGACAACAAGGCTGCGAATAAGCATCAATTAGAATGTAGTACAGCACAACAGAACTAGATGTGGAACTTGGCAGACACTTCATAAAAGAGAAGATGGATGGTGAAGCTGGTACGCCATTTGTTCCAACAATGCAACAAGTGATAGATATTCTCGCCGAAGTATTATTCCAACATAACTTCGAACTTCTTGTAAGCAAGTTGGGCATGATAAATATCTAAGCACCAACTTGAAGAGGGTGTTGAAGATAGTTCAGAATTAATTGTTAGTAATTTTAGGAAGTTTCTTATCTCTTAAGACTTTTAGAGGACCAAATGGGTGTTTTGTCAAAATTAAAAGAGACTAAATAACTATGCAGAAATTATATAAACTTAGACAATCCCTATAATTTTTTAAGAAAGAACCAAGAAAGCCCAATCCTCTTCCATGTCCTATCAATCAAGCATGCATTGATTTACATTCTTTCCATCTATATTCCCTACAAATTACATACAATGAGTTTAGGGCAACAAAAGAAAGTAGATAGCATAATTATGCATTTTTTTTTCTTCATTGCAAAAAGAAAAATTCTTAAAGGGACCTGCAAGGGAGAAAGTAGAGAGGGCTGAATAGACTTACTGAATGTAGAAGTTCATAATAGTTGATGTTAAATAGCCTTCAGGGGCAAGGCAATCAGTGTCTGTGTAACAAATTTCAACACACTCTGGATCATCTCTGAGCCATCACAAAGGAAAGTTAACAGGTCAGCAACATAAATAAGACAAAATTATAGTTGAATTACAATGTTATTGTATTATTCTTTAAAAGTACCTTGATGGAAAATAGATCTTAGCTTCTTTCAGGCTGAAAAGAGACAGACACAAATCAAATAATACAATGGATTTTATGGGCATGTTGCAAAAGATGAATAAATAAATATTAAATAAACAAATAAAGGCAATCAAATTCACTTACTATTCAGCAAATTTATTTTCTGTTTTCTCCACAATATGAGCTGCTTCATCATCATCATCATCATCATCATCAACATCAAGAACAATGGGCTTACCCTGTTTAAAACATGTTATATGTAATTTATCACTTGTAAGTACTCAGTGAAGCTAATGATTGTCAGATCATCAACAAACTACTGATTATCACTTTTAACAACATAATATGAATGGATAAATAAGAAAATATAGACACACCTTCCTGGACCTTGAGCCATCTAATTGAATTGCCTGAGAAGCATCCTTCCTACCATGTGGATAAAGAGAAAATAAGAATCCAACTTTATGTATTTATTCATTCAGAAAACCTAGCTAGAGGCAAAACTAACAAGCCATATCTGCCACCATCTTCAGCATAAGTAGAAAAGGGTGCAGAAGAGGAAATCATATGAATAGTTTTCTGTAGCAAATGATGATGATTTGATGACGATGTGCTGACCTTTAAACACAAACTTAGTACAATAGGAATGGAAGTGGAACATAATTGCAATACATAGAACAATTAACATTCACATCTTATTGTGAAAATCATAGATGTACTAATTTAAGCATAGAACATCATATATGACAATTTATCTTTTACCTATCCCTTCCTAAGACAGCAAAATAGCACAGATAAATATTCATAACTCATCCTCTAGCCGTCCAATATGACACTTGAACTCTTTTGGAATACATGGAATAGCATGAGAGAATTCCTCTCAGCCCCTAAGAATTTATATTAAAGGATTTACAATTCAAATCCCCGATCAAAGTACCATGAAAATTTCATTGGAATCAAGTGGAGGGAGTGAAAAATAAGATAAGGAGATAACTACCCCTTTGTTGTTTTGGAGGAAATGGAGTAGCCTTTATTGTGTACCCTGAAATATTGATAGACACCACACCAAATATAAAAGGATACGCAACCCCATGAACCAATGAATACCCCTGGGTAAATTTAATTGGCATACAGTAAAAACTGCACTACATCAGTTTTATGAAATGCAAAATATACATGTCAAGTTAACCGACGATGACAAAATGACAAAATGAGGTAACTAAACACATCAAGACCAAAAATCACACAATTATGTTAACATTCTAAAAAGTATTGGAATGAAAAACCATAACACATTTTTTCTTACACTTTTGGGTAGCATCTTGACAGATCTCTCCCAATATTCCACAGAGAGAAAGTGGAAGTTGCTCTGCAAGTTTTACCATCACTAAGAGTATCACATTTGGAAAGTTTACTAGGGCATTGAAACTGCAATTGTCTTGATGATGGTCGAAATCTCTTTCTTCTTTTTGGCTCTCCATTGTCTTGTATTTTCTGGTTGTCACAACATTTGAAATGTGACGTCTCTTTTCTAAATGCATCAGAAGCTGTACAATTAGTCTGCTTAACAAATTAAAGTCAGTTTAGGTAATATCAGGCAAGTTAGAAAGGAAAAAATTGAGTAATTTACAAATGAATGAATTATGCAAAGGACCTTACATTATCTTCCATTTTTTTAACGAAGCTAGATGCAAAAGAGGATTGTGGCAGAGCTTGAGATGACAAATTCTCTTCTCTTAAGTCATTAGACACACCTACAAAAACAATCAGTTTCTTAGTATCCAACAAAAAAGTATTTTAATCATGTCTTGTAGGCTGCTTTACTACATAATTATCAATCCTAGATAGCAATGCAGAACAAATGACCCCAAAACTGCTATGGTTGGATGGCAAATAGTGGAACGGCCGCTATTGTGAAATTTTACATAAAAGTTAGAGAGTGAGAACAAGAATGGCGGAAAAATGGTAGCAGAGGTCAGGATGGATGCAAACTACTGAGAACAGAAGTACAGAACAGGACCAAACTATCATGGAAGTCAAGGATGCCTGGAAATTGTCACCAATGAAGAGAGAGTGCACATGACAGAATGTGTACAAGTGAGCTAAATTAGATTCTTTGCAGCCAGTCACGGTTGTGCCTGCTCCAGCCGCAAAATGCTGCAATTTCACTACAACTCTATTTGAGCTCTGTAGTTACCAAGAGCTGCTGCTCTGCCATGCAATACTGCTATAGCACACTATTGAAAACTATGCTTTACAGATATATCATGCCAAAACATCAGGTTTCGTATGTTGAAATCTATAATCTAGTAACGACAACAACTTTTCCTCTTAGTACAAGAAAGAACAAAAATGACGCTTAGAAGACCATAACCAAGAAATTTCCCAATCTTTTCACCAGAGAATCATTAATAGACAGGACAGGACCCAAATACCGCCATTATCATTACAGCACAAGAGCATTGGCATTAAAATACACTTATAGATCAGTTTCAATAGCCACTTTCTTGGAGCAGTCAGAAAATATCATTAGATTCCGTGCCAGCACCTCAGGTTGACTTTCAAGTTTCAACCCATCCATACCTTTGTTTTCCATCTAATCCTACCATTGTCGTGTAAACAAATAGAATCCTAGATACTCCAATATTGACCCATAACAGGAATTGCTACATAAAAAAGGAAAAGAAAAAACTTACCCTCACTAACAGCACTTGAGCTTGTAGCTTGTCCATGCTGCGGCTTCCGGTCCTCATCAACTTCCTGTTCTAGAAAGGAAAACCAAAACCAAACAAAACCTAAGTAATAAAACCAATAGCAACAAACAAAACAAATAACACAGATTACACCAACAAAAAGGAAAAATAAAAACCCTAGAAAATCAATGCCTCAATCAAACACAATAACAATAAAGCAAAAAAAAAATTATTGTAAGCAGCGGAACCTGGCGAAGGCGCTTGAGTTCCCGACGACTAAGTTCTTGTTGGTAGCGGTCGATGGTGGCGCGTAGCTTGGCGCCGGCGTCGGGCAAATTCTTGCCGGTAACGTCGAGTGTTCTCTTCTTGCTCAGAATAGATTCCTTGAGCTTGTGATCGGGGACAGCGTCGAGGTCGTCTGCGGGAGGCTGATCAGAGGCCATGGCGGAGGAAGGCACGACGACGAGCTCCCGCGGCGGCGAGGGCTTGTCGAGGAGTAGGCTCCAGTCAATGGAGAGAGGACCTTGTTGTTGTTGTTCCTTCTCCATGCATTTGAGGAGTGAGGAAAACTGTTACTGATAGGCTACTTGTAAATTGTAATGATCCTAGTGAGAGATTGAATGCAGAAAGGGAAGACAAAATCGGGGCAGTGACTGGCGCACCACTTGTGTGTCGCTCCTCCTCTATTCTGACCTTCCCTCTGCTCTGCCCAATTATTTTTGGGATTGTCCTCTTCTTTGTATGTCCCAATATAAAAAGACAAAGGTACCAATTTCATCATTTTAGGGTTTATTTTCAAATAATTATATATTTTTATGAGAAATTTTATTTGTGTAATAAATTTTAATTTTGTTTCTAAAGTATTGTTGTCTTTTTAATTTCATCTCAAAAATATAAAAATAATAATAAATAATCACTAAAATTTTCTTAGATAATGTCGATCTAGTTTTTGCTAATTATTTTAAAATAGTTAAATAAGCCCGTTAATTTTACTTAGATGACTTTTCGCAAATTATCTAGTGTCTTTTAT
Source organism: Mucuna pruriens (assembly GCA_025330945.1). Classification (NCBI taxonomy): domain Eukaryota; kingdom Viridiplantae; phylum Streptophyta; class Magnoliopsida; order Fabales; family Fabaceae; genus Mucuna; species Mucuna pruriens. Next base: position 3,075,609 of record JAENHJ010000544.1, read on the forward strand.
TTATTAAAATATTTCAATTTAGTTCTTCTAATAATTAGTTTGAATTTGAAACATTCTTATTCTTAATTTATTATTTTATCTTTAAAGTATAAGAAAATAATAAATAATTTCTAAAATTTTCTTACATTGAGTCAATTTTTTAATTTTTGTCATTAAGAAAACTATTTTAAAATAGTTAAGTGTTAAATAGGTACGTTAATTTTATTTAGGTGACTCTTCCTAAATTATAAATAGTCATTTATTTATTAAAAATACTTCAATTTAGTTTTTGTCCAAATTTTAAACATTTTTATTTTTAAAAATATCTATTTCATTTTTACTATTGTAAAATTATTTGAGTCTTTTCTTTTTCTCCCACAAAATTCCAATTATTATTCTTAACCAACATTTGATGAAAGAGATTTTTTTCATAAATATTATTTAGAATATTTATGTTAGTTATATTCATGTTTAATTTTAATAGAATTTTTGGGAGTATAGAAGGAATTTTCAAAAATATCATTTTAGAGAAATAACTTTATTAAATAAACTTATATAAAATTTTATTGTAAAATTAGTTTTTATAAATTTTAAAATTATAAGTTTGGATAAGTTTTATTGTAAAAATATTTTTCATAAATTTTAAAATTATAAATATGTAGGTATAATTTTTAATATTTGTATTTAACTTTAACATAAAAAAATTTCATACTCTCTAAATATTTTTTTATAAGTTCTACTAAAATATTTCTTAAATATTGCAAAAATAATATTATTAAACAATTTGTTAATTAATACATTAGTATTTTTAAAAGATAAAAAATATTTACAAAGTATAATATTTAATATATTAAAAGGATTAAAACAATATATTTGATAAAATAACTTTATTTTTAGAATTGTATTAAATATACTAAGAATATTTATTATTTTTAAATATAATTATTTATCACATTTAATAAGATATTTATAAATTTATAAATGTATTAAATAAGTTAAAGAGTGTATCATAGTAATTTTTTATCATTAAACCTTTCTACCAGACTTGGAAAAGTTAAAATTTTACCTCTTTGTGAGAATTTTTTTTTTTAGAAAACATAGACAAAAACTATTTTCAATAAACAATGTTTGCTGGGAATAATTTTTTAAGATAGTACATAAAAGATGAAAACCAACATTCACAACTTCATATTCTTACGAAACTAAGAACTTCACTACCAAGTATCCCCTTAGGAGCGTTTGGTAGAAAGAAAGTCTTTTCATAACCGAGAATTATGATGATTAAGATTTATGAATTTAGGAATCATGATTACTAGTCATAACTAAAATCTATTTAGTTAGAGATAAATATTTATGGAAATGTTTACACACGCTTCCTGAAATTAAATTTTTCATGTTTAATTTTAATCAAACTTTCTCACATAAATAAGTGAGTTTTTCAAAAATATCATTTTAGAGAAATAACTTCATTAGATAGACTTAGGTAAAACTTTATTGTAAAAATATATTTTATAAATCTTTAAATTATAAATACTTTGATGTATTTTTAATATTTATTAACTTCAACGTAACAAAATTTTTCATTCTCGTTATTTTAAAGTTTCTTCTAAAACATTTATTGAATATTGCAGTAATAGTATTCATAAACAATCTGTTAACTAATATCTTGAAAATTTTAAAGAATAAAAAAATAAAAAAATATTTAAAAAGTATAGTGTTTAATATAGGTTAAATTAATATGTAGATCCTGGTAATTTTTTTTTTAGTTTTTAATTAGGTCCCTATAGTTAAAAAAACACTTTACAAAAATTCTTATAATTTAAAAATTTTATAATTAAATTCTTGCAAACTAACACAATTATAACTTTGTTAGTTTATGCTGCATGCCAATTTACTTTTTTTTATTACGATTGACGTGGTATCTTGGTAATTACTCTTTTATTTTTATTTTTTAAGGATTTTTAAATCTCTAATTTTATCTTTTTGTAGGGTCACGCAGAGATACTTTGCTACGTACATAAACAGAATTAGCCTTATATTGTAATTGATACTTTTTGCACAAAAAATAACAAGAAAAAAATAGAAGGGGGAATTAAAGAAAGAAGACAATTTTTGCTTAAAGTTTTCTAGACATTTAAAATAAAAAGGAGAAAAAAAATCAACAAGGTTAATTCTTACAATGAGAAATATGAATTTTTCAAACATCAACTAATTCAAGTATCCATTATATATGTAAATGAGGAGAAGAATATAATTTTTTTAATCCGATATTGCACACACTATATGCAATGCAATATAGTGTGTACATGGACTTTTTACGAACATGGAAAGAGTACCTATGCAGAAAAAGTTTCTTCTACATATCTCTACCACTACCAAAAGTTAAAATTAAGGTTTAAAAACCTTAAAAAGTAGAAAAAATGAAAATAAAAGAGTAATTACAATATTATGATACCATGTCACCCTTATAAAAAAGTTAATTGTCATGTTATAATATCTAGTTAGTATAAACTAATAGAAATGTAATGGTGTTAATGAGTGGAAGATTTTATTACAAAACTTTTAAATTATAATTTTTTAAGTTTCTTTTAACGGTAAAGACTTAATTAAAAACTTGAATAAATTATAGGGATTTGCATTTTAATCTAATCGTTAATATATTAAAAAGATTAAAATAATATATTTATAATTTTTTATTTTTTACATTGTATTAAGTATATTAATAATATTTATTAGTAGTTATTATTTTTAAATATAGTTATTTATCACATTTAATAAGATATTGTTTCTAAACTTATAATTGCATTAAATGAGTTAATAAATATACCATGGTATTTTGCATCATTTCAAATTTTCTCCCTAACTTGAGAAAGTTAGATTTACCTTCTTCCATGAGAATGTTTTTGTAGGAAACGAAGGCATAAATATTTTTGGAAAATAATATTTCTTGAGAATATCTTTTTTAGTATACAAAATATGAAAAATTGTGCGGCCGGCCACTTGACCCGGATCCATTACACATGTGCCCTAGCCCAACAGGACCCAGAAGGAGAGCAGCCTTAGCAAGCGAGGGAACACCCTCGGTCCAATAAGCCAACGTTTCCTGGGAGGCCCATCACACTTAAAAGAGACCCCCAAGGCAGTTACAAGCTAGTTACTAGGCGGTTAGGAGGTTGCTTGCCTAGCAAGTCACCCCCAAACTAGCCCCGCAATATATAAATATCTCAATGTCCTTAGTCTTGGGGGTTGATCCAAAAAGAAATACACTCATCACTAGCAACTACCAACGACTTGTACTCTTAGACAAGAATAGTGGTGCCCACCGTGGGGCCTCAGTGAAACTTTTCCCGACGCCTCAAGATTAGGAAATCGACTTTGGCGCTTAGGAGCATAGAAGAAGGAAGATCAACAACCATGCTAGTGATGCATAACCAATCCGCCAGTTCTTCCAATGGCGAGGAGGAGGATACGTTACAAAGGCTATTGCAAACGGTGGCATCCCTACAAGCACGCAACGATGAGCAGACCCGACTGAACGCAGGGGTGGAGCAACGACAAATGGAGGCGAAGGAGAGGCACAAGAAGGCAGGGGTGAGGCATATGGAGGATTTGAAGGCGGCCAGCAAAAGGGATGCAAAGCTTCGCCATCAGTTGGCAGTAGTGAAGGCTACGATAGAGAAGGTGGGAGGAGCGGTGGCTCCACCACCGACTCCTAGTACCCAAGCCTTTTGGGCCCAACCTTTAAGTGAGGAGATTTGACGAGACCGCTATCCCCCTGAATTTTCGAGAAGTGGTGATTGAGTCGTTTAACAGAACACAAGACCCCCACACCCACCTTCAAGCCTTCCAATCCCAAATGTATATCAGCAAAGGCAACAACCTACTGAATTGCAAGTTATTCCCAGGGACCCTACGAGGCGTAGCCATGAATTGGCTAGCCATACTCCTTCCTTGATCCATAAGATCCTTCAGCGATATCACAACTTCTTTCGCCTCCTAGTTCGCAACAAATAAGGTGAAACGTTTCGAAGTAGCTGACCTCTTCGACATCCGCCAAAACAAGGAGGAAACCCTTAAAAGCTACCTAGCCCGGTTGAATAACGCCACAGTCAAGGTAAATGACCTAGATAAAAAATTCTTTGTGAAGGCTTTCCAGAAGGGGTTGAGAGTTGGATAGTTCAGTGACTCATTGGCATTAAGAAAGCACTTGAGTATGAAGGAGATAAGGACTCGAGCAGAAAATCATATTGAAGTAGAGAAAGATCAAGCTGACTAGCTAGAGGCCGAGAGGCAGTCAAGTGCGCGAGATATGCAGCCGACACCACAAGGCAGCCCTAAAGGGGAAGTAAAATATCCGCCCAAGCCGAGAGATTACCCTTTGACACTTACCCCCCTATGTGAGAAAAGGGCGTAGATATTGCGCGACATCTATCACACTCATTTGTTGAAATACTCGAAGGAGATGAAAGGATGGAGGATGGGAGCTAACCTACAAAAATGGTGCGAATTCCATAGGACCTATGGCCACTCAACGGAGGATTGTCGCACCCTATAGAAGCAGATAGAGAGGCTGATCCAAGAGGGACACTTGGACCAGTACGTTAGAAGAGGGAACGAGAAGGCCCTAGGCAACCCAAGGCCGACTAGAAAAATGAAGGGAGGAGAGTCATCTAGAGAAGCCTGCGTCGATGCTAAACGCAAGGAAAGAAGGAGGGAGAGAAGCAGATCACCCTAGAGGAGGAATGCCCGACATCAGGGTGTCATAACAACCATCTCTGATGGCGGAGCAAGTGAGCCAGGACTGACGAAAGTCGTAAGTGAAAGGCCAGTAGTGTCCTAACAATTCGGAGAAAGGCCGACATAACCCTACTTCGGTAATCACCTTCAGCGAGAGGGATGTGAGGTATGAACCACCCAAATAGGACGAGCCAATGCTAATTTCAATGGTGATAGCCGACTATAAAGTAGAAAGAGTCCTTATTGATCAAGGAAGCTTAGTTAACATCTTATACTGGTCGACTTGCAAAAAGCTAGGCCTGCAGCCGGTCGACTTAGAGGCGTGCATAGGAAAGCTATATGGCTTTGTGACGGAACAGGTAGCGATAAAAGGTGTCATTGAACTAGAGACCACATTCGGAGAACAAACACACGCACGCATCATCCCGATGTTGTACATAGTTGTCGACGTAGACGCTTCCTATAACATCATCATGGGCCAGTCGACCCTTAATAAATTGGAAGCCGTGGTCTCCACATTTCATTTGTGCATGAAATATCCAATGGGACAGGAGGTAGGAAGAGTATGGGCCGACCACCAAGTCACCAAGTGATGCTATAAAGACAGCTTGAGGATAGGTTCCCAGCCATCTTAAGCAAGAGAGCCGGATGTGAATGTGTTGGACCTCGACCTGGACCCCAGGTGCGAGGACGAGCGTGAAAGACCTCACTCGGCCCAAGACCTAAAGGAAGTTAGTATAGGACCAAAGCTGGCACACAAGACCAAGATAGGAACAACTCTGATACATGAGGATAAGAGTCACCTAGTTGCCTTCCTATGAGAGAATAGGGACGTGTTCGCATGGTCCCCAGCCGACATGCCTAGGATTGACCCGAATTTCCTATGCCATCGTCTCTCAATCTCCCCAAGCTACCGGCCAGTCGCTCAACAAAGGAGGAAGTTAGGAGAGGAAAAATGATAGGCAGCCCAAGAGGAAACCAAGAAATTACTCACGGTCAAATTCATCAGGGAGATATAGTACCCTACGTGGCTAGCCAACGTGATCATGGAAAAGAAAGCTAACGGAAAATGGCACATGTGCACTGACTACACCGACCTAAACAGAGCTTGCCCCAAGGACCCATATTCGTTGCCTAATATAGATCGGTTAGTAGATAGGGCATCCAGTTTCGCCCTCCTGAGTTTCATGGACGCGCACTTAGGCTATAACCAGATCAAGATGCACCCTCAAGACGAGGCAAAGACTGCCTTTATAATAGACTCGAGAACCTATTGCTACAAGGTGATGCCTTTCGGACTAAAGAACGTCAAGGCAACCTACTAGTGCTTAATGGACAAGATCTTCGAAGAAATCATAGGTACCAATGTGGAAGTATATGTGGACGACATGGTGGTGAAGTCCATAGCAGCAGCGGACCACTATAGGGCCTTGGGGAGAGTTTTTCAGGTGTTGAGGAAACACAAGCTGAAGTTGAACCCAAGAAGTGCCTCTTTCGGGGTCCAAGCGGGAAAATTCCTAAGATTTATGTTGACCGAGAGAGGGATAGACACCAACCCGGAGAAGTGCGAGGCGATCATTAATATGAGGAGCCCATAGACGATTAAGAAGGTATAACAACTGGCTGGGAGAATCACTACGCTGTCGCGATTCTTATCTCGGTTAGTAGAGATGGTCGTCCCTATATTCAACACTCTCAAGAAGGGGGGCCACCTTCACATGGACAACTGAAAGCGAAAAGGCATTCTTAAGGTTGAAGGTGCTACTAGCCTCCCCCCAATCCTAACGAAACCAACGCCCGACATTCCCTTGCTGGTTTATATCTCGGTAGCGGACGACGCTGTAAGCGCAATGATAGTGCAAGAGAAAGAGGGAGAACAATACCCGGTGTATTTCATAAGCAAGATCTTCCAAGACGTAGAGAGGAGGTACTAGAAGATAGAGAAAGTGGCCCTTACCCTCGTAATCGCCTCTAGGTGACTTCACCCCTATTTCCAAGGATACCTCGTGATCGTTCGAACAGACCTATTGATCAAACAGGTGCTGAGAAAGCCAGACTTGATTGGGAGGATGGTAGCTTGGAGTGTCCAACTCTCTGAATTTGACATATCCTACGAGAGTATAGGCCACATAAAAGCTTAGGCATTGGCCAACTTCATCACGAAGATGGTAGTGAGTGGACTGGTGACCGAGGAGAATAGCGGATGGCTCTTATCTGTGGATGGAGCATCTAATCAATCGAGGAGTGGAGTAGGAGTGATATTAGAAGGACCGAACGGGGTGCTGGTTGAGCAATCACTCTATTTCAAATTCAAAGCTAGCAACAACTAGGCCGAATATGAGGCATTATTGGCCGAAATGAGACTGGCCAAGGAGCTAGAAACAAAGACCCTAACAGCTAAGAGCGACTCGAAACTCGTCAAGGGTCAGGTGAATAGGGAGTACTAGGCCAAAGACCCCCAGCTGATAAAATACCTCAAGAGGGAAACTGGAATGGCAACCACCTTCGAAAAGTTCACACTCCACCATGTCCCCAGGGAACAAAACGAGAGAGTTGACTTACTATCGAAGCTTGCCATCACATAGAGAGGAGTGCAACGGTCGGTCATATATTAGAGCATAAGTCGGTCGACCATCGAAGAGCCGGTGGTCTAGCATGGAAGGGAGGAGAATGTGGATGAGCCCACTGATGGAATACCTGAAGGACGAGTTGTTACCGACCGACACTACTAAAGCTAGGAAAGTAGCTAGGGACACAAGCAGGTACATCATCATTGGAGGAGAGCTATACAGGTGGGACTTCTCTTTCCCGCTACTCTGGTGTATCAAAGGTGAGGAGGCGCGATATGTAATCAAGGAAGTACATGAAGGGGTATGCGGCACGCACATAAGGGGCCGAGCATTAGCCAGCAAGATTGCCAGGGCCGGTTACTATTGGCCGACACTGAAAAATGACTACATGGAGTATGTGAGAAGATGTGACAGGTGTAAGAGATTCGCGGAAGAAAGCATAGCACCCCGAAAGCAGTTGCATTCCATCACTTCGCCATGGTCGTTTCACAAGTGGGAGTGGATATCCTGGGACCATTCCTGCCTGCCCCCGGTCAGGTGAAATACCTCATCATGGTGATAGATTACTTCACCAAATGGATTGAGGCTGAGCTTGTAGCCACAATCTCGACAGAAAGGATCAAACGTTTCTATTGGAATAAGATAATATGTCGTTTTAGCCTCTCGGTTGAGATAGTTCCAGACAATGGGACTTAGTTTGCATCACGATCTACTACAAGCTTTTGTTCCCAACTGAAGATAAAACAATGCTTCACGTCAGTGGAGCACCCCCAGGCAAATGGGCAAGCTGAAGTTGCCAACAGGGTCATCTTGAGGGGACTGTTGAGGCGTCTCGAGGAGGTGAAAGGAAGATGGGCAGAGGAGCTCCCCCATGACACGATCTTAAAATTGGACCGTCTTGAAATCAGACTAAAAGAGGAACTTGACCCTAGCCGTGACCTGCCGGTAGAACCAAAGTTATCAGAAGTGCGACCCTAACCGCGACCTGCCGGCAGAACCAACACTATAAAAGTTCTTTAACCTAAGAACCAAAGGAAAAGTGCTCACAAATAAACATGAATATTATTCAAATTATAAATTCTGTCCTTCTGGATGGTTACAAGAGTTTATTTATAGGCTTAACTAAACAACCCTGAAATCAATGCCCATTAATATTTTAATTGGCATAAAATCTCATGGATTTAATGTCCATTAATACCTTAATTGGCATAAAATCCCATCCACTAGATCTCCCCACTAACCTTTTATTTTTATCATTAATGACCTTCCTATTTTTCCACCAACTATCCAACTTTCCCTTTTTCTACCAACTATCAAAACGTGATTTATGCAAAAATACATCTAAATAAATCCTAATTAACTACTTAGCCCAAATTACATGACAATGACTTTGGGCTTTACATGTGTTCTTCAATATGGGCTCCAATCTTCATCAACTTGTAATAAAGTGACCCATTTTGGTACAGTCTCTGATTCACCTTGCTCTAAACTTTTCGTAAATCCCAACCTTAGGCCTGGCAACGATTGCTTCATTATTTGGGTTTTGGGCCTAGTCATGAGACCTCCAATATCATGCCAATTATCTTTGACTTTGTTGGTTGGGTCTCTATCACCCCAAGTACTCTGGTCTTACCACACAACCCCCCACTCCTCCACAAACGAGACACCTTTCTATTTGACTTTCGGCACGGAAGCTATCATCCCCGTTGAGATTGGAGAGCCATCCCCCACGACTGCCTTGTTCCAGCTGACCGAGAACGAGGACGAATTGAGGGTAAACTTGGACCTATTGTAGGAAGCTCACGAAGTTGCACAGGTCAAGGAGTACACGACCAAGGCTAGAACAGCCAGATGCAAAGCGCGAAGACTAGCCCCCTGACGATTCAAGCCTAGTGACCTGGTCCTAAGGAAAGTAATGCAGATGTTCGAGAGCAACAAGCTTACCTCTATATGGGAAGGCCTGTTCAGAATAGCTGAAGAGGTCGGCCGAGGAGCCTATCGCTTAGAGCAACTCGATGGTAAGAAAATCCCCCGAACATGGAACACAATGAACCTTCGGTTATACTATAGCTAAGTCCAAGTATATCCCAAATGTATCAAAATTTTGATTTTTACTAATCCAATACAATGAGAATTCGTTTACAGATAGAATAACAAAAGACTTGAGGAGTCGGCCCAAAGGGTCCCTTCCAAGCACGAAGACCAAAGACTTAAGGAGTCGGCCCACAGTGCCCCTTCTAGGTGTAAAGACAAAGACCTAAGGAGTCGGTCCACAGGGTCTTTCCTAGGTACAAAGACCAAAAGACCTGAGAAGTCAGCCCAGAGGGTCCCTTCCAGGCATGAAGACAAAGACTTGAGGAGTCAGCCCCAAAGGGTCCTCCTAAGCACGAAGACCAAAAGACTTGAGGAGCTGGCCCACAGGATTCCTTCTAGGCATGAAGACAAAGACCTGAGGAGTCGGTCCAAAGGGTCCCTTCCAAGCACGAAGGCCAAAGACCTAAGGAGTCGACCCATAGAGTCCATTCTAGGCACGAAGACAAAGACCTAAGGAGTCGACTCATAGGGTCCTTTCCAGACGCGAAGATAAAGACTTGAGGAGTCGACCCAGAGGGTCCCTTCCAGGCATGAAGACAGACTTGAGGAGTCAGCCCAAAGGGTCCCTCCCAGGCACGAAGACCAAAAGGCCTAAGGAGTCGACCCAAGGGGTCCCTTCTAGGCACGAAGACCAAAGACCTGAGGAGTTGGCCCACATGGTCCCTTCTAGGCGCAAAGACAAAGACCTAAGGAGTCGGCCCAGAGGGTCGCTTCTAGGCGCGAAGACAAAGACTTGAGGAGTCGGGTCACATGGTCCCTTCTAAGCATGAAGACCAAAGACCTAAGGACAAATCCAAATCCACAAAGAACTCGACCGTGAAACTTCAATCTCATAAAACACTCCAAAAAAAGCATCAAGTCCTAAGGAGATCTAGCCAAGAGAACAGGAAACCATCTAAAGGACTAAAATTAAAGGCATCGGCCCTAGACATTTGGCATAGTGAGCGAGAAACCACATTTCAAAGGAAATATAGAAATATATTAGAATGCTAGCAACGAGTAAAATAAACCAGTGACAATTGTTCAACAAACCCAAAAAAGGGGCCAAAATTCCAACAAAAAGAAGAAAATAAAAAAAATTAAAGAGAATTGTTCAAGAAACCCAAAAGAGGGCCTAAAATCCTAACAAAAAGGAAAAATAAAGGCTATGCTTTTTGTAGGAAAAAGCATGAGAGATCAGTCAGCTGTAGGAGGATCAATCTGAACGTCAACCAGCTTCCCATCCCCCACTTCTTTGAAGGGGCTGGCAACAGAGGTATTGGCATCAGGATAAAGGAAAGTCATTTGTCTTAGAGTGTTGGTGAACCTTTCCTCAAACTACTTGACAATTGCGAACCCATGCTCATCCAACAGCGCATCCTTCTCAACCAATAAATGATCCCGAGCTTCAATCTCTACCTTCAACCGAGATATCTCTTCATCAGCAGACATCTTGGCTGACGCCACAACATCAACGTATTCGATGCTTAGCTTTAGCAAGGCGTCGTAAGCCTTCTTGTTCTTCACCAAAAGGGCATCCTAATGAGCCACTAGATAACCAAATTATTTCTCCATCGCCCTTGCAAAAACAAGAGTGTAATTGCCATACCTCTAGAGTACCTCAAAGGACTCAAGAAGCCTTAACTCCTTTGCTTTCTATTGGTCACTAGGGTAGCCCAGGCATTTGTTAACCACCTCACCGACCGGGTATTGGGGATTAAAGACTAAGGGGCTTGGAGGCTGGCTCATCATGATGTCGACCCAAGATTCAGCTACCTCCACCCGTTCGACACTCGACAAGTAGAAAAGTTGAAGTTAGTGCCATCTCTGGCCGCATCCTTGGCCGAGAATGATCGTTTGAAGGCCTTCCTTCACTTTGAAGCACTTTCACCTTAGCAGCACACTTGGCAGAAGAACCGCCAATCTCCTTGACCGTAGGTGGTGGAGATTCACCAACAGACTCCAAAACAACCACCAGCATTGGTTGGGTTCCCTCCTCGGCCAACCGGGCAACCGACAGCGGGGAAGCTTCAGCAACACCCAGAGCTGCAGAGAGGGAGGAGCGCGCCCTCATGATGGCGATGTCCTTAATAGAATAACCTACACAAGGAAGCACACATTCAACAAAAAAAAGAGAGAGAGAAAGAGACAAAGGGGAGGTAGTCAGCTTAAGCACCCTTAGCAAAAATCAACTTAGAGTAGGAAAGCTTAGGCAATCGGTCAAGCTTAGTGATAAATTCCTCCTCCCAACTCTCCAGGTGATCTTGGCCAACCGTGACCGAGATGGCCGGCTGATCACTCCAGTATAAGGGGAAGAGAGGCTCCCTAGAATCACCCAAGAGCAAGTTCTTCCCAGTTCTCCCGGCCGCCACTCGGAAGAAATGATTCTTGAACTGCTTGTAGCTCCCTTGAAAGGGCTTCATTATTTTGCGCTTGGGCTGGCTACTCAACAACGTCCAACCCACCTTGTCCGCCCGTCGCAGCGAGAAGAACCAGAAGAAGATGTTGAGTGAAGGCTCCCAGCCCATGTCTTCGCACAAGAGTTCGAACACTCGTAGGAAGGCCCAACTATTAGGGTAGAGTTGGGTTGGGGTTACGTTTAGAGCCCGCAGAGCCGCCTATTCGAAGTTGGTGAAGGGCAACCAGATGCCCAATTTTGAGAACAGAGTCTCGTAAAGGTAGAAGAAAGGCTCTTCAGTCTTGGTTGCCCACTTGCAGACAATTTCGTCCGACCTGCAAGGGAGAACCTCCATCGACCATGGCCCCGGCGACATATAGCATCAGCCATCGCACTAGAGAGTATGGGCTCGTGTAGATAGAGTTGACCTTAGAAATCCTTCGGTCAATCCATGAGGGCAACCCTTCAGAGTCACTCTCCTGTGCCTCCCGAAATAGCATGGTGAAGGGGAACTCCTCTTCTGCCGCTAGAGTAGTAGAGTGCTGAGTTTCATCCCCCCGTGTAGAGGAGCTGCCGGGATTGGAGGAAGCAGATGACCCACTAGATTGGATCCCTATGAACAAAATGCAAGGGTCAATCAAGAGACCTAAGCCAAATAGGGAAACGCCCCCTCCCAAAACCAAAACAAAAGAGGAGAAACCCCTAACAAATAGACACCAGGCACCCAAAGCAGAAAACAATACCAGACAAGTATAAGGGGGAAGGAAAGCGAAAATTACCTTCGTGTCTAGCCATTGAAGATGTAGGAGAAGTTTTGAAAGATGAAGGTTACAAGAGAACTCAAATGCAGCAAAGGGACAACAAGAATCGGGGCAAGCGATGAACGCGAAAGAGCAAGAGTCCTTTCAAAACACAATGTAGAACGTAAAAAGAGCAGTGAAGGGTTTTAGGGTAAGGAAACCAAGGGTTTTTGATGAATCATTAAAGGCGAGTAACTGTTAAGGGAACATGCAAAGACACATCTTAAATGGTAATGATTAGCAGTTACAAAAAACAAGGGTAACACATTTAAGAGAAGCACGAAAATCAAGCGTCGCCGGTCGGCCAAGAGACAAGCAAGCTTTTTGGGTTCTCGACCCAAAGCTTGAGGGGCTATGTATCGACCAGCTACTTGACCCAAATTCATTACACCTGCACCCAAGCCCAGCAAGACCTAGAAGGAGAGGAGCCTTAGCAAGTGAAAGGGAGCACCCTCGGCCCAATAAGCCAACGTGCCCTAGGAGGCTCATCACACTTGGAAGAGACCCAAGGCAGTTACGAGTTAGTTACCAGGCGGTTAAGAGGTTGCTTGCCCAGCAAGTCACCCCCAAACCAGCTCTGCAATGTATAAATATCACAATATCCTTAGTCTTGGGGGTTGATCCAAAAAAAAAATACACTCATCACTAGCAAATACCAATGACATGTACTCTTAGACAAGAACAAAAACTAACATTCCTAACTTTAGATTATTGGAAAACTAAAAAAATTTTGTTTACCAAATGCCTCCTTAGTGATTTTTCTTAAGCTTTTATTTCTTTTAATATTTTTTTAACATTTTATTTCTAAATTAAATTTTAACATCTTTTAATAGAAAAATTAATTAAAAATAATATTGTATCATAATATAAATAGTTTATTATAAATTTAAAATATAACTTATATGTAAAATAGTATTTATTTATTAAGACTTTAATCATAATCTAATTTATATATTTAAAAATATTTATTTATTATAACTTTTAGTTATATAAAATAAATATTTAGTCTATACAATACACTTGATAAAATACTAGTATAATTTATATGTTCAAAAATATCCATTTATTATGATTTTTAATTATAGTATAATTTTATATATTAAAAATATTATATACTATAAGTTTTAACTATATAAAAGATATTTACCATGCTATCAGGTGCATTTGCACATGTTTTTAATTATTATTATTATTCAATGTGAGTATTTTTTTAATTATTTTTCTTTTATGAGAGTTTTTTTTAGGGATTTTTCTTCACCTCATGTTTCTTCCAATCTTTCATTTTCAATATTTTTATGGGATGTTTGGTAAAAGAGATTTTTTATATACTTGAGAATCATGGTTCTTTGGAATTATAAATTTTAGGAGTCATGATCTCTAGGAATGAATAAAGTTTGTTTGGTTAGTAATAAACATTCTTGGGAATGTTTATCTATGCTTTTGAGAAATTAATGTAACACTGAAGTTTTTAGCATATGTTTAATTAAAGCAATTGAGTAATTAAAAGAATAATTAAATTAAATTAAATTAAATTTCAATTAAAAATAGTTTATAAAATGTTGAGTTGCACGTATTTCAGGAAAGTTTAAAAAATGGCTAAAATGGCCAAAAGAACATATACTGATGCGAGTTTTCTCTAAAAATGGTTATCTAAATCGAGTAAACACTAAGAATTGATAGACAATAACGTTAAATATTTTCTAGTTGAGTTTTGTTGAATCGATATTGTTGGCATGCTTTTCTGTGCTACAACACATTTTTTGAGGTAAAACTAAAGATAAAGATAACACACAAGAAAAGATGTTGAATTGTGTATGTGATTTATGAAAGCTTTTTGCAAAAACAAAGGATGTATAACAGATTTTTAAACCACTGTTCAAAGGGACTGTCTAAAGAAGTGTAGTAAGTAAAAAGGTAAGGTAAAAGAGAAATGCACACAAAGTTTATACTGGTTCACTCTTCCAACAGTATTACATCCAATCCCTCCAACATAAAGGATTTTCAGTAAGTTTATTGATTTACACACAAGTATTCTCTACATCTTCAAATGCACACCCCTTATCATCTACCTGATTATAAGTAAACCTAAGTATTCCTTGTCACTTAGCTTCTTCAGGCTATCTTAACAACTATACAGAGTTTTTTACAAAACTGACTCATAGAGTGAGTGTATAGCAATACAAAGTATAATAACTTAGCTTTGCTTTGCAAAGTGAGCTTTTACAAAGACTTTACAAAATGTCGTCAAAAAATGTAAGAAGTATATTCGTGTAAGTTCTTCTGTTGTTGTGTTGTATTCTTCGAGCTTAATCAATCCCTTTTTATAGGCATGTAAAAGACAAACATTGCTTTTGCATGTGGAGTGGTTACTTTAGTATTAGATGCCAAAGATTTATTTTTCACTATACTTACACTCCTCTTTTTGTAAAGATAGAGAAAAGTTGTGTCAGAGAAAGTTATTTTTCATTGAACTTGACGTGTTGTCTCCTGTTGATAAGGGTAGAAGCTTTTTGTTGGTTCCTTAAAAAAGGAGTCATGATATGAGCTTTCATTTATCAAACTTGACTTGTAATAATAAAATATTTGGTTGTAGTTCTTCGCCAATCTAAAACCTAACATGTTCTCAACACAAAGCATTAGGTAAAACAAAAATTTGAATGTTAGATCATGATTACAAGCTTGTATTTGAATGAAGGGATTCACGTGATAAGATAAATATTTAAATAACTCTTTACACTTAAAGAGAGATACTTCTTGAATAAAATAGTGCATTAAATTTGGTTTGGATGATCTATTCTTTTTGGACATTGGAAATGTCTTTGGATGGCAAGCGTTGGTTTGGGCGCACATATTAAAGATTATATTTTTTTCTTAATGAATGTATATCAAACTTTAAGACAATTAACTTTGTTGTTCTTCTAAAAGCTATAGACCACTTGTTAAATATAAAAATCATCATTTTAACATAATGTTTTTTATCATCAAAACTCTTAGGTTGTTTTGAACACATAGATTTATGTTGCAACAAAAATACTGGTCGATCAGATTTTTGGGAAAATCCTAAAAACCCCATTACCATTGATTTACAAAACCGTTATGATCCATTGGACAATAAAATCCCAAGCACCCTTTGGGTAAAGAAATCCCATGGACCAAAGGTTCAAAAAATCCCTTTTGACCCTTGGATAAAAGCTTGCATACAAACCCTTGTATATAGGCCACCTTAGCTAAAATTGGAGACTAATTTTCAAAAGCAACCTAGTTCCTTTCTCTGCCATTTTGTTTATCCTCTTCACCAAGTGAGAGACTAAGTGTTTATTCAAGTTTTTATACCTTCTTCATTAAAGTATTTAATCATAGTCCTCTACATGTAGGGGGAGCTAAACCTTTGTGTATTCTTGTGATTTTCATGTTGTTAACATGTTATTACATTGTTAAAATGCTTAGAAATATATGCATGTAATCTATTTTGCGACATGAGTTTTGAGCTTGTAATGAATATAATGAGTGGATGATAAATTTGTGAATGCATGTTCAATTTGTTGTTGTTTTTACATCTAGATGTTGTTTATATATCATTATAGAGCTATTGGGTGGATTACATGTTGATTTGGTTGGAGTTTTGATTATTTGAGTGAAATTATATGTTGTTGGTCTAGGATTCTACTAGGCGAGCTCTTAGCTAGTTGGGCGAATCCCTTTTTTATGTTTTTTGTTGAAGGCTTGCTAAGTAGAGGGATATTCTCATCAAGCGACCTTACATTTTTAGATAGAATTCTAGAAAACTATGAGTTTTCTCTATGTGAGTGCCTCCCTTGTTAGGCGAGAGCTCAAGTAGCTAATACATGGAAACTAACATTCCAGCGAAGCTAAAAACTTTTCGTCTATCAAAAAGCTTTTTAATTCTAAATTGAATTTTAATAAATTTTAAAAGAAAATATCAATAATTAAAAATAATATTGTATCGCAATATAAATTTTTTATTATAGATTTAAAATATAATTTATATGTTAATTTTTTTATTTATTAAGAGTTTTTATTATAATATAGTTTATATATTTAAAAATATTTATTTATTATAATATTTAGTTATACCAATTTTTTTATATACTAGTAAAGAATATGTATTTAGATAAGCATGATAAATAAGCATGTACGAAAGTAACAAGGATCTCATCTCAATGTTGACGAATGAGGAGCTGGATGTAAACATCTATGGGAACGTTTGATAGAAAATAAGTTTTTTATAAAATCATGATTATTGAGAATTATGAATAATAGGATTTATAAATATTAGGATTTATAATTCATAGGAATGATTAAAATCCATTTAGTTAGTCATAAATATTATTGGAAATATTTGTATATGTTTTATAGAAATTAAAGTTTTTTATATTTGATTTTAATAGAACTTTCGTGGGTACATAAGTTATTTTTCTAGAAATATCTTTTAGAAAAATAACTTTATTAGTATTTACTATTTTTAAATATAGTTATTTTTACATTTAATTAAAAATTATATCATTAAAACTTTCCTACCAACTCGGAAAAGTGAGAATCCCTCCTTCTATGTGAATGTTTTTGTGAGAAGGGTAGGTAGAAACTATTCATAGGAAACAATGCTTTATTTATTTTTAAGAAAGTATAACTAAAAGTAGGAAACAAACATTTCCCTCTTCAGATTTCCTAAAAACTAAATTTTTTTGTCTACCAAATGCCCCTAAGACTAGTGTGCAATATTATTCATTATTTAAACATTAAGTTAAAAAGACATACTTTTCATTTAGTTAATCCTTTTCCACCCTTCTGGTTGGAACAATAGAATCGATTTTCATATTATTTATTGAACAATTTAATTATCTATTAATAATAATAAAATAATATTATAAGAAATATTTAAATTATGATAAAGATATTTAAAATAATAAAAATATTTATTTATATTAATAAATTAGTAATGAGAGAAAGATGTCCAAGTAATTTAGGGATTAAGGGATGAAATTGATGTATTTTTAATAATAAAAATGTTTTAAATTTTGGACTAATTATTAAAAGGACTAAATTGAAGTATTTTAATAGATAAATGGACTATATATTGATAATATAAAATAGTTTTATATAATCATCTAATTACAAACTATTATTTACGATAAGTTTGTTGACTTTTATAATAATTATATTAAAATTATACATCAAAAATAATTTGTGATTGAAAGCTAATGTAAAATTGTTTTACATCGTTAGTTGTACATGACCATTAAACTCATTTTAATATATAAACAATTATTTATAAAATATATAGAAGAAATAGTTATTTAACTGAAAATTAATGTACCTAATTCACATTTAACCTAAATTATTTCTTAAAGATAACGCCTAGGGATGTAAGGCAACTTTAAGAATTATTTATTATTTTCTTATATTTTAGGAATGAAGTAGGAGAGAGTGAAAAAATTGCATGTTTGCTCCACGTACATCAATGACACTATGTTTGATAGACAGCGAATTAAGGATGATGGGCGAAGACAGAAACACACATTCGTTAGCAAAAAAAAATCAGCTAGCAGAGAAATAGTAAGTTAAAAAGCAAAGAAATACTATATTACAAATTTACCCTTTGCTATTTAATCACGGATCAGTCAGTAACACACGCCGATTATATATAATCGATTATACGTACTCATAATAGATTATTTCAGTTTCCTAATCAATTAGCTTAAACTATCTAATAGATTATATACATCAATAATCTAATCAATTAACTTAATTATCTAATCGATTATCTAGTTCAGTTTCATAATACGTTATTTTTATAATATATTGTTTATATGTTTTTAATATATTTATATATTTGATATTTTATATCTACTTTTAGTAATAATATATATATATATATATATATATATAAATTTGATATATTTTTTTATATGTATATATATTTAACATTATATATTTATTTTTAATAGTAATATAATAATATATTTTTAAATACATATACATGCATGTACATAGGATTATTTTGTTCACCTTGTTCTACTGCGGCGTAGGTTACTGTTTGTCCTCTTCACCTTTCAGCCACCAAGCAACCATACCTTTATCTTACATTTTCTCTTCCCCTACAGCAACAATAGCAACACGAAACTAACCTCCATTCGAAGAAGCCACCTCGCAACTGCGCAATCCACCATGCAAGCACCGATCTGATCCACCACGCAAGGAGCTCACCACAGCTGCGCAACTTAATTTCATATCTGCTTGCTATTTGCTATTCGCTGTTTGCTGTATCTACCTCGCAACACATAGGTATTGTTTGTTGTATCTACCAGTATCAAAAGGTTACTTTTCAGATCTACTTGTTTAGAATAAAATCTGGATATGCTTGTTTAGAATAAAATTTGAGAAGAATATATTTTTAGTTGTTAATTATATTATTGATTTGGCTGGTTAAGATATTTTTTATTACATACACAAACGAAAAAATATATACAATATACATAATTAATTTTTTAAAATAAAATTAATATTTATATACACACCGAATTAGATTAAAAAATTAATTTATTAATTCTTTAATCGATTATATATATTTGTAATCAATTACGAATATATATAATTAATTACTTATACATTTTTAAATTTATATTATGTAATTAGTTTTTTTATAAATATTTTTTATATTCAATAAATATTTTATATGTATGTTTTTTATATTAATTATATAATTAAAATTTTATTATGTTAAGAATAATTTTTTTAAATAAATATTTTATATGTACGGTGAAATTAAATAACTAATTATAGAATTAAAATTTATTATATTATGTTAAACAATATTATATATACATGTTTTAATTTTTAAATAAATTTATTCTGTAATTAAAAAAAATCTTTTATGTTAAAAAAGAATACACATATACATTTATACATAATTATTTGAAATTATTAATTTTTATTATTTATAGTTTTAATAATTTTTATATTGGTTATAATTTTTTTATACATTGAACTTATGATTATATTGTTAACTGTTTGGTATTGTATATTTTTATTTTTGGGTTTTTTTAATTGTATATAATAGAAAAAATTTATATAATATTTAAAAAGTGAAATGGCATATTAATATTTTAGATTAGTTAGTATAGTTAATTAAAAAGAGTTATGCGAGTTTTCATAGTAGAAGAATTATGTTCTTTTGATATTTATGTGTATTTTTTTTTTTTATGAGTTTAGAGATTCGGTGAAATAGACCTATATAATAATATTGATTATGATAAATTAGATGAAGAGAAAATGCTTAATAATGAAATGGAAGCTAATAGATAAATAATAAGTTCAACAACTCCAAACAAGGTTGCAAGTTGGTGTAATCATATTATTGTGTGTGTGTAGGACATGTATTGCATTTGCTTGATTTGATGACAAGGAAAATACATATAATGTATATTGATTTTTGGACCTCAAAGGGAGTAAAGACATCGAGAGTTAATGACATATCTAGTTCACACAAAGAGGTGTCGTGATATTATATGCATGAGCCCTACAACATTTATTTTGTTGTGTCAGAAATTAAGAAATACTAGTGTAGTTAAAGATAATATATAATCTACCATGGATGAGCAAGTGACAAAATTTTTACATATCATAGGTCATAATGTTAAAAATTGAACAATCTCTTTCTTTATCCATTATCTGGTGAGATCATTAATTGTCACTTTCAGAGTGTGTTACATGCAATTATTGCTTTAGAAAGAGAATTTATTGTCCAACCATCAGGTAGAGTTGTCTCACCTCAAATACTTAATAATAGCCAATTTTATCCATTCTTCAAGGTATTATTTGATTTTCACTTTATGTTAGTTTGTTAAAGAAATCATAAAATCGTTGAGTAGCTTGGTAAATCTCTTTTTGTACGAAGGATTGTCTTGGAGTCATGGATGACACCCATATTCGAGCCAAGGTCCTAAGGGTAGAAGCCCCTCAGTATTGTGGCAAAAAATATTATCCAATGCAAAATGTATTTGTTGCTTGTGATTTCGACATGAAATTCACATGTATCTTAACTGGTTGGGAAGATACTACATTTGACTCTAGGATATTAAGAGATGCACTAACTAGGGAAGACCCAATAATAATTCTTGAATTGGTCTATTGTATGTCAAGTTTGCTCCTAAAACTTTTGTACATAGGTTTTATCATAAGACATAATGTGAGATTATGTTTGTAGGGAAATATTATCTTGTGGATGTTGACTTTATGTTTAAACGTCAAATTCTTACATCGTATAGAGTTGTTTGTTATAAAGAATTATTCAATCTTTGTCATTCATCATGTCAACATATAATAGAAAAAACATTTGGGATTTAAAAAAAAAAGTTTCCCATCATAGCTAATGGGATGGAATCCTACTATCCATTCGAAACCACAAGAAATATAGTAGTTACATGTTGTATACTGTATAAAATTTTAATTAGCATGGATAATGATGATTCATTGATAGCTGAAGTTAACAATGAATTACTAGAACGTGACGCTAACATCTCTCACACATAACAATTTCAAGACGATAATTCGAAAGGGACAAATTTAAGAGACAATATTGCAACTGAAATGTGAAACAATTATCATGATTAATAATTCATGTTTTTGACATGTTTGACTATTATCAATATATGTACTACATATTGAAAATGATTTTATTTGGATTTACATTATTACTTCTCTATATGAGTGAAATTCTTAATTCAAGTCTTATCATTATTGAAATTGCATGGTGGATTATTTTATTTTTCATATTATTGTAACACTTAATATAATTCACATTATATTATGTTGCACCTTTTAATTTTTTATTTATAACTTTGAACATGGATAAGGAAAAATGACAAGTAGGTGATAGTAACCAACCTACTAGGGAAACATGGAGGTGGTAAGAAGAAATGGAATACCTCATTTTAAGTGCAATGATTGATGAAGTAGGAAAAGGATTGATAATATATGGTAGTTGAATATTAGAAGCATATACTAATATAGTTAAAACATTGAGAGCTGCCGAGCTAGCACTAGTTACAAAAAACCACATTAAAAATCGACAAAAAAACAATGAAAGATAAGTGGCGTGAGGCACATGACCTCTTCATTGGGCTAAGTGGATTTGCTTGAAGCCTCATCTCAAAAAGTTTTGAGGTAAAAGATGAGGTATGGAAAGAGTTAATAAAGGTAATTTGTTTGATCATTTCTTTTAACAATTTTTACAAACAAAATTGATTTTGTCTAATAATCGATTATGATATACATAGGCTAAAACATATGCTGCAAAATGGTGAACATCTCGTGTTCTACACTTGATCTTTTAAACGAATTTTATGCTTCAGATCGAGCATCTGGAATTAAATGGTTAAATCCAAGACAAATCTATCGTGCTTTCAACATTCACAATGCACATTTGATTTTAATGATACATTTGATGAAACCACCATGAATGACCTAGATATTGAAAACTTTGATGGCATATAAGCTTCACTATAAAATGTTGAGTATGAGTCCAACATTTGCATAGTCAAATCATTCTACTAGGACTTTCACTTCACGAGGAAAAAAAGTGTAAAACACCAATGGTAAATGTCATTGAGGCATAGATGGATAAATTAATAAGTGAGCTTGACTGAATGACAGATGCCATTATAAGCAGAAATGCTTTGACTGAAAATTTTTTGGAAGTAGCAGAAAGACAAGTACCAATTGTTGAGCAACAAGTTGTAGCAATTGAGATGTGTAACGAAATTATTCGTGAACATGTAACTGCCATTAAACAATGTACAAATCATGTTTATTTAAAGTCAAATATGTTAGAGCTATTAATTGAAATGAATATCATGGATGTATGTAGGTTACAATGTTATGAGTTCCTATGTAATAATGATGCCAAAAAACATTTATTGTTCGGAATACCTCCTCACATGTGCCTACAAGCTTTTATTAAAGTCATGACTGATGCTGGATTTAATTGACTTTGTTTATGTAATATTTATGTATTTTGTAGTATATTTGTTATGTATGATATGTTAACAATTTAGTTTCTGTTATGTAAGATAGGTAAAATTGTCTTCTATTTAGTTTGAAACAATATTTTTAATGTAATACTATGATGAACATGTACTTGGATATATTAGAATGTTACATATATATTGGGTGATAATGTCTAACATGACTTTTATTATTAAATGTATGGAGTTGATGTAAATTGTTCATGTTGTAGGAATTGTAAATGGGTGGATCATCCAAGGACAAATGAACTAGAGATGGCAAACAAAAAAAAACAAGTTCAAAATACTCCAGTTGAAGAACCTTTGCACATTCCAAAATTATTGAATTGTAATCGATATTTCAACAATGATGATCAAATGAATAGGTACTTGGATGATTTTGCAGCAAGGTCCACGGTGGAACCAAAGATAATGGATTTTCAATTCTTTGATTCTAGTGGTTTTGAATTTCAAAACCTACTTAAAGCTCAAGGACTTGACACCTTTGTTCAACTTTATAATACATATTTCCCAGATTTAGTTAAGGTATTTTACAACAACTTGAGTATATCAGGGGATCTATGCTCTGATGTAAATAATATTAAGATTTGAGTGAAGCCTTCAGATTGGTTAATTATAGCTAATTTGAAATATCATGGTTATAAGTTTGATATTTCAAAGATTTCTGAATGACAAAATTATGATCATAATTGGGCTATTAGTGCATATTAAGATTCGAGTGAAGCCTTCAGATTGGTTAACTATAGCTAATTTGAAATATCATGGTTATAAGTTCGATATTTCAAAGATTTCTGAATGACAAAATTATGATCATAATTGGGCTATCAGTGCAACAGTTAGACCAAGGGTTGAGTTATGTAATATTATAAATGCAGGTAATTTGACAGTTGAAAATAGACTATTGCATTACACATATGCACATACTTTAATTCCATGTGTAAGCAATTACGCACAATTACTTAGGGAATACATTTTTATAGTTTGGGTCATTAAAGAACAAATTGTCATCAACTAAGCATATTATATATGTCATTACATGAACAGGTGTAAGGCCAAAGATCTAATGCCCCCTCCTTATTGTATATTGGTTACAAAGATGTTGGAACATTATCGAATTGATGATGTTGATGAGGATGAGATGAGACTAGGCTTGTATAATAAATTCAAGGTTCACATCCTTACTAGAATGAACATTAAATACATTAATGGAGGCTAGGAATATGGTAATGAAGCATAACATCAACACCAAAATGTAGAAGAGGAAAATGCACAAGAGGATAGTGGAACACATGGTGGTCAACAACCTCAACCATCGTAGGTAATTTCAGATAATGATATTTTGAATCGCATATACGGTGACATTCAAAGTTTACAACAAGGATTGGATAATTTAGCTATTACGGTGTATGGCATGGATACAAAGATGGATCAAAGGTTCAATAATTTGATAAACGTTTTGAAGGATTTGAACAGTTTTACTAGTATCATCCACCTCCATATCCACCTTCATATTCATAGTGATTGATGTTTACCTTATCATCATCGGTTGTTGAACCTATATTTGGTACATTTTGGGTAGATTTTATTTGGATCATTTTCATGTATTTTACAAGCATATTATTTTTACTGTGGTTGTGAAATATTTATTAGTAATTACTAAAATTTACACTTAATCAATTAAATTATACCATAATCATATATTTTATATATTTGTAAAATTTGATTTTAATGGATTAGAAAACTAATATTTTTGGAGCTATTATGTAATGAATTACACTGTAAAATGACTTTTTGAACTTAAATCAATTTAATATATTAAATTAAATTATTAATTAATTATATATACAGTACTAATCAATTAAGATATATATATATATATATATATATATATATATATATATATATATATATATATATAATCAATTAGATATATATATTATATACGTATGACATTATATAAAAAGGGTAAAATTGTAAATTGATAAATTTTTATATTTTATTTTATATTTTAAAACAACTTTACAACTTTATTTCTACCAAATAATTTATATTTCACTATATTTCTTATCTATTTCTCACCATTCTATTTCTTTCCACTTCATTCCTCTCTTCTCTATCAAACACAACGTAAGAGAGAAAGAAAGAAAAAAAGAGTGAAGTATGTAGCATAATTAATGATAGAGTGAGAAGAGATAGACAAAAAAAGGTTAAATTATAATTTTTGTTCTTTATTTTATGATAAAAATTTGTATTGGTTGTTTATTTTTAAAAAAATTAATTTTGGTCATTTAACTCTCAAATTTGAGTTAATATCATTTTTTTAAATAAATAATTATTTTTTATTTTGGGACATGATTTTAAATTATTTTTGACTAATTCAAGACATAAACTTGTTTCATTATATTCACTTATATTAAAACTATAGAAATCAATTAATATTGAAACAAAAAATAGCCAAAAATAAGGTAAAAATTGTATGAAAAGTGAGTCTAGTCAATCAAAAACTGAAAATTCTCATATGATTATTCATCATGTTTTTTATTGTTCATGAGATTCACTTTTTACATGATTTTTGCCATGTTTATGACTTTTTCTTTTCGAACCTTAATTTGAATTCTATAGTTCTCATGTAGATAAATCTAATGAGATAAATTTTACATTTTGAATCCGTCATATAATAGTTCAAAATCGTATCCCAAAATTGAAAATGATTATTTTTCAAAAGGACATGGAGTCAAATTTGAGAGTTAAATGATTAAAATGAATATTTTAAAAGATAAATGACCGAAACGAATTTTTATCATAAGATAAAAAATTAAAGTTATAATTTAGCTAGAAAATAATGTTGTACAAATTGTATGAATTATTGTAGTGTAGCATGTCTATTTTTATATTGTTTTAATATTTTAAATTTTTTATTATATTAAAAAAACAAAATGTTTATATTCTTATTTATAAAATAATTTTGCATTTTGTTTAGAATAATTAGAGAAAAAGTTGTAAAGACAATGTAACTTTTCAAACCAATTAAGAGCCTTAATTATAATAAGAATTGTGATTTGTAATCTAAAAGTCAAAATAAAAGGCTTAATCTAGGACTTTAGAAATTTTCGGGCATTAGAATTGTTTATTTCATGATAAAGAAAACCATAATTTAATATTGCATTTGAGTTTGATTGGAAACCTCCAAATTATTATTTACCTAAGGCCTGTATCTTATAACTTTTGTCTAAATATGGTTAATTTTAAAGTTCACGCGTCTTATAAAGATTTTATATTGGTCAAATATAAGTTTGTTTCAAAATTGATCTTATGATATATGTACTTATAGGTTAGAAGAATTTAATTTATAAAAATATCCTATAACTAATCTTTTTAACTTAATTTTGAGGATGTTTGGAAAAATATATTAATTAAAATTTTATTCAATAAATTTTTATTATATAAAAACTTATATTATAAGAATTTAAAATTCAACAAGTTGTTTATGTTTGGATATATATATTATTAAAATAGTACTTACATAATTTTAAAGTATTTGAATGCATTAATATATAAGTATTAGTAAGATATTGTTTTATTTAAAAAATAAAAAAGAATCAAATAATGATTAAAAATAAATTAAAAATTCAAAACTAACTAAATAATTATTATCCTATCATATCATATTCTATATATATATATATCAAAAAAATATTAAAAATAAAAAATACTAGTCACCATTTATCTTTTTCTAATTTTTAAAACAAAAAATTTTAAGTACCATAACTTTTAAAAAGAATTATAACATAAACACAAAAATTTCATCAAATACAGTCAATAATTTTAAAAATTAAAATATTTAATACTCAAAACATGATTAAAATATAAATTAAGGTGTTACATATATATATATATATTAAAGTCATGATATAAGCTTATAAAATTCATCATTCACATGTATAAATAAATATAAGTATATAAAAATAATAAATTATTATAAAAATTCAATCACTATATACACTGTTGTAGAATAAAACATATAAAAAATGTTACTAACATATAAAGTTATAAATTTATTTAATTGGATTATATTTATAATAGAAAAGAAGAAAATATATAAAAATAATAAAAGTTTACTAGTAACAAATGATTATAATTTTTTTTGTGTAAAATTAATATTTTAATTAATTTGGATGAATTAAATGAAAAAATAAAATATTTAATTTGAAAAATACAAATAGATAAAAAAAATACATATGCTCTATATATTTAATTTTGTCGAGATTTTTAAAACTCCACATAAGCTATTCATATAAGCTATCTTGTGTAAAAATAAACTAAAAAAATCTTATAAATTAGTCGTAAAATATTTTAATAAGCTCTTCCAAACACTCTAAAAGTACTTATAACATAAGATAAGTTCAAATAAGTTGTGTATAAACTTTTCTAAACAAACCACATTTTTTCACTGATTTACCCGATTTAACACCAATTTCATTCTAGTTCTTTAGCAAAGTGGTTTTGTGGATTCAGATACTAAGCTAGTTCTCAGTTAGACTAGTTAAGCTAGCTGGTTTGATCTAGTTTTAATAACTATGATATATATATATAATGTTAAAATTTTAATTTATCTTTAATTATGATTTGATTCTTTTTTTAAATGAGATAATATTTTGTAAGTATTTATATAACAGTCCATTCAAACATTTTAAAATTATGTAAACATGTATATCCAAACATAAAGAATTTAGTAAATTTTAAGAACTTATAACAAACTTTTATATAATAAAAACTTATTGAATAAGATCTTAATTAAAATGTTTTTCAAAAAGAGTCCTTGTTGACATGAGATTTTAATGCACAGTGTATTCAAACCTTTTAAAATTATGTAAACATGTATATCTAAACATAAAGAATTTAGTAAATTTTAAGAACTTATATCAAACTTTTATATAATTAAAACTTATTGAATAAGATCTTAATTAAAATGATTTTCAAAAAGAGTCCTAGTTGACATGAGATTTTAATGCATAGTGCATTCAAACATTTTAAAATTATGTAAACATGTATATCCAAACATAACAAATTTATTAAATTTTAAACACTTATAACAAAAGTTTTTATATAATAAAAATTTATTGAATAAAATCTTAATTAATTTTTTTTCCCAAATAACTCCTAGTTGACATAAGATTTTAATACATCTACTTATGCTAAGAATTAGACATATAGAACATGGACAAATGTGGGTGGGACAATAATAATACCCCTTCTTGTCTAGGAATAGAAATTTAGAACATAAACAAATATAAACCAAATAACAAATTTATAATTGATTCTTACACCATTTTATAATTTAGATTTGGAGTTAACTCAAACTCACAAAACTAGCTTGTAAGGTAAGGATTATCCAAACCTTATAAGGACTATATTAACCATATCTCCATTTGGGATTAGGATTCTCCAAAATGAGCTTATCACTTTAGAGAGTAAAGTGAGAATGTGAGATTACACCTACCATTATTGTACTATATTTTGTATACAATATGTAAGGCATATAACAAGACTAAAAATGTTATATAGCTTCTTTGAAAGATATATACATGTAATACATAGTTATGTGAATACTTGTAATAATTTTTTAAAATACTTATAGGAGATGAATACTTTTATGTCTTTGGTTCCAATAATTTCTTTTTTTGATTGTAACAAACATTATTAGAAGTAACAAAAACTTGCATATATATAATCAAGATCATAACAGTATAATAGATATATGACAAAAGTCATGTATATTAAAGCATATAGGATAAGGAATGTTACATAAGGGGTTCCCCTAAGTCTATGGATGCATAGACTTAGAAAAATACATAAAAACAAGAGATAATATGAGTATTAAAAGATTCAATTATATAAAAGGACCAGTACATTTTTTTCTCATCCCAATTCTCCTTTTGTTGTTATCAGAGAAAAGTAGAGAGACCATCATTGTCTAAAAAAAACATAATGAAAAAAAAACAATAGAGAAGCTTTTTAAGGTTGAGATGGTGGTGGTGGTGAAGGTTGATTGTGGTTAGCAAGTTAAGCAACCGTGAATGCTTATAATGACTTCAAAGTGATTAACTTGTTAATCAATATAAGCTTTGGCTTTAGCAAAGGAGTGAATACGAGTGGTTACAATGTTAGGTTAAGGAGGGCACAAAGCCAATGATTGGGCTTTAGATTCTGAAACAGGTGGAGGAGGATGAGGTGAAGATGTTATGTCTGCAGGTGTGGTTGAGGTTGTCACTTTTGAAGATGTAAGTTGAGGTGGTAAGGTAGGTTTGGATGGAGGAGCAAGTAAAGCCATTAAAGGTCTAGGTCATTCAAAATTCCAGGGAAGATGATCCCTATAAAATTTGAAGTATCATTCCTAGGGATATTGTTGTTGTAGATGTGGTCCTTCTATGGACAAAAGAGTAACCATGATGAGATAGGCTATGGTAGATTCATTTCCAATAATATCATACTCCTTTGGTTATTGCATCCTAAGAAGAGTTGTTTGGTAATCACTAAAGTGATGAATGTGAATGCTTTGAAGCAGTGTGGCATCATTGGACATTGTTAGATTGTCTAACTTCTCTTCTTTTATCAAGAAGCTTGTGAACATTTGATGGTTGTTAATATAGAGCTCTTATTCCCCCAAATTGTTGGGCAGAGTCTTCTTTAAGCAAGCCTTTGACATATTACTCTTTGATATAATCCAAGTCCAAAGATGAATGGGCTTTAAGAATAGGAGTAGAGAGAGTAAGCTAGTCATGATAGCAAAACTTACTCTAGTTTTCTCTTCCTTGTTCTTGTTACAATCAAGGAGAGGCAACCTTGGGGAAAATCTTGTCTAGTTGAATTAAGACTCGTGTGGATGCCTTGATATGCTGAGAAGGAGGGTCAACAATTGGTCTTTCAACTCCAAGCTATCATATATAATGTTGCTCATCACATGATCATTATTGGATGGGCAGAAACCCAGTTCCAAAGGGTCCAAAGCTCTAAACTATTAATTTGCAAGAAATATAAGAACCTGCAGAGACTTAACTTTACTTTTGCTTTGTGGCTCGTTGATAGGTAAAGATTTAGTCGTCATTTCTTCTATCAAAATACTAGATTTTTCTTATGTTAACATAGCATAAGGTCAACCTAGGTCATTCTTCTCAAGGACACATGGTTCTAATGTTTTCTAGTGTATAAGGCTAAAAAGGTTGTTGAACCGGGAAGGTAGGATGCAGACTGACTCAACGAGTAAAGTAAATAGGGTGGTTTTTGACAAGAAAGTAAATTTTCAAGAAACGTAAAGATTAACTAAAGCATTTAAAGAAAAGTAAAGATTAAAAGCTACCTATGATTATTAGGATTACTAAGTTTACCAAGACTATTAAGATTACTACGATATATTTATCCTATCACTTATCTCGATTTATCACTTACTGATTTTAACTCCAATTCTTATTATTCTAGCAATTTCTCACCAGCCCCATTACCTACGACGATCACCGAACATTGTCCATTGCTAACTGAGGACTTACACAATTGCAACCTTGAGTTTGGCAGGGATTACTCCCTTGGCTAATGTAAATTATCTATCGATTACCTATTTTGTTATTGGAGTGGTTCTAATCGGCCCCTAAACTAATGTACTCTATTCCTTACTATGCACAATCGTGATTAAGTAGGAAAAGATCATGCTAACAGAAATCAAAACATAGTAACAACGCAATCTTAACCATTCATTGATTAACCTAGAATGTGATACAAAAGAAAAGTGTAGTGTTGTGTATGGAGTATGGATCAACTTCTTGCGACAATCGCCAGCAGTAGTTGCAGTGTTCCACCTAGGTTGGCCAGGTACAAGGGGGTTAAATCACTAAGCAGTATGCCAACGCGCCCCGATAGTCCCCTCTTAGCAATCGGTTATTGCCCGGACACTGGTCCTGCACCCACTTGATTGATTGCGCACTCTTTGAAGCACCGTGGAACAAAGACCCACTTGAATCCCACATTCTTTTTAACTATTTCATTTAAATGGGCACCAAGTGTGCTAAAATTTTTCACAAAGCGTATATAAAAACTTGCAAACCCATGGAAACTCCTCACATCACTCACAGATTTAGCTGTTGGCCAACTTTGGATAGCCTTCACCTTTTCATTATCAACCTTGACTCCATGGGAGCCAACCACAAAGCCTAAGAACACCACTTCATTTGTACAAAAGGTGAATTTCCCTATATCAGCATACAATTATTTCTTTTTTAGGAGTTCAAGCACATGTTTGACATGAATCACATGGTCATCCACACAAGAAGAATAAACAAATATATAATCAAAGTAGACAACCACACATTTACCTATAAGGATTCTTAGAACATGGTTCATAAGCCCCATGAAAGTGCTAGGGGCATTTGTCAAGGCAAATGGCATGACCAACCACTCATGAAGACCAAACTTGATCTTGAAAGTAGTTTTCCATTCATCCCTTTCTCTCATCTTATTTAGTGATACCTAATTCTCAAATCTATTTTAGAGAAAATCATAGAGCCATGAAATTCATCAAGCAAATCATCTAGTCGTGGGATGGAGTATATATATCTAATTATGATAGCATTAATATGTCTATAGTTCATACACATTTTCCAAGTGTCATCCTTTTTTGGAACAACGATTACATGGATGACACAAGGACTTTTACTTTCCCTCACCCATATTTTTTAAAGGAGTTTCTCAACTTGCTTATGAATTTCCTTGGACTCTTTAGGATTGGCCCTATAGGCAGGCTTATTGGGAAGGGATGCACCAACTATAAGGTCAATGTGATGCTCTATCCATTTCAATGGAGGCAAACCGTGAGGCATATACTTGGGGAAAATCCCCTTGTACTCTTCAAACATGTCCTTGAAACTTGTTGGCAAATTAAGCAAAGGAGAAGTAACATATAAGCACATATTAGTAGGCGATAATAATAAGGGTTCCTTCCTAGCTTTGAGCACCCTCTTCACTTCCTTTATATCTACAAGGAGAGTCTCTTTCCCCTTAGTAACTATCTTGCTGATGCAAATCTAGATAAGATTCAGAAAGACATAAAGGAATAGCATGAGGTTGGAGACAACTAAACACCTAAAGGTCCTATGATGAGAGGAAGACTAAAGAAGCTACATGAGTAAGTCCTTCAAAGGGTGGAGTTGGTTATAAGCTTGTAGGACTTACATTCAGGCCCAAGTCCAAGCCTAAGCCCAACCATCTATATTGTATACACTTACTCTTTATCATCCTAGAAGCATGTACATTGCATTTTCTCTTCATTTAGATATCATTTATAATCTTAGCTTAGTTTCTAAAAGTACATTGTGGCTTTATTATGTTTGTCTGGCTAAGTAGATTAGCTTTGGCTTGTACTTGTGTCAAGATAAGCTTGTAACTTGTTTGGATAAGTAGATAGGCTATCCACCTGTCCAAACAAGGGGCATGCGTGTAGAGAGCCCATATAAGGTCTTCATCCCTTTGTAAATCAACAACTAGTTAATTGAATGTAAAGTATGTTGCCTTGCAACTTGGAGAGCTAATTCTTTGTTCTTATTAAGCTTTCACGAGACTTGTGGTGAATCCCGTTTACTCTTATCTTCCTCCTCAAGAGAGAGTGGCAAGTGTACATAATCATTCCTTCCTTGTCCATATTTTATCCTTTTCCTTCCCCTTTTCTACCAAATTTATGAGCTCCATTACAAAGGATCAAGAATGCACGCTCCAATTTTCAATCCATAAAGGGTTCCACATCACTTTCTTTTCTTACTCTTAACCTTTTCTTTTCCTTTTGAACTTTCCTTTTTTGTCCCTCTCTTTTCCCTTACACTCTTGCTTTTTGTTTTGGTTTTCTTACTTTTTCTTTTCTCTTGGCCTTTTCTACCTTAGCAAACTCTTTCTTTTCTTCCTTCCTTTTTTTTTCTCATCCTTATTTAGTTCTCACAAACCTCTCTTGGAGATAAAGGCTTAAGAACCACCTTTTCTCCCAAGTATACAAAAGGGAATCTATTTGAGACCCCACCATGGGTCACCTTCCTATCATATGACAATGACCTACCCAACAATATATGAATGACTTCTATAGGAACCACATCACACAAAACATCATCCTCGTAGCTCTCAAGGGTAATGACCAATGACATTTGCCTATCCACCACAAATTCTCCCTTCTTACTTAGCCATTACAACTTGTAAGGCTTAAGGTAAGGTAAGGTAGGTAAGGCTAACTTCTTTACTAGCCTAAGGCTAGCCACATTCACACTACTCCAACCATCAATGATGAGAGATCATAGTTTCCCTAAAACTAAACACCTAGAGTAGAAGATGGTTTCTCTTATACTTTCATCCTTTTCTCCCACTAGGCTACTCATGAGTCTCCTCACCATAAGGTCACCCTCATAGTGAGAACCCTTACTAGAATACTGTCCTCCACTTAAGGAAGAAATGTCCTATTAGGAACTCTCACTTCCACCTCTTCATTTTCCCTTAAGACCTTAGTCCTCCTATTAGGGCATTGAGAGGCAATATGTCCTTTTCCTAAGCACTTAGAACACTTAATACTAATAGGTTTGGAGGAAATAGAGGTAGAGGTAGGGGTGGAACCACATCCTTTTGGCCTTGGGGAAATTCACTCCCCTTCTTGGGACTTTTGTCCCTTCTAAGTCTTTCTTTCTCTCTTTCCTTACCCTTCCAACTAGTACTAGGGTAGGATTTCCTAGAGGAAAGCTTCCTCTTTAGTTGGGACTCAACCTTGGTGGCTTGATGGACCAAATCCTCTAAGGTACTATAGTTGTGCAACTCTATATGTCTTGGATTTCCCTATTTAGCCCATGCAAGAACCTAGCTAATGTGGCCTCTTGAGATTTCTTTATTTGCACCCTCATCATACATATCTATATCTCCTTATAGTATTCCTCTACACTTTTAGATCCTTGATATAATATTTGTAACTTAACAGAGAGGTCTTTAGCATAGTTGGATGGCACAAATCTTTCTCTCGATTACCTCTTCAATTCGGCCCAAGTGTCACAAGGGGGCCTCCACATCCTCTTATCATCATACACCACTTGGTACCACCACACTAATGTGTAGCTACTAAACTCTAAAGTGACTAATTTCACTTTTAATTTCTCACTAATGTCATGGTACTCAAACAATTGCTCTACCTTCATTCCTCAATCTAAGGGGAAAATTTACACTTTACACTATCTAACTTATCCTTTCTAGGTTCATTCCTTTCCATCCTATGCCTTCCATGTCTCTCTATCCTTTCACTGTATCCATGTCTATGGCTCCTATGGGATCTTGAAGATCCACTCACTTGTCCCTCTTCATGACTAGCCCCACTCTCTTGTATGGAAGGTTGTCTATTCTCTTCCTTTCCTTTACTTAAGGTTTCTACTTTTGCATTGATACTTTGAGTGTCTCTACTAAATCTAAGTACTTTTTATTCTATTTTTACATCCTCTCAAGCCTATCCTCCAATTTGCTCTCTAGCCTCCTCATTTTCCTTATCATTATCTTGGTTTTGGATAAGTAGCACTATATTTCCTCACTAGATTTCGCCATAGTGTTTCCTCCCCTCTTTACTCACTTAAAATAGAAACTAATCCTCTTATTACTGCATAAAAACAGAGATCTAAACAATTCACAAACCTCTCCACTCCTAAGTATATAACACTCACACTCGTGTTTCACACTTTGTGGCTCTTTCTCTAATGTACTCTCTTGCCTTTTTCTACTTAAGGACTCTGGTGTGAATTGGAAAGGAAAATCATAGACATGATAAATTAACTCAATGGACATGGAACTAAGGTTATAAATTTTCCCTAAATTAAGGAAAAACAAGATGGACTTCAAGAATAATCCTAGGAAAAGCTAGAAGAAGTGGGCTTCATTAAGGGCTAAGGTGATATGTATAGGGAGGGGGCAAGGTCATAATCAACATGGAGGATTTAAGAGCATGGATTCCACTGTCCTAAAAATTCTAATGACTAGAGGAAGGCTAAGGAAACTCCAAGAAGAAGTGCACCAAGAGATGGGTCTCCTTAAGGGCCAAGGAGGGTCTAATAGTGGCTCAACTTTGTATACATTTTTTTAGTGTAACCATGGTCCTTTGTGAACTTATTTTAAAACTTTAAACCACTATTTTAAAGTGGTATTTTATTTTAATAAAACTTAGTGGACTTGCATATGGGCTTGGAAGCCCAAAGAGAGTATTTAGGCCTCAATGACAACATTTTTGGTCCTTAGTTGTGAGGGCCTTTAGTGTTGCGTTTTTAGCTTTATTTTGGACCTTGTGTTTTGAGCCTTTAGGTTAGGATTAGGATTATATTAAGCTACCTAATCATGATTAGTGTAGGTCTATATAAGGCATTATTCTAATTAGCTTAATCACTTTTTGATTGAATGAAAATTGTGTATTGTACTTGTAAAAGACTTTCTCTCATATCTTGTTCTTGAACAAGAATCCTATTCTCATCAAGTTTCCAAGATACTTGTCGTGAATCTCGATCTTTCTTATCTAGTCCTTATAGATTAGTGGTAGAAACCTCATCTCCATCTACTCCATTTCTTTCATTTCTTCTTTCAATTTTGATTCCTAATTTTAGACCTAGTTTTTGTGTGAATTTTCTGATTAGTTATTGCTTGTGGATCCTTAGGTTTATCAAACTCTCCTCTATGTCTTGTAGAAAAATCCTACAATATTAACCAAGATTTAAGATACAAGTGAAAGATAAGATAATCTCTACAAACTCTTAAGAATTTCAAGAAAATAAAACTCTAAGAACAAACTAGGAATCTAAGAAAGACAATCAATAAAAGCTCAAGAAGGATGCTAAACTCAAATGGAATTTAATGAGACAATTAAGAAGACTCAAATAAAATGAAAAGGAACTAAAAAGTGCAAGGGAATACAAGTATTAATTTCTTTCCAAAAGAATTATATAACACAAAATAAAGTTATGCACAAAAACTAGTCATACGAAAATTCTATAAACTAGGTGTGTCATTTGTTTTTGCTTAAGACCTTCCACTAACTTTTTCTTTTGCTTTTCGTGCTTGTTTTTATGTGGATATACTCTATTTTTACTGCAATTTTTCTTGCCAATAACCACTCTTTTTCATACACTTTTCTAATTCTCTTAACAACATTTTTTGGTCCATAATTTTTTTTCAAGACTACACCACAAGAATTCTTACCAAAAACTAATGTGCATATCACTAAAATAATTCATCAAACACTTGGTGTGCACTTCATAAACATACAATACAAAACCTTATATGAATCACAAACTTAACAAAAACAATTGATCTTATGAACATATGCATAGGTGAGATCCAACAACATAAGATACAACACAAATTTCAACTAGTCAACATCATAGCACATATAAATAAAAAGTCCCCAAATATTCGAGCATGAACCCTAGAAAATCAAATCAAGAAATAGGATGGGAATTCTTTAAATCTGAATCATGAGAAGGTAGATACATGTTAGGTGAACAAAACCTAACTAACTAGAAGCAAAACAACCAAGGATTGAAGCTAAAAATCAATGATTCTTACCTACTTGTTTGCTGCACCTAAACCCTAGGAATCCTCCATGAAATTGTTGTAATTCTGGTGTAAATCCATCACTTATATGATGATTGAAAGCTTTGATTACCACTTGATGAAACATTGGATCCACAATCAACACATAATAAGAAGAAACCGAAAAGCCATGGCAAATATAGAAACCAAAAATAGATAAAAAGAATAAAAGAGAAAATGGAATAAGGAGGAAGATGAACTTGCCACTAATAATATTAGATTAGATAAGAGAAATATAGATTTTCCACAAACATCTTGGAAACTTGATGAGAATTAGGGTTCTTATTCAAGAACAAGAGAAGAAAGAAAGTCTCCCACAAGTGCATAGCCCAAATTCTATTTCATGTAAAAGTGATTAGCTTAATTACATTTGGAGCTTATATAGTCCTTCCTTAATCTCTAATTAGCATTAAGTTAATCCTAAACTAAGCTAAGAGAAGGAACAAGCCATCCCAAAATGCAACTAAGCCATCAAGGCCTAAAAAGGTCACAAAACTCACGAATTTAGAGACAAAAATTCACAATCTCTAAGTGTAACCTCTAAATTGGGCCTTTGTGCCCAAGTGCAAGTTATACTAATGAAATACAAGTATTCTACAATTAAAGTATAAAGTATATGTTCTACAATGTTTCAAATAAGGCCAATTTGGTTGCCAAACAAAGTGTATAAAGTTGGGCCTTCTGCATTTCCTCTTGCAATCTCCTCAATCTACCCGTTGTCATAGGGCCTTATAGTGCAATACACTCCTTGTCCACAATGCTTTCTTGAGTGTTCCTTAAGTGCTCATTTATATTTATATAAGAACCCATAAGCATGACAATATAAGAGACTAAAAACATGAAGACTCTAACTCTTGATGAGTTACTTGGAGCTCTAAGAATTCATGAAGTACATCTCCAAAAGAGAGAAAAACATTCCTCAAAATATCCTTTAGCCTTTAAAGATAGGAGAAACAAAATCTAAGAACAAAGAGAAATGTTTAAAAGCTCTCAAAGTATAAATGTTTGATGCATCAAATGATTCATCCAATGAGACAATAGATGATGAAATCTCTAATAAAGTTTAATCAAATGCTGAAGAATGGTAAGACTAAGTATTTTTTAAGAAAGAAAGACAAGTACAATAAATAGTCAAATGAAGGGAAGTAATATATTTTGAATGCAAGAAACTCAGTCACTTCAAAGATGACTGCTCAAAGCTAAGAAAGAGGTGGTATCAAAAGAAAAAAAGATTTTGATGGTCATATGGTACGACTTAGACAGTTGCAGCAGTTTAGAAGATGATGAGTAAGCCAACATTAGTTTAATGGCAAATATAGAAAAATCTGAGGTAAATTCTTCATCATCTGTTGAATATGAATCAATGTTTGATGAAAACGTAATTTCTCACAATACTTTGTTACTTCATACACATGAGATTTCTATTGAATACAAGAACTAGAAAAAAAATTGGAAAGAAATGATTTCTTAAAATGAAAGCTCAAGAAAGAAATAGGAGATTTGAAATTCAGTTACCCCAAATATAGTTACATGAAGCAATCAGTTGAAGTTGATAAAATTAAAAAAGAAATTGCTTGTTTGAAAACAAATATAGCCAAATTTGTTGAAGGGTCGTCTAAACTAGTTGTTGAAAAACAAAACACATCCTTATGACAAATTTGGAATAAGGTATGACAAGAAAAATGACAAATCTCCTATTAAAAGATGCTATGTATGCAACTCTACTGAACATGTCAAACAAGCATGCATACCTATGAAAAGATTCAAAATAATAGTAAAGAAGTCTAACCTAAAAGGATCCAAAAAGATATGGTACCAAAATCTCAATTTTTTCCTATTGCATATTTCTTTGGTTGGTAAAGGAATGACATCACACTGATTCTTAAACAATGGATGCTTACATCACATGAGAGAAGATATGTTTATGTTCCTTGATCTCAAACCACATAAAAGAACTGCCTCATTTGGAGGCACCAAGAAAGGAAAAATCACGTGTATAGTTGAAGTTGGTAAGCATTCTTTACCTACCATAGAAAATGTTTTGTATGTTGATGGTCTAAAATATAACTTGCTGAGCATAAGTAAATTTTATGACAATGGTATGTAATATCCTTCTATAAAGATATATGCATAGTAAAAAACAAAGATGACAACATTTTTTTATTGCACAAAGACATGAAAATCTATACAAGATTAATCTTTATGAGCTAAATAATAAAAAAGTAACAAGTCTCATGTCCAAAGATGATGAAAAAGGGATTTGGCATAAAAATGTTAGGCACATCAATCTAAAACACATTTCAAAGCTTTACAAAAAGCATTTGGTAAAAGGTTTGCCTAAGATTTCCTAGAAAACTCATCTTTTATATGATGCATGTCAAAAAGGTAAAAAAATCAAAAGTCCTTTTAAATAAAAAAAAAATATTGTTTCCACTTGTAAACCTCTAGAACTGTTACATTTAGATTTGTTTGAACCAATAAGAACTCTAAGTCTTGGAGGTAAAAAGTATGGTTTTGTTATTATATATGATTATTTTAGATACACATGGGTATATTTCCTAAGCCATAAACATGAATCTTATAAGGTGTTTGAAATATTTGGTAAACGAGTTCAAAATGAAAAAAAAAAAGGTATTTTTATTTCTACAATCAAAAGTGACATGGATAAGAATTTCAAAATGTTGAGTTTAAGACATTCTGTGAAAAGAATGACATTTTCCACAACTTCTCTTCACCGAGAACCCTTCAACAAAATGGGGGAGTTGAAAGGAACAATAGAACTCTACAAGAGATGACAAGAACCATGCTTTATGAAAATTCTTTTCCAAAACACTTATGGGCAAAAGTTGTGAATATAACATGCTATGTTCAAAATAGAATATTGATAAGACCTATCTAGATAAGACTTCTTATGAACTATGGAGACGAAAACAACCCAACATATCTTACTTTCGTCCATTTGGATGTGAATGTTTTCTTTTAAATACCCGAGATCAGCTTGGAAAGTT
Source organism: Mucuna pruriens (assembly GCA_025330945.1). Taxonomy (NCBI): domain Eukaryota; kingdom Viridiplantae; phylum Streptophyta; class Magnoliopsida; order Fabales; family Fabaceae; genus Mucuna; species Mucuna pruriens. Next base: position 3,114,846 of record JAENHJ010000544.1, read on the forward strand.
TGATTCAAAAGTTGATAAGGTATCTTTCTAGGATATTTTGATACATCTAAGGCATATAAAGTATTTAACTTAATAACCTTAATAGTTGAAGAATCCCTTTATGTTAAATTTAATGATGGACTAACATTTGATAAGAGATTATTGAAACTTGAGGATGATTTTGTATGTTTACATATTTGATTGTTTGATAAGCTAGCTAATGCACTTAAACCATCAGACACAAGGGTTGTCTAATAGATGATACCAATAGATGATCAACCTCACAAAAATTAGAAGTTTACCACCTATCATTCTTAAGACCTTATCTTAGGAGATAAATATGAGGGTGTTAAGACCAGATCATGATTCAAGAATCAAGCATCATGTGTCTTGGTGTTTGAGATAGAACCTAAGAACATTGAAGAAGCCTTGAAAGATGACGATTGGATCGTAGATATGGAAGAAGAACTTTATCAATTCACCAAAAATAACGTATAGAAGCTAGTACCAAAACCTAAACACAAAAAGCATCATTGGAACAAGATAGGTGTTTAGAAACAAGCTTGATGAAAATGACAAGGTTATAAGAAACAAAACAAGGTTAGTATCTCAAGTCTATAACCAATAGGAAGGTATAAATTTCACTTAAACCTTTGCTCCTGTTGCTAGACTAGAAGCTATAAGAATTTTGCTTGCTTTTGCTACAAGGATATTAAACTCTTTCAAATGGATGTAAAAAGTGTGTTTTTAAATGGTTTTATAGAAGAAGAAACTTTTGTAAAACAACCTTCTGGTTTTGAAGCAACAAAACATCCTGATAGTGTTTTTAAACTCAAAAAGGCTTTGTATTGTTTTAAGCAAGCACCTCGTGCTTGGTATGATAGACTTAGCAATTTTCTTATTTCAAATGGCTTTTCAAGAGGAAAATTTGGCACAATCATTTGAAAAAAGAAGAAAGAAAGGATCTCATTATAGTATAAATATATGTATATTATATCATTTTTTGTGCTACTAATGAATGTTTTAACAAGAATTTATTTAATCTTATGCAAAGCAAATTCTAGATGAACATGATGAAGGAGCTCAAGTTCTTCCTAGGACTTTGGGTTAAACAAGAAGACAAGAGCATTTGGATTTATTAGCAAAAATATACAAAGGAACTTCAAACGAAGTTTAAAATGGAAGATGTCAAACCTATGAGCACCCTCATGCATTCTTCTCTTACCTTATCAAAAGTTGAAGAAGGTAAACTAGTAGATCAAAAGATCTAAGAGGTATGTTTGGCTCTTTGCTGTACTTAACTGCCAATAGACTTGATATCATGTTTTTTGTGTGCTTATGTGCAAGATTTCAGTTAAATCCAAGAGAATCTCATTTAAAAGCTTTTAAAAGAATTTTTAGATATCTTGTTGGAACTACTAACCTTAGTTTGTTCTATAAGAAAAACCAAGATTTCAAGTTAGTTGGATACTGTTATGCAGACTATATTGGAGATAGAATTGAAAGAAAAAGTACAAGTGGAGGATGTCACTTCATTGGACCATGTCTTGTGTCATGGACAAGCAAGAAGCAGAGCTTCATTGCACTATTAATAGCAAAAGTTGAATACGTTATAGTAGCAAGTTGTTGTTCACAACTTCTATGGGTAAAATATCAACTAGAAAATTATTCTAGCTTTGAACATATTCCCATATTCTGTGACAATACAAGTGTTATTAATCTATCTAAAAATCCTATTCAGCATTCAAAAGCCAAACATATAGAAAAAAAGACATCATTTTATTAGATATTATGTGCAAAAAGATGTCTTTGATATCAAGTTTATAGATACAGATCATTAATAGGCTAATATATGCACAAAACCTCTATCAGAAGAATGTTTTGGTTCTATAAGAGAAAATCTGAACATACATTCTATAATAGAAGCATAGTACATCACCTAATGAATCTCGTTTGATGATACATCATCTGATGACATTTATCATACATCATTTGAATCATATCATGTGTTCCACATCATCTTAAGAACATTTATTATGATTCTTGGATTAACCATCTTATGAACATTTATTATAACTTTTCATTTGATATGTTATAGAGAGAAAAGCAATGTTTTAATTCTTTACAAAATTAAGCCTTATTTTTTAAGATCCTATTTAAAACTAATGATTTCGTTTTTAATATCCTATTCAATTAACATTAAAGTTTCTCTATCCTAAAATTTATTTTTTAAAAAAAATTGAAACTGTATTTTCTTTTCAAAAACCAAAACCATTTCTCTACTTTTTTTTTTTTTCAAAAACCCTAACACTTTGTTTGGTAACGTAAAAATACAGAGAAGAGTGAGGAAGGGCAACGAAAGAAATGCCAAAATCGATTTGATTGTGATGAAATATTGGGGGACCCATATATGCAACGAAATAGTAAAAAAAATAAGTTTAATAACCAAAATTGCGTTATTACCCTCATAGTTTTCTTTCATATATTACACATAGAAACACCCCTGTAAATGATTGTGTACACGTATGTATCAATTATATAATCAATCTAATTGATTAGATTGAATATATAATCGATTATATACGTCCATAATTGATTATATACGTATATAATTGGTTATATATTTATTCTAATAGATTATGATTATATAAATATATTTTAATTATACATTTAATATATATATTATAATTTTTAATAACATATTTATTTTATTTTATTTTTATTAATTTATTAGGTATGATTAATTATTTTATACATTACCAAAAAATAGAAAATATTTTTCAATTTACATTATTGTTTTTTTATAAAATTATAAGTTATAAAGTCATAAATCTCATAGAATTTTAATCGATTGCGGTGTATATATATATATATATATAATGAATAAGGGTAAAATTGAAAATTTAAATATTCTTATATTTTATTTTATCTTTTAAATTAATTTTAAAACTTTATTTATCCTCTATTTTATTTCTATCAAACAACTTAAATTTTGTTTTATTTCTTACCTATTTCTCTCCAATCTATTTCATTTCACTCCACTTCATTCTAAAATCTTACTCTAAATCTTGCAACTCTAACAATCAAATTGTGCCCTTTCAAATTGAGTTTGTGTATCCCTCCCCATATTCTTTACTTTTTCTATGGTTTTTTCCTTCTCAATTTTCAAGTTTGAGTCGTCATATTTGCTAACCTCTATTGAAAATTTAAGAGGTAAAGTTGTCTTCCTAAGATAGACGGTTTTAGCACTTCAATCTAAAATGGTAAAAGAACAAATAATGCATGAATAGACTCAGAAGACTCTCATGAAGCTTCTAAAGAAAGTTTCAAGAAGATGACTATTAGTTCCAGTTCATATTCTGATGCTTGAACGCTTTTTTAATGCCAAAAAGGGATAACATAAGAGAAGAAGGATGCAAAAACAAAAGAACTTTATGTACTTATATGTTTGTTTGAGGGGGAGCATTAAACAAAGCTCAAAATTTTCATATTTTATGCATTGTATGGTAATATTATCATCTAATGTTCTTATGCTATTACATGTTCTAATATATGCTTATGATTCATGATCTGTTATGACAAAACATAATCATTTTTCTTAAAAAGATATTATATAACTTAATCATCTATTTTTGACAAATTGTTTTTCTAAATAGATCATATGTTTGTTTGTCATCATAAAAAAAAAGAAATTGGTAGACCCTTAATGTTTTGTTGAAAAGAAGGTTTTGAAGCTGAAAAATAGACATTATATGCTTTGATAAAAGGATCATGTTTTTCATACTAAAGATGTTGTACACACATTGCTATCCTATCAAACAATACTAAGATTTAAATAAGACGCATCATTTTTCAAAATGAAAAAAAATGTTTTACCTTAATTGATGATAGTTTATACTTAAAATGTAGCATTTCATTAAAGATTCCTTCTAGAAGCTTTAATACTCTTTAACAAGTGTTTTAGGTTAGAAATTTTGAAACAAAACAAAAAGTTCTCACATCAAGTCTCTCTTCCTAATAACTCTAATAGACATAACTTTTCAGATATAGTAAATTCATAACCGTCTACATAAAGTCACCTAAAAGAAGATAAGCACATTGTTTTATCATATCAAAAGTGATTAGTTGGTAAAAGGCATTTAATGCATGCATTAAATGATCCAATATTTCTACAAACCTTAGTAGAAGATTTTCAAATTTCACAAGGAAGAACTACGAAGACCTTCAACATATACATCCTCAAGAAGTTCTATAAATACCTTGAAGATAGAAGAACAAATTAGAGATAAGAGTTACTAGAAATATAACTATCAATAGAAACATTCTCTTAAGAGCTTTCTTTGTATATTCATTCTTTTTATTCTTCATATAGTTCTTGACTTGAACTTATTGTTTACACGTCTAAATAGATGATAAGAGTCAAACTCCTTTGAACATCTTTATTTGTAAAAGAGTGTTGAGCTTGAAGAGGCTTATTTAAAGAATACTTTGGTTATGCTTAAAAAAGCAATGCAAAGAATACTTGGATTATTACTTGGAGAAGCATGTGAAAGATACTCGAGATAAGCTTGGATTGACTTGCTGTGTTATTGTGTTTGTAAGCAAAACGAACTTGTTCTTATAATGAAGTTCTTGGTGAAGTAACCAAGGATTAGACGTAGTTTTGTTATAGACAAACCAATATAAATCTTTGAGTGATGATTTCTTCTCTATCTCTTTATTTTATATAGTATGACTCACTACCTTTTAGTAAAATGTTTTTACAAACAAGTGTCTATCTCATCTAATCTTGATAGACACAAAGGCCTAAAAAAGATTTGTGAATTTTTTTTAAAGAACACAACTCAACCCCTCCCTTTCTTGTGTTCACTTGTTCTAGCACACAAGATGTGTGGTGAAAAATATTATTAGAAGCCATAAATTGTTGAAATTATTGTGACAAGTATTTACAAACATTGACATTACGATAATGTCGATAGGAACACCAAACTAAGTTTTTATCTCATGATAAAACAAGTAAAAGATAGAAATAATTTGGACCTATTTCTCATTAAAAACAACCACTTATAATGGGTAAAGTCATCAACAAGTGTAACAAAATATTAGATCCACAATGAGTAATAATCGAGAAAGGACCCCAAACATCAAAATGAATGAGAGAAAAAAAAAGAGAAGAAACTCATTTATTGACACAATCAAGAAATGAACAATGAGTTTGTTTCCCTAGTTGACACGACTCATAACGTAAACTTGACAACTTAGGTTAGGTACTAACTTCTAAAGTTTAGGAAGATTAAGATGTACCAACTGAACATGTATCGTGAAAGGGGAATCTCTAGTAGAACATACTTGAGGTGCAACAGAGAGATAATAAAGGCCATGAGACTTGCATCCAACACCAATCCTTTGTCCCAAACTATATTCTTATAGTGTAACAATGTCTTTAGAAGGTAATAAAATAGTCATAAAAGTAGATTAAGCAATATAAAGTAAATTAAATGGACAACCAAATACATATAAGATAGAGTCAACGGTTAAGGAAGGAAAGGGATGGGTAATGCCAATCTTGGGGTTGGGTTTAGGAACCATTGACAGAAGTAATGTTGGGTAAATAACCAAATGTATATAAGGAAGATAAAAGAGATTTATTACTAGATATGTGGTTAGACACACCAGAGTGAAGAACCCAAGGACCAAGGGAACAAGACTAAGATATGTAAGTAAGTAAATTACCAATGTAGGAAACCAACGTAGTAGTACTAGGGTTTTGGTGGTTCATCTTTAGTGGAGTAGTGCCAAAAGTTGTCAAAGTAAAGTAGGGGTAGGAAGGGTTGTGGTGCATCGAAGTTGCCAAAAAATTCGTTGGAAAAATCACCAAAAAAAGTCATTGGAGAAGTCGTAGGAAAAGTGGCCAAAAGTTTTACTAGAAAGTTGTCGAAAAGTGGCAAGCAACAATATTTGCCGAAAAAGAGAGATGATAGAAACAAATCACTAAAGACGAAGGCACAATTTCCAAGGTGCCTATGTTAGGCTCTAAATACCATGTTAAAAGAGAGAGAGAAAACAAAAGCATATTGATTAAAATTCGTGTGTTTGAATGACACTAGGAGGTTGATTTATATATGTTTTATTATAATAAATACAAAGGATCATATATAAGTTTGTTCCTATAAACCATATATGATTTGCCTATAAATCACTATATAATAATTATAAAATATTTGAATCGTAATTTCAACTCCTATATTTTGCTTGTAATTGATTATGTCTCTAAATAGTGGAGGTCAAGGCCACCATGATTAAAGATGCTCAAGTTGTGGATTTTGTCAAGTGTAACATTTTTTGTAAGTTTGGTGTAACTTGAGCTATCATTAGTGACTAGGGAAGTCTTTTATGCAATAAAACCATGGAAACCTTGCTTCAAAAGTATGAGGCCGTGCATAAAGTTGCTATAATTTATCATTCCCAAATTAATAGGCAAATTAAGGTCTTTAATAAGGAGATTAAGCATATTTTGCAAAAATGTGATGCACCCAAATAGGGAGGATTAGAGCTACTTCTTAAAAGACACCTATAACGATGACTTCCTACTGAGTTGTCTTTGCTAAAGCATATCATCTACCAATCGAGATAAAATATCATGCATATTGGGTGATGAAGAGTTATAACTTAGCATTTGATCAAGGAGGCTTAGAATGAAAGTTTTAGTTGCAATAACTTGAGGTGCTTTGCTTGGAGGCCTATGAAAACTTCAAACTATATAAGGAGAAAGTGAAGCATTTCCATGATAAGATTATTTTTAGGAAGAAGTTCCCAATTGGCTAAAAAGTTCTTTTGTTCAATCTTTGCCTTAAGCTAATAGCTGGTGTTGGATATCCCACATTGACTAGTGAGATGATTTGAATAATGTATATAAGTAAGGGACAATTTTCACCTTAACTCAAACCTACATTCTAAGAAATAAGCTTCCTTCTAAATAGGATTACCTTTTTATTGTTTGGTATACAAAGATAAAGAATGAGGTTACAAATAGAGGACCTTTCAAGGTCAATGATCTCAAATTGAAGCATTGTCATGAGACCCCTACAGTGATGGAGGGAACATATAAAAGACCTTTCTTTAGATAAGTCCACCTTTCTAGAAGTGTAAATCTTTGCACCTTGATGAGGGAGTTCTCTTCCCTTGCTTTTTTTTAATTACATTTTCCTTTTTATCCTTTGTTTGTGCTCACATTGAGAACAATATATAATTCAAGTTTCAGAGATGTTAGTTTAGGATTTTAGATTTTCAGGTAACGTTTTTTTAATGTTTTTAATTGTTTGACATGTTTTTATGTTTTTTTAATGTTTTTAATTGTTTGACATGTTTTTATGTGTTTGCATATTCTTCATTGAAATTTTAAGTTTGTTGGACTTATGAGTAATTGCAGCATTCTTAGCTTAAAGGTTTTATGACTTACTATAAAGGTATTCTTGCATCTCTAGTATAATAACTAGGCTTTGAAAATTAAATTATGGATCATTTATGGAAGAATAACCCCTTATGAGATTTGAGCCTTATTTGATGGATGGAATGCATCATATCATTCTTTTATGTTCTTATGTGATTTCACCTACTAGTTATTCTAGATTTTGACTTGACTCTTTTTTACGCCTCTTGATTTACTTCTTCAGATGATTTAGGCCTTCTTTGTGTTTAAGATACTAGCCAAATTGACTTACCTTGCATTATTTCATTGTCCCCCCCCTAGACCTATTTACTCCTTTCTTTCTTGATTTCATAGCTCATTTCAAGCTCTTGAAGTGAAAACCATGATTTTTCCTAATTGTAAAGATTAGACGAGATTTGGGATTGTTTAGGAATTAGTTCTTAAATAAGTGTGAGGGTGTACCCCCAAAGTTTTTATGTGAGTAAATGTTATTATTTGATTTTATTGGGTTATTTGGAAAAATGACAATGTGAATAGAAAAATACATATATAAAAAAGAAAAAGAAAGGGAGAAAAAGAAGAAAAATGCAATAAACGATTGTAGTAGTGCAAAAGGAGTGAAAATGAAAAGAAAGGAAAAAGGTGCAAAGAGGCAAAGTAAACTTCACTTATATTGGATTGTTTCTTTTGAGATAGATTTTCATACTTATTTTGATTCATTCTCCATTGCTTCTTTAGTCTCTTGGGTTTTTAGCTAGCATTCTTTCTTATATTATACCCACTCATACCTTATCTCCATTACAACCTTGGGAAAATCCCATTGACATTTAATAACATTTATTTTAAGTGGTGAAAATTAGAGGCTTGTCAAAATTTATTAGTGTTAGTTTGAATGTGGTGCTTAAGTGTAAATACAAATTTTGACACTTGAAAGTTTGAGAATATACCTTGTACAAGTTTTATCACTTTTTGATTTATTTTTAATTTGACTTGTCTTCTTGTTTGCTTTAGGTATTACGAATGTTTTTATAAAATGCTTGACTCCTTGATGCTTAGGATGTGTGTCTTATTAGTCACAGTTGTACATTTTTTGGATTTATTGAAGTATGTCAATTTTGTGTTCATGCATTGTGTTTGATTTTATGCTTTCTTTTACAATCCCTTGGTTCAATCATTAAGTTTTGTTCGAGAGTGCAAAAGTTCAAGTGTCAGAGAATCTTATAGGTTATATTTTGATGCATCCATTTGTGTTTATAATTAGCTTAATTGACTTCTATTTATACTTAATATTGATATGTTGGCTCAGTTTTACATTAGTGGGTTTCATTAGGCATAATTGTTAATCGTTGTTCATTTTTGGTTTTCACTTATTTTGACATTATTGTTGTTTGTAGAGAATATCTATATCTACAAGAGTTGGATTTTGATGATCTAGGTATCCCTGGAAAGCTACGACAGAGAGTTAAAATTTCATGTCTCACGAGCTTTGGCTAATTCAAAGATATGAATGGCGTAAAATAGCCATGAAGTGGATGACTTAGTTGCTTGCAAAAATCTAACATTCTCTCACTAATTTTGACTTAATTCTATCATTTTAAGTTTGATTAAGGCATATGATACCTCTTTAAAAAAAAAATTCAATGGGCCTTAATTTGAGCTAAGGATAGTTTAGAAATTAGGAAAGAATATTTAGTTTTTTAATGAGAAAATCAGATATTTGTGATGACACGTTCGTACTTTTAATTTTGCATATTTATTTAATTATAGTAATCCTTATTTTTTTCTCTTCTTTTTATCTTGGTTCCTTGCATATTTTTGTGTTTTTCTTTAAACCTTCTTGAATGATGATGATCATGGAAGGTTAAAGGTTTTAATCAATTTAAGAATTTTGGTGAGTGTGGTTAAAGTTTGATTTCATGTTTTAATTTTAAATTTGTATGCACCATTTCCCTCACACTTCCTTCAATTACAGTTTTGTTTTTTGATGATTATGTTTTACATGTTATGATTAAGTGAAATTAGGTTATGATTGATTATTCTAAATTTAATCGAGGTTAGATAATTAATTAATAACCTAGGTCAATTTTATTTGTGCATGAATTAGTATCACTTAGGAAATACGATTGTGATTTCAGATTGTTAATTATACATTAGATGATTATCTAATTGAATTTTATTTGACCTAGAGGCATATAAATTTTACACCCTTCGAATTGTCATAATTCTACCGCACAAGTTGTACTCTTAGATTGGTGTTTTTATAAATATGATTTCTTGTGTTTTTCATTTACTTTTAATTGAATTTCAAATCAAAATCACCTTTCTAATTATCCTAATAAGATAATTAATATGTTTGTATTCTTGAAAAAGATGACCTACGTTTTACCTTATATTGCAAATTCAAGGAGAATTTAATGTTTTTGATAGTAATACAACACAATTATCAAATGCATGCACACAAGCATTACACCCTCACCTTTTCTCTCTCACACGTTTTGCTTTCTACCATCTAGCCACACACTACAAACTAAGTCCTATATCCACTAAGCATGCTTCCTTTGCCAACCAACGATTAGCCCCCATGAACCATTCAACAACATATCACCATTGGTGATCAACACAACAAAACTCATTATGAAACCAAGCCACTACAACCCATAATTGCAACTTCCTCACAAATCCCTAAGAAGGTGAAAAGGACAATGTAAAAATGCTTGATCTTTGATCCTTTTAGGTATGCATTCTAAAGTAAGCATTGCAAAGAAGAAAAAAGAAAAAATGTTTATAAATTACTATAAAGTTTAGTAGGCTTGATTTGGATGACTTCTAAAAGGATCATAGACAAATAAATCAAAGTTGAAGGTGAATCCATTATCAGGATTAGGTGTACTTCTCTTTTCTTTACTTTTTATATTTTGTCTTAGAATAAATCATTAATTTAATCCTCCAAATATTACCTCTCCTCCTAAGTAGTCCTTAAGTAATAAAATTATATAATTAAGCTTTTAAGTATTGAATATCTATTAATATAGTCTCTAAGTTGATATATTTTATTATCGTTTAAGGATCAATTTGAAGAGTTTTCAATACTTGAAAAATTACTTATCATGATTTAAAATATTTGGGAGATTACTTATATAATCTTTTCTTTAAATACTATGTAAGAGAAAGGATAATACTCCAAGAATGAAATTGATAGTTTATTCTATTGTTTTATTTTCATTTCATATCTAAAAAAAATTGTTTCTAAACACATCAATCTTTTAGGTCCACCAACTTGAGTTGAGTTTGTTTATTTGCATACAAGAGTATTACTTAAAATTTGTTGAAAATTAAATTTTCATTATTTGTAACAAATTTCATTCAATAATAAAGATTATATGATAAAAATGTGTTTGAAAGGGTGTTGTTGTCATTTTTCTTACCTCTAATTTGGTTGACAAAGTACAAATAGAAATAGTTCACTCAAATAGAAAGATAATATAAAAGATAAAAATCTCAATAACACATAGATAGGTCGCATGATTTGGTTTTATTTTCAAGTGACATATCATCATAATAAAAAAAATGATAATAATAACGTCATTTATATATAAATCAAAACAACTATATTAAATAAGAGTGTTTTTAGGAGCTATTATTTATTTCAAAAAATAATTAACAAGAACATTTTTAAGGGTTTTTTAATTTATTCCTTTTATCTTTATTTATAAATTAAATTTTAATATTTTTTTTAAAAAAATTATAATAATTAAAAGTAATTATTTTCATATCCTAATTTAGAAATAGTTTACTTTTTATCCTTATAAGGAGAACATGAAAGATTACAAAAAAAATATATAACTTTAAAGACTAAGAGTGAGCTATTTTTAAATTCAAGAACGAAAATTTGGAGAAGAAAAAAGAAATTAAGCCCAAATTTAATATGGAAAGGATATTTATGTCTTATTTTTTTTCAAAATCTTAATTTTTTCTATATTTCTCCTCTTTGATCCTTATCTCTGCCACATTCAAGCAACCTACTATATTTTAACATAGATACATTTTAAGAAAATAATATTTTTAAAACCGAATTGATGATTTGGTTAAAGGAACTAGCTCAAGATTTAATGGTGTAACCATAGTCAAACTGGTCCAACTGATAGTAATTGTATTTATATTCTTAATATTGTATAATATTTTAAGTAATAAAATAATATGGAATTATGAGAAATAAAGATTTAAAAATGTAAATTAATATAAATGACTAAGTTATATGTTTTATAATATAAAAATTAATGATAATTGACAAAATAATTTATACTGACGTGAAATATTTAAATGTGTTTTTATTTATATTAAAAATATTTTTGATTAATTTAAAAAATTAAAAATAAAATAAAAATTAAAAAGATTGGTTCAATTTTGTTTTTTGCATCGATTTTTCACATATTCTCACCAATTTTGGACTGGTTTAGCCCATCTGAATTGCTCTAGTCTTTTATATTCAACGAACCAAGGACCAGTTTCTAATTAAATCGGCTAGTCCAATTTTTAAAATAATGAAAAAAAATTATGTTTATTCATTTCATAGTTAGTAATATCAAAGGAAGAATGGCATGTTAACAGGTGGGTTTTCTATAATGTAGAGGTTCAACTAGACAGTATTACGCAAGACATTAAAATAATAGTTTACTTTACACTAAGAATGTATTGTCCGTTCAGGTGTTATAGTAGGAAATAACATGTTCAAGTAAGATTCTTTCAAACGAAGACGTAAAATCTCTATGGTTGAGGTATGATGTTGAATTATATTTTAATGTTTGATTGTTAATATAGAAATATGGTTTCAGTGGGAAATTTGTTGTAAAAAGCTAGCACCCTCATGTAAAGTTACGAAGGACTTAATTTGTAATTAAATAAAATTTAAAATATTTCACCTATTTATTTATGTGGGTATGTATGGATTGGGATATCAAAATGAATTCAACCCGATTAGATAATCCATTTAACCTACCAAATTGAGTTGGTTGATATTTTTAATCAATTTCTAAACTAATTCAACTCAATCTAACTTGTATTTTTAGGAGGATGAAGACGGATTAAGTTGGATTGTCTTTCACATCCTATGCATTTGTATTTTTTACAAAGGTTTAAGGACTCATTCTCCATATGTTTATGCTTGAGATATTCGTAACAATTATTTTATTTTATTTGGATTCAGTGCACGTTCAACCGGCACTTGTTAAATGTTACATGCATATAATCCGAAGGTACGGCCATTCATTTGAAGCGGCAGGGTTGAAAGCACCTTTTTTTTTTTCTAAAAGAGGAAAAGAAAATTGAGAGAAATTATGGAACAATTATTCTTCAGCCATTTGTTTAAAGCTTATACCCCTGAAGTTCAAATAACTCCAAAAGAGTCATACTCCTACCTACTGTGATGTGTGTCTTCTTGTATTAAAATTACATAGAATCTTCAAATATGGATCTGCATTTTTGTCGTACTTATATTATTCACCATCTTTATTTATTTATTCTCTGAATGTTCTCTTGATGACAATGAAATCTAGAAGTGGTATAATGCTGATACAATGACATGTTCATATTAACCATTTATGTCAAGAGCATGTTAGATTTCTCTTGTTCTAATGCAATGAAATTTCGAGGGAAAAGCTCCTTGCTATTGCTTATCCTGCTGTTCAGCACCCTTCATCTTACATGTTCTCAAACTCCTGTTTATAATTGTGTCCTTGATATTCAATTTTCTTCAGCCTTGACTAGTTCAAATTGTGAATTGTACAATTGGGGAGGGTTCATCAATGGCTGTTGTGGACTATATTTTGGTGAGTACCTATATGCCTTGGGGCTGAGGACCAACCAAACTGGAAAAATATTCTTGAATTCCTCAGAGCAAAAGAACTGTTTAGCATCAATGGAAGCTTCTGGGAAAATTTTCACTTGTTATGGGATAGAGAAGCTAACAAGTGGAGTTGGTGGTTGCTCTGATTACACCATCACAGATGTTATTAATCAGCTTGGAGACAACTTTAGGAGATTCGATGAAGATTGCATGCCTTTAAGCATAAATGGCAGGCCAAATGAAACTTGCACTAAATGTTTGAAAGCATGGGAGGATATCAGTGCAAAATCAGACAGTATAAGTGGATCAGAGTCATCAAATATCAGTGCTTACCTTTGTAGGTTTGCTGGGCTTGTTTCACTAACAAGCACAAGAATTTATGATAAGGAATCAATTCTGGAAGTTTATAAATGCCTTGGGGAACACACCCTTTCTGCAGGTGAGATCTAAAACTAGAGTTCATTTAATTTTTACTTGGATTAGCAACAAAACTTGGTAGAATCCTTTCTCTTTTCAATTCACCTATTATACTTCTTAAATCTTGTTAGTTTCAACTTCTATTCATGAAAAATCACTTTTGAATATAACCTGAGTGATTTTGCATCCTCAATGAATTTTAATGAACTTCTGCTAATCTTATTAATGTATTTTTCTGATATTACAGTTAACCAAGAAGTTAAGGCAACGGGCAATATCAACTTAGGTACTCATGTTCCAGTTGCTACCGGATATGATTTAGGATTTGAATCCTCTAAAGTGAGAAATACATTTTAAGGATAAAGTGCAACTATTAATTAGAAAATCAATAATTGAGACTATGATAAAATTAAATACATATCTTATAAACTTTAAAATTAATTACAATCTCAATGTTATTTTTTTAATTGATGATTATTATTACACTTTATATTCTTTAAGACGCATTTACTCACGTCAGAGGAGGCAAGATGATTTTGTTAAAAAATCATGACAACTTTACCAAATTACTGTGAGTTATGATTATTTTGTTGAAAAACATGATGGCAACAGGACTCTGGATTGCCTTTGGCATAACAGGAGTAACGGTGGTGGTGTTTCTTGCCGCACTAGCATTATTTGTCACAAGAACTAGAAGTGCTCCAACAGTACAAGATGGTACTCAAGACAAAGCCTTTGTGAATTTTTATGTTCCTGATTCCGAACCATCTATTTCTTTATCTTACATGGCACCGTCTAATTATCCAGAGTCTGATTCAACTTCACTGAAGATAACGTTGAAGGGTGTTTATGTAGCAACAAACAATCTTAGCGCTTCAAATTTCATAGGCCAAGGCGTAGCCGGTAAGAATGTCTTAACTTTTAGTTTTAGAATTGCATTTTCTATTCATCAAAATTATAATTGAATGACCTCTAACGTGTCCAAGCAATGCCAAACTAAATCATGGAAGACTTTGTAGAAGTTATACATTAAACCCCATCTAATGGCAACAAACAATAAGAAAAATAATATAACCATGTAACATAGAAAAACGTCAGCTACAATATTCTTTTGAATACTTTTTATTGGTTGAAATTTTTTTGTAAATTATAAATTTTTGTAAGTCTCACTTAATAATTAATGATTTTCTCTTTTGTAAGAATGTATTAGAAAGAGTGTACTTTCAAATATTTAAATAAATGAGTACACTTAAAAAAAAGAGAAACCTATAAACTGAACTTTTCCTTTTTATTTTCTATATGGGTTACTCCAGGAAAAGTGTACAAAGGTGTACTCTCCAACAACCAATATGTTGCAGTGAAACATATCACCAATGAAGGTTACATGGAGACATTTGTTAGAGAAGTGAGAAGCCTTTCCCATGTTAGACATGAAAACCTAGTAGCTTTGCTGGGATACTGTGAAAGTGAAGCTGAATGCTTCCTAGTGTATGAGCTATGCCACAATGGAAACCTCTCAGAGTGGCTATTTGGTATATTCCCCCCCCCATCTTTTATTCATTCAAAAATTTCCTAGGCTTATTTCATTATAAGTTTTTGAGTAAAAAAATTAATACAACAGGCAATGGTAAAGTTCTTTCATGGACTCAAAGACTAGAGATTGCCATTGATAGTGCAAGAGGTCTTGAGTTTCTCCACACCTACCCAAATGGTTGCATTGTTCACCGTGATGTAAAGGTATGCACATAATATCTTTCTTGTTCCTCCTCTACCTTTCTACTATTCACTTTCATTCATTAATCTCTTGTTATACATGTTGTATTGTCAGCCATCAAACATTCTTATTGATGCTAACTTCAAAGCAAAGCTTTCAGACTTTGGGTTGTCCAGGGTTATGGACATGGGTCAGTCCTATGTGAGCTCTGAAGTAAGAGGAACATTTGGGTATATTGATCCTGAATATAGGACAAATCACCATGTAAAAGCCTCGGGAGATGTCTACAGCTTTGGAATAGTGTTATTGCAACTTCTGTCAGGACAAAGGGTCCTTAACATTGATTTCCAGAGACCGATGTCCCTGGGTAAAATGGTGAGAAATTACATTCCAAGAGCTTAACTTGATCCATGCAGTTTGTGGCTTTCTTTATAAAAATCCAAACATACACTACACCCTATTTTAAATTTGAATAAAATTGATCTAGATAAAATTAATTTTAAACAGTTGAACGCAATTGGATATGTATCCAAATTATCTTAACGACAGATTTTGCATTAAAACATCAAAATCAATTTTAAATCAATGAATGGAATTTGGCTCCTAAAGTATTATTCTCTCCTAAATAGGTCTTAAAAAGTAATAAAATATATCAATATAAAAATTAAATTAATGAATTTTTAATACTTTAAAATTATTTATATAATTTTAATATTTTAAGCACTATTTAAAACTGAGAGTAATACTTGAAGGATTAGATTATCCAAAATAATCTCAATAATAGTTTTATTGTACAGTACGGGAAGTTGATTTTCTCTAAGGAAAAAAGACAAGCCTTTAGGTCTTTATACTTCACAAACTTGAACCATGAGTCCCAGCTAACACTTACGCTGTTCCTCCCATGTCTTTGCTTTTTAGGCAAGAGATGTTGTTAGAGGCGGTGATACTTCAGAATTTGCTGATCCTAAACTCAAGGGGGACTACTCTGTTGAAGCATTTGACATAGTACTAAAGCTAGCTTTGTCTTGCATAGGGCTCAAGTGGCAAAGGCCCTCTATGGAGCAAGTGTTATATAGCCTAGAAAAGGCACTCCATATCTCATTATAAGCAAAATCTTCTATATCCTCAAGAGCATAAATAAGGGCTAACAATATTATTAAAAGAAGAGTAACATGATCGAGTTTTTTTGTGTGCTACAAGGGATGATACAATCTTATTTGCTGAATTTAGAGTAACATTACTAGCTTTGTCCTTTTTCTTATTATTTTCCTGCTTGAAAATTGCCTATTTTAATTATTCATATAATATATATAAGAATAATTATCACTTTTTTATAAAAATATAATTATTTCATATTAATTTAAAAAATATATATTATACTAACCAAGTAATATACTTACAATTATTTGTAAATAATATTATTTTTAAATAAAATTTATGTATTTATTTCTTAACTTCTTTGTAACAATGAATTAAAAAGATACCAAAGATACACAGAAAAAAGACATGAAAAAAATAAAAAAAAATATATATATATATATATATATATATATATTCACATCAATAACAAAACAAATATTCTTACAATACAATTCACGATCAATAAACATGGTTTGCAAATCCGTTGCAGTAAAAAAAAAAAATTTATGTTGTGCTTGATTTCATCTTTAATGCTCAGTGAACTAATTTAGCTTGTACGACTTTTCTTAAAGGGTTTTAATCTTCGTATTCATTCAAAAAAAATAAATGAATAAATTTACGGTATTCTTATAAAGTGGAAAATTGTTTTTTGTGTTTTGCATTGAATACGGAAAAAGTCCAAATATCCAAACGAACGTCTTTATGTGTTTCCAATAATAATTTGTGCAGAAAAAGTTTATTAAAGACATAAAACAAGTAAAAATATCTTTTGTTTGATTATAGAGGAGGAGTATAAAATTAAAAGAAAAAATAATTAAATATTATATCAATATTTATATTACTTTCGATGAAAAAAGAAAAATATATATAATAAAAAAAGTGTTTGACAACAATAGAAAAATAAAAAAATAAAAGAATGACAAAGTTAAAAAAAATTTCAAAAATTTAGATAAGATGGTAGGACGAGTGATTTATTATTAAAAATTATTTTAACATCAATCAAAATTTACTTTACAAAATAATTTTTTAAATTTGTATGATTTTAAATAGAACAATGCTTAAGTAGTAAAAAGTTTTTATCAAATGTTCTCTTTAAAAAAATTGAAAGTCCTAATTATATAATATAAATTTATTTATATTATTTAAAAAATTTAATCGAAAATGACAAAAAGTATTTATAAAAAAAAATCTTTGAAAAAAAAATCAATTGAATACATAACTAAAAAAGGTATACAGTTTCGAGAGATGTTGTCAGAGGCGGTGATATTTCAGAATTTGCTGACCCCAAACGCAAGGGGAGAGTACTCTTAGAAGCATTGACATGATAGATCATACTACAGCTAGCTTTGTCTTCTCAACTCTCAACCAGCATAGGCCCCCTCTTAAGACCAAAGTTATTATATGACCTAGAAAAAAGCACTCCATTACTCTTCTAGCCAAATATTTTACATTCTAAAGGTTATAATAAACAAGGGCTCCAAAATCTCAAGAGGAACATGATCAAATAAAAAATTACCCTGGATGCCAAAAAAAAAAAAAAAAACTAGATTACCATAACTGTTCTCAATTTGAGTCAATTGATATAACACTCACCATACTTCTTTTCTTTCTCGTCATGAAATGGAATGTGGAGACATTGTCGGCCCAAGAATAAAGTCAGTAAAATCTTTTCCTAACGTCCCAGAATATTAGACAAAAAATATCCCAGAAATATTATTAATTATTTTTCATTTAAAATAAAAATATTAATTAACATATACATAATGTTAAGAATACATATTTTCTTGGAGAGAGCGTTTGTTAGCAGAGCCCAAGAATCATAAATTATAGATCACATGTATTATGTTTCCTAGGAAATTAAGAATGACTAAAATTTGTATTTTTTGAAAATATTATGTTACTAGAAATTAGTATTTCTTGAAAATATTTTTTTAAATAATATAAAAAAAATAAGAAATCAACGCTCCCAACTTCAAATTCTCAAATGAACTAAGAAATTCTCATCAAGTCGATGCCTCCTTAAGAAAAAGGCTATCATGCTATTAAGATAGATCAATTGACACCTATAAAAATCAACTTACTATTTACATTATTAACATATTATTTAATAAAAAGATAAAAAATCTTCTTCATGTAAAAAATATAAAAATAATAAAATCACACCGTACAAGTGAAAGAAAAAAAACAAAATAAAAATATTAAAAATCTTATTTTATATAGGAAAGGATAAAAAAATTAATAAATATTAAAAAATAAATATAAAAAGTTAAAAACTAAAAACAAATTAACATTTTAAAAAAACATTACTTGAAGTATTCATGTTAAAAAATACACATGCTTTATGATCAAGCGACCCAACTACAAATATTTTCGGTTTAAATAGAAATAACGATCAAGGGTGGAAGTAAAGTAATTGATGATAGTATTGACAAATAACAGTAATAAGATTAATTATTTCCTTACATTACTAATTAATAACATAAAATGCATACAGTAGTGGCACTATCAGTGTATTAATTTTCATATGGAAAATGTTAACATACTGCACTTTTCAACTGTATTAGCGGGAGAGACATTACTAAAGTTGTTCAATTAAAATTTTTGACATAAATTAATCATAAATAGAGTTGATAGATACTTAATACTAACATAATTATAAAAAACTCTAATTGTTGAGTGAAATTCACAAAATAAATCAATAATAAAAAGTGGCTAGCATTCGTCTTTGTAAATATACCATTCTAAGCAAAGGCAAGAAAGTGGCAACATGTTGGCCAAAAAGAACCTTCAAATAGTAGCAACTTTCTGTTTTTTTATTTCCCCCCAAGCAAGTCGAGGTTGTTTTTCTGTATCCTAATCTGATCGTATAATCTTAGCCGTTTATTAAGACTTGAATTTTTGGTGTTTTATTATTGTCTTCACTTTTTCATTAGAAAGATAACAAATGATATATTATTACCGTATTACATGTGTTACTTTTAATAATATTTTTTTAAAAATATTATCAATACTTTATTGATAATATTTTTTTTATATTTTTAATAACATTATTTAATGTTGTTAATAATATTTCACGAAATAATTTAAATACAATATTTACTAAAATATTATCAAAATTAATACATAATATTTTTTATATTTTTATTATATTTTTTAAATATTAACAAAAAGTTATATACGTAATTATAAGAACACCAATCCAGTAATAAGATAAACTAAACACAGACTAATTGTTATGAAACAATGCACAAATATTACGTGTATAGGATACGAAACGTACGGGATACGAAAATATGATTGTTTTAAACATATATAGGATAGGGTATGTGAAAGATACATATGTATAAAAATTCATAAAACCTTACAAATATATAATTATAATTCTACAAATTTAAATTACGAACATAATTTTTTAACATTATTAAAAACAAAATAAAAATTATAAATTATTGTGATGATAATAGAGATAGTATTAATCTCATTTTTTCTCGAAGTCATTTATAAAAACGATAATTTTTATTTTTGGTTCATTAATCGATAATACTTGTATGTTTCATATGTAATTGTATTTAACATTTATAATTTTTTAAAAATATTTGATACTTTTCATATATGTATATATAAAATATCTAAAAATATCAGTATCAAATAGTAAATACCTCACATTTATTTCATAGATAAAAAAATCCCTTATTCCGTAGATAAAAAGAAAATCAATATGAAATACGTGTCCATGCGAATAGGTGAATCGAACTGAAGTAATGCTTCATATATTCAAATAACAAATGATAATTTGAGCATTTAAAAAGGTGGAAGTGCTTCCTTAGCTTTAGTTTAAAATTCCCGTTGAGTGTCATATCCCAATTATCTATTCATTTATCCATCATTTATTGCCATTTATGGTAAGAAAGATTGAGAAATATTGCAAATGCACCTATTGAGAATAAGAATATTATACACCGGTTTAATGATCAACTTTAATAGGAGTTATGAAGTTGTAATGGTAAAGTAGGTGCTAAATTCTTGAATAATTTCACAGCAACATGTATTATTTTGGCAAAATAAAAAAGGAAAAAAAAGTTACTTATTAATTTATTGGGTCTTATAATTTATTACTCCAGACACTGTTAAGTTGTTCCTGATATTTGATCCTCTAAAACTCTGAACCATATGGCGTATTTTATTAGCTCTTGAAAAAGTATGCATAAATTCTATCCAATTATATAGCATTAAAATTTACTTAACAATTAACAATCTCGTGTTTTATTCAATTAATACATCTTGATAATTTCACGTACCTAAAAGAGCACAAGAATCCATTTGAAATATAGTTCATGATATCAGCCAAAGGTAACAAAAAATGAACTACTATAACATTTATTTCTGTAGATTTTGAGCTTGGTAGGCTCCACTTGATCTCGATTAATACATAATTTTTTTTAGTGCGTTATCAATAATTTTTATCATTTTACAAAATTATAGATCTAAAAGAGTATAAGATAACTATAATTAAAATATATAGCACTTCAAAATAATAAAAGAATACTGGAATTATGGTCAGAGTTTTAAAACTTAAAATCCAAGTAGAGCTCAACCTTTTAAATGGATCTCATATCTGGAGGAATTAATCTTTAACTTTAACAAAACAAAAATAAAATAAAATGGAGCTATAGTTGGAACTTAATTTTTTATAATTGGATAACAATAATTCTAAGAGAGTAAAAGCACCAGGTGATGGAGGAGACATGGGTTGGTTCAAACCCTTTCTGTGGATACACGCAAATTGGCCCTACTTGCATAATTTGCCCATGATATGACTATCTCTATCTTGTTTTCATTCACCTATTTAAGATTCAGTAAGCAATTAAGTGACGCAGGAAAATGTAATTCCGTGCCATAAATCTGCCTGTGACCACCACCACCTGCACGTCCTTTTTCTTTCAATGCGATCCGCACAACCTTTTTATGATAGTAGCAAAAGAAAATTATAAAAGCATCGTGCATCTAATGTGTCCTGTGTTATTTTTCAGTCGCATCAGATTCCTCTGCATGCCAGCTAAGTCACCCCTGTCAGATTTCGTCATTTTCACACATAAAGATACTTTGACATTTTTTTGGCCTAGCATGCATGTTTACTTTGCTTTATTATATAGTTGATCAAAGCTTATATAGATCTCTCGTTGATTCTCCCGATTAATCTATTTTACTGTGATTTACCTACCAAGTAACCATTTTCAGCTTTAGCAATTTAAGTTGAAATGACACAGGCATTTAAAAGATTGCCAGATCTGTGAACTCGGAGGGAATTTCTATGCCAATTCAACCCAACTATCCAAATTTTGTTATACAATATATTGGATTTTATCCTTCCATAAATTACGTTCTATTTTCTTCTAATAGCATTAACATTTATAGCCTTTAAATTAGATTACCTAATTTTATAACCAATATTACTTAATTCGAGTAGAGCTTAGTTTGAATAGTTGAATGTCTTAAGTAAGATTTGAAATTCAAATTCTATAAAAGAAAAAATCATAACTGAAAATAAAGATCTCAATAAAAATACAATAAGATTCTTCAATAAAGATAAGTCGATAATACTCTGCAATTGTCATCCTCTGCTTGTGAGAAGGAAAAGTGTATGTGGTGACGTATGGTCTTCATCATTATGCAAATTGGAAGCGAATTCCAATCAGCTTACGCGTTTTTAACAAAATTAGTTGCTCCCAATCGGATCACAGCTACAATTAGAAGGAATAAGACATGAAACATGTTACAGCCATGCAGGGGAAAGTGGGATTGCCCATCAAACATTAACTAAAAGTCCATTCCATTCCATGCCGCTAACATTAGGCTAGCCCCACAACAAAAACGCTGCCAAACCTAAACAAATCACCCCCACATGACTCTTTGGATCATTGCCTTTATGATCCAAGACACCTACCAAAAAAGATACTATGAAAAGAGTGAAAGAGAAAAACCACTTAACCACAAGCCAGCTAGAAAACAACTAAGCAAAGATTATAAACCCCATTAAACCACACCCAATAAATACCCATTCTGACATGTTTTCTCCTCATATGTCCACAAAACATGGCACTTTGGCAACAAAAACTAGGGTTCTCATATCTACTAATCCTTTGCTTAGCCACTGTGGTTTCTCCACATAGCAGGTCTTATACAACTCCAAGTGTCACACGCTTGACTGATTCTTTTCCTCGTGTCCCGGTTGATCATGCTTTTTCTAAGGCTTTTGGGGCCTCAAATATCCAGTTTCTCAGTAATGGGTCCACGGCCACACTGGCTCTTGACAAAATCTCAGGTCAATATGAAGAAGCTCTTCAATTAACCAAGTTATTAAAATTTTGCAGCTTTCTTTTTGTTTTTCTTTTTTTTAACATTTCAAAACATATGCTATTATTCAATAGGCTCAGGCTTGGTATCACAAGGCAGATACTATTATGGATTCTTCAGTGCTGCAATCAAATTACCTTCTGGTTTGTCACCTGGAGTTGTAGTTGCTTTTTATGTAAGCTCACTGCTTCTTTGCTCAAGAGTCTTCAATTATGATATATATGGTATCACACAACACAAACACTTACTTCATTGACAAGATTCTTTACTAGCATGTAATGACTATGCTAATGATTATTATTACCTTTGAGGTTATGAATGTCCTCAAGAAATTAACCAGAGAAAAGATCAGTTGTCAAATGCAGATAAATTCCCTCACAACCATGATGAGATAGATATTGAACTGCTTGGTCATGATAAGAGAAATGACTGGGTTATTCAAACAAATATCTATGCCAATGGAAGTGTCAGCACAGGGAGAGAAGAGAAATTCTATTTCTGGTTCGACCCAACAGAGCAGTACCATTATTACAGCATCTTGTGGAACAATTATCACACAGTGTAAGATAAGGGCTAAAATACATTTTTGTTTACTTATCTTTTTTTTTTTTCAATTTGGTTCTTTAAGATAAAAAAGTTTCATGTTGATCACTAGACTCTCTCTGCTAGACCAAATTGATTCTTCTTTCCACCCATTAATTTTTGTTAACGTGGTTAACGTCCATCTAATGAAACATCTCACATTTGCCACTTGTTGTCCAGTTGACTAAGTTAGTGTGATAAACTGGTGGAATGATCAATTTAGTTTAACCTAGATATTTTAAGGAATCAAAAGTGAAACTTTGAAAACTATGGACTAAACTAAAACCAAAAATAAAATGAGGGACAAAAAGTGTATTTTGTAAGGCTAAGATAAGTCTTGTTTCGGTCTTCAAATTGAAAGAATAGCAAAATGGAATGACTCTTGTTTGTTTTTATACTTAACATTAATAAACTAATAGATAACCCAATTGTGGATTTTGCAGGTTCTTAGTGGACAATATTCCAGTGAGGGAATTCTTACATAGCAACACCTATCCTTCTATTTATCCATCAAAGCCAATGTCAGTGTATGCCACCATATGGGATGGTTCAGAATGGGCTACTCATGGAGGCAAATACCCAGTTAACTATAAGTATGCACCATTTGTTGTTTCATTTGCACAAATAGAACTGAGTGGCTGCATATCCGATCCCACAACACCCGTTTCTTCATGCTCTAAGATCAATCCTTCAGGCATAGACCCAGTTAATGGACCTGAGTTTACTAAGCTATCACAGCAGCAGATAGCAGCTATGGATTGGGCAAGAAGGAAGCTCATGTTTTACTCTTACTGCAATGACAGACCCAGATTCAAAGTCATGCCACCAGAATGTCATTAATAAATATTAATTGGGAAAAATTATGAAAAGAGAATTCTTGAAAAAGTATTTATCAATTATCATGAAGGAAGCAATACTCTTGCTTTATATAAATTATATCAATTTTCATCCCTTCATGGTAAAGAATTTTTGAGGAATTCTCTTTTTATAATTTTTTTAATGAATTATAATTTTACTTTTTAAATTTTTTTTTTTCACCTGAGTGGGGAATAATAATATTGCTGTAAGATCAATTCTTTTGCTAAATGATTGAACTCAAGCGTCAGAAAGAACACTTGAACAGAAAATGGACAAATTAATATGATGTATTTTATACGTATCTATGCCAATTCATGTGCCGAGACTTGCAAGTAGCACAGTGCCTTCGTATAAGGTTTGACTATTCTAAAGTGAGGAGATGCATTTAACAGATAAAGTACAATAAAATTTGTTTTTAGAAAATCAAGAGTTGAGAATTATAATAAACTTAAAGTCATATATAACAAAATTTAAAATTAATTATTAATTATTAATTTTTTAATTAATAATTATTATTGTCTTTTATCGTATAAATACAACCTCTTCATTTAATAGAAGTCAAATTTCTTGTATATTGTTACCATTCAACTAGACACCAAAACAATGTGATTTAGTGACATTATTTGGAATTAGTTGGTGACCAGTGTAGCTTAAATAATATATATAAAGTAAAAGTTAATATTTATTTTATGAGTTGCTTCTATGAGATGAAATTAGACTTAAAAATTCAAAATTAATATGATATAGAACTATATCTTCATCATTGTTGTTGAAAGATATCTAGTAAATTTGGCATGTCAGATATCTCATTCTCGATATGGAAGATATGTATTGAACATCGGTTAATGATTACAAGTAAGCAACAAATCCTACTTTATAAATTAATTTTGTGAAATTAAACTAATTTCAAATCTAAAAATAATAAATTTGATCCCAAGTAAATCCAGTGATCTTAGTCCGACTGTTGGTCAAACCCCAAGAAACCATTTTTGTGGCAATGGCACAAATACATAGGTTGAGAGCCTATCACTAATTGAGAAAACATTATAGTAAGAACTTGAAAGTTGTTGGTCTCAAATGATTTAGTTATGGTTTCTGATCTAATAAAATAGACAGACCACGATACTCAAGAATTTACAGTGACTATTTAGTCAAGTACTAAATAAGAATAACTAGCCAAAATAGAGAAAAGACACAAAACAACAATGGCATCCATAAGCACGGCATCTTAATGGGGTTATATGCCGATTGAGAGGCATACCATGTGGCCCGAACAGGGCTGAACTTGCATTATAGCTAGATTCCTTCATTGGAAGTTGGAACCTTCTTCAGCGGGCAGTAAACGGCCTAGACAAACTACATTTGATTAGTTGGTTATAGCCTTGGCTTGTGGGACTGAAGTCTTAGCAGAAATTGGAGAAACAAACAGACATTGGTATGGAGATCATAGTACAAATTTATGTCTGTTTTTGCTTAAATAATGTTTTTAATGAAAAATATTTTATTAAATTGTTAGATAATTGACCTGGTTGGGTTGAACTCGTCTAGTCGATCCAATATTTTAAATTTTTTTACCGTAATTCAACCAATAAAAGTATTTGTTTAATATTTTAAGTAATAAATTCTAAGAAATTAAAATATAAAAATTGTATATTAATGCAAATTACTAGATTATACGTTTTATAAGATAAAAATTTAATAATATTATGTAAATAATTTATGCCTATGTGTAATACTTAAATATGTATTTTTATTTATCTTAAAAATATTTTAAATTAAATTAAAATTAAAAATAATAAAAATAAAAAAATAAAAAAAATGAAAACTTCTGAAAAAATATTAGTTTAAATTTGTTTTCTACACTGTTTTTGAATGTTCAATCTATTATTTATCAATTTTTACTCATTCTAAGAGTTTTTTTTTTAATTTAACTGGTTGGTTATCAAATCAATTCTCAGTGGAATCAATCAATCCAGTCTTATTTTAAAATAATGTTTTGATGAGATTCTTTCACGAATGGTAGTGTAGTCTTTCTTCAAGTGGTTCCTATAGTCTTGAATAGCAAAAGTGGAACCTATAGTGATATTTCATGGGTCAGTTATGCGAGTCTTATTTATAAGATATGAATGAGAGTGAGTCATAGACACTAAGGCACGGTGATGATTTCTTAGGCTTGTGATGCGTCTCACACTATCTTAAATTCAGAAATTAGCGTTTATCAAAAGTGACTAATCCAGAAAAAGCTAACGCTACAAGGCTTGATGCTATCAAATTAGCATCAACCACCATAAAGTCAACACAAATTAGGGTTGAACAACGTTTGACACGGAGACCATGCTAAGGTGGGTTGATGCTATTTTAAAAAAAAAAAAAAGTTGTTTTTAAATAGTAGCATGTAGAGTGAATTTGACTGATGCTAATTACTCACACTAAATTTCTACTTATAAAAAATAATTGATTTGTATATTGTAGATGGAAGCTACTAGCCCATGCTAATTATGTTATAAAAATTAAAAAAAAAATTGTGTTAGACCAACACTAACGATCCACAGTAATTTTTTTATATATATCCCAGGCTAATGATTTTATAAAAATAAAATAAAAAATGCACGGGTCAGACTGACACTAATGACTCACTAATTTTTTTATATAATTTTTTTAATGTAGTTGTGAGCTAGTAGACACTTACGAGCCTAATTAATACATTTGCTTCTATATATATAAAATAAATATTTAATTTATAAAAATTAATAAAAATAATTGAATAGATTAGTTTTGATTAATGATATCATAAATTAAAATTTTATTTTTAAAATATCCAATGAATATATTTACTTTACTGAGAAATAAATAAATAAAACTAATAATTAATAAATTGAAAAGTAAATTTTATTTCTTATAATTAAGACAAAAAATTTCTCTCATTTATTTCTTATATAACTAGCGGTAAGATTTTATTAAAAAAAAAATCCGCCTAATTCCTATAAATTCGTCCAAGTTTAAGCATAACTTGGATATTATAATAATAAAAACAATAATCACATTTTACCTACAATCATAAATCTTGATTATTTTACCGCATTTTGTAATTGTAATCACAAATATGAATGAAAATCAAGAATGAATTTAGAAGCAAACAATACTGAATGTAAACAATGTAACTATCCATTTGAAAACTCTAAGAAACATGAGTAAAAATGTAATAATACAAATTAAAATGATAAAGAAAAAAGTTGTTAATCAAAGAAAGAATAAGGTTTTTTAAAATTTTGATTAAAACAAACAAATAAGTTAAAGACAATGCGTATCAAGCATCGTTTGTCAATCAAACAAAGTGCTTTTATAAAGAAAGACAAAATGGACATATATTTGTGCATACATTTTTATTTGTAGGATCATGCATCTTATTAAAATGTAAAGAAGTTCCCAAAGAAAGGTCAACATCAAGTTTGAATATTTTTATTAACATCAAAATGCATGTTCTCTATAAAAGTAGTAGTAATGTACTTTTAACTACTAGAAATCAACTTTATACTTTGTAACATAATCTATCTATACAAGAAAGGAAAGATAAGTAAGATACTTTATCTTATCAAATTGATTAGTTGGTGAAACACATTTAATGAAATATTTAATGTCTTCACGAACATTTTCTCCCTCCAAAATAAGAAAGACAAAGGAATGATAGAATAATCCTCAACCATCAGTTGATGAAGCATTCTATAAATATTAAAATTTTTGAAGATCAAAATGAGATTCACCATGTTGAAAATCATTTGTTCAATCTCTATGATCATATTGTGAAATACTTAAAAAATTTTATTGCGAGAAAGACTATACTATAATTTCTACATCTGTCATTAAGATGATATAGTTATTAGCATTATCTTTAACCATTTCTTTGTGAAGTTGGTTGAAGCTTTGTGTTTACTCCTCTTTATCTCTTTCATTTATTTATCTACTATGTTTTAAACATCGTGTTTTGATAACCCTTTTTAAAACATACATTTGAACTCGGTTTTAAAATAGATCTTTTATTTATCTATTTTATAATTGGTCTTAAGCTTAAGACGAAAGTGACATTTGAAAAAAAAAAGTCTTAAAACATAATTTAACCCCTTTCTTAAATTTTCTTGTGTTAAAAGTAAACCATAATTGACAGTTACTACAATTTAGAACAATGAAGTCTAATAAACGATCATTAAAATTTTCATTATAATTTGAATGACGTGACTAAGATAAGTGTTAGAATCTCTAATATACAATCACAACAAGTGTATCAATCGGACAAGTAATAAAATTATAAGTACATATATCATTCTCATATATTGTAATGTCCCGTTGGTGTTACATAAGTCTAACTAACATAAGGCGTAAAAGATGTGGATAAAGATGTGGATATCATTCTCATATATTCTCATATATCATTTATTTATTATTTTTATTATAAAGATGTGGATATTTTTTTTACGATTCAAAATTGATGTCATTCATCAAAAATTATAAAAATCAAGTAATTATGGTGGTTAGTTTGTACGATTTGATGGTTAGAGCATTATGGTTGTTTTGTTGACCTTTTTGATCGAGTTGGATGCAATGATATGACTCTAAACTAGGTTTCAGAAATGTTAATTAAATGTTCTCAATTCTTTACAAAAGTAGGAAAGTTTTGTTGATAAAATAAAATACATACATCTTAAGTAATAAATGCTTTCCTTTTTAATCATGGTATATATCTAAATATAAATTTAAATGATATAATATAACATTATATATGTATGTATATAAGAACACACGTACATATTAAATTGACAATAATTTCATAAGTTTCATAAACACTTTGTTTTGGCACCACACACAGGTTTCTCCTCTTCTCTTCTTCTCTTATTTTTTATGCAGACACATGACACATGTTCATTCATATTGGTCTAAACTTGTTTCACAAACCACCTGAACGTGACTTTGTATGTTTTATACTCTTCAATATTCTTTCAATTATGTTCTCCACCTTGGACTTTTGTGTTAAATTTTGTGTTTTAATTTTCTCATAGTAGTTGAACAAAAGAAAAAACTTATTCAAAGTAGATTGCATAACCTCATTTTTTGTTTTCGGTGGTTGTTGTTGTTTGAACTATTTAATTATGGTAAAACTGTATCATAAAATTGAGAAGGATTAATTTTCATCTCTTAAATTTCAAAGTGACTAAATTTTCAAAAATAATTGGTTTTAGTTCATAACCTTAGGTAATTTTAGGGTTAACCATGTTCTTCAATTTTTAACTGTATATGCGACAAATAATGATATATACTTCATTCTCCATTCTCCATTCTCCATGTAAGGTGGGGATTAAACCAAATATTTTTTAAATATGAAAAAATAAAACAATTTCAAATTTGGGGGTGGTGAACAAAATTGACCAAAATTTTAAGGATCAAAAATATATTTAAGCCAATTAAGAATATTGAATTTCAATCTTACGAGATGAGTGAGAGAAAGGTACATTAAAAATTTACTTTTAATTAGATTTAACTATTTATTGTCCTTGTGATTGATTTCATTAGATGAGCTTTCATATTATCATACATGAGAAATATTCTTTTATGTTAGAGTTTATAACAAGTAAAGACAATTGATTATTGTATCTCTAGTTGAGATGATTTGTTGACAAGTTAATTATTTGCAAATTGAGAATTGATATAAAGGAAAATGGATATTTTCTAGTGAAATTACTTACGAATATCAACTCAAATAAGATCGATCGTAATTGTACTATTATTGTTGGACATGACTTCTAGAGTAGCTATATCTTATGATGAGATGCAAATTTTATAGTAGAGGTCAAGGAGACTTTGAGGTTATTTAGTGCACGTCATTCAACATGTGGGCAAAAAATTGTGACTTTGTGTCATGATCGAAGTGACTTGTGCCCTGACATTCTTGATGAATCACTATAATTTATCTATGACCAGTGTAGTATACTAGAATGCACCTATGAACAGCTAACATTAACGAATAACCTATGAACACCTAACATTGGTGAATATTGACTTGCATGCAAAACACCTATTACTGGTGAATATTAAATCACATGCCTAAGGTCAATGTAGTATGAACTTGTGATCTTATTACTCTGTATTCGGAAAGTTTTCCATTGAGATGAGTCAACATTTTTGCATTCATTCAATTGTATTTGACAATTTTCTATATGTAATTTCATATTTGTTTGGATTAATTAATTTTATTATGATTATATGTTAGATTGGGCCTCATTATATATTTTGTTACCATGTGATGCCTTAGGCAAATACTTACCTCCTCATTCTCTATGTTTATGTTTTTTTCTCTTTATTTGCTATTTGTTGTGTTCTTTGAAGAAAAATGAAACACACAAGAAAGGGAGGTTGAATTGTGTGTGTAAATTTTATAAAGCTTTTCGAAAACACAAGGATATTATTATTATTATTTGTTGGAACATAAGTTTAGTGTTTTGATGATAACAAACATTATGAAAATGGATAATATATTATGATTAACCACTGTTCTCTAGATGTCAGAAGAACTGCATATTATTAGACTTAAAGGTTGGAACACATTCATTTAAGGGAAACTGATTTTAAAGTAGAAGTTCATCTACTACATCTAGAAGGAGCTCACCATCCATAAACACACTTATCGTCCAAAGGATGTACTCAATGTTCGTAGCGTGACTTAGCGTCCAGAGACGTGCTCAGCATCCATAAAGTCACTCATCGTCCAAAGAATATTCCTACTGTCCATAGCCAAATTGATAGGGTGGTTCATCTCAAGATCATCCAATGTTCACAACCTAAGATAACAAGGACTCTCTTATCATGACTTGGTTATAAAACTTCATGGTTCAGAATTATATGTTCCACCCCTTTGTATGTGAGATGTGGGAGCATCTCTGTGAGATGTATTCCAAGAAGAAAGGTTTTGCTACCTGCTATGATATTGAGAGTAAGATCTTCAATACTAGACAAGGCATTTTCACCATGCATAGTACTATGGAACTCTAAAAAGGTTATGGATTGAGCTGGACCAATACCAAGGCTCGAAGATGAGCAAAAATGATGTAGTTGTACATGTCGACGATGTTGCACAAGGGAGAACCTTTAAGTTCTTCCATGACTTGAATTATGAATATGATCCCATTTGTATATAGATTATAGGCAAGGAGAAACTTCTCTCACCATTTGCAATCTTCCATATTGTCCGAATTGAAGAAACTCGATATTTGTTATGCTTGATGGAGGGAATTTTGATGCAAGATCTGCTATAGTGATAAGTAAATGCTCCAACAAAGGATCAATCTCTGGTGGAAAACCTCCTACCAAGAGTAGTCCTAAGGAGTATTGCATGTATTACAAACAACTAGGTCATGCCAAGGATACTTGCTACAAACTTCATGGAAGAGAGAAAGTTATTGAACACATGGAAGGGTGGAATAAGGGCCCTACTTAATAGTTAGTGAATCATACAACTTCTTATCAAGAGAACATAACAAAAGATCCTCATAGAGGAAATAGAATTTCTTCGGACCTTTGTCAATCTATAAGTAAGCCCTCTAGATCATGTGCATTGACTATGAAGGGTAAGAGTTCATTTAACATCTCTAGTTTTGATTCCCAAAATATTTGGATTCTTGATTCTAGGGCAACATACCGTATGACCCTATTTCCTGCTCACTTCACATCATACTCCATAGTACTTGACAAGCAACTCATTACATTTGTTAATGGAGAACATTTCTCTATTGTTAGAACTAACAACATCCAACGACAATCATCTTTATCCCTACACAAAGTTCTTCGTGTCCTTAAATTGGCTAATTATTTGATTTTAGTAAATGGGCTTGCTCAAGACTTGAACGTAACTTTTTTTTTTCATTCTCATTGTATCTTTCAAGTTCATTAAAAGAATTTAGTCATATAATGACACCAAATATGTTAGCCAAGATTTTTTGACCCATTTTGGCCCATCTCACGCCGCGTCACAATCTAGGTTGTGATACTATTGAATAGAACCATAAGATTGAAAGTGAAGAAAGTTCAATTGTCGAGAAGTTTCAATACCAAAATTCAATAGGGAAGCTAATATATCTATCTTACACTAGACCACATATTCTCTATGTTGTTAGTGTTGTCATCCAATTTATGCATGACTCCCATGAGAGACATCGTTAGTCAGTTGAGAGAATTCCCCATTATTTAAAGGCAAGTCCAAGAAAGGGTTGTTATTTAGGTAAACAGGTTCGTTGTCCTTAGAGATATACATTGATGCTAACTATGCAAGGTCAGTCATAGATAGGAGATTCACATCCAATTATTTCTTGTTTCTTGGAGAGAATTTTGTGACAAAGAGAAGGAAATAGAATGTTGTTCTTTGTAGTATGAAAGTTGAGTTTCAAGCCATGACACATGGCACATGTATTATGGATGAAGATCATACTTGATGGCCTAAAAGTTAAATATGATGATCCTATAAAATTATTTTATGACAACAATTTGGCTATTAACATTGTCCATAACCTAATCTAACATGATAGAACGAAACACTTGGAAATTGACAAACACTTCATAAAAGAGAAGTTGGATGGTGGTCTTATTGTTATAGCAGATGTACCTACAGGACTTCGAGTGTCAAATATCCTCACTAAAGGGGTTTTTAGTGCTAGATTTTATGATTTTATTAGCAAGTTGAAAATGATTGATATTCATTTACCAACTTGAGGGAAAATGTAGTAAATATCAAAGGTATTTTAGGAGATATTTTAAGAGATATTTTAGGAGATACCATGAAATATATTTTTTTTTGTTACTATTATTATTTATCTATTTTTTTTCCTTTTTAGACACAATATTTTTCCTATACAAAATATTAACAATTATACAAAATATATAATTGATATACGATTTTCTTTTCTTTTTACTATTAATAAATTACCTACATAAATTAATTGAATAGTACACTTTTATGTATATCAAGAGCTCAATTTTTTATTTCAGAAATCAAATAATATTTTACAAAAGGTTTTTGGCAAAGAAATAATCCCTGGATATTGTCATCCGGAAGGTGTATTAGAATAGCTTGGTTCTAACATGTTATGCAAACATGAATCACTTAAAAATAACACCTTTCTCATTTATCTTTGTCAATGTAGATTAGTCAGTCAGAAAATTTCACAAAAAATAAGATATATTAAGTAATTTTTTTTACGTGAGAATTAAAAAAATAAATATTAATTATTAAATTTTACTAGAAATTAAAGATTAAAATATATAAATAATGTGAATTTTTCATAACTCTTTTTAATAATTATGTTACTTTAAATTTTAATTATTTATATATAGATATATAATTTAAATTTATCTCTCAGTTTTAAATAAGAAAGCTATTTTTACATTATACGTTTTTTTTAATAAAAAATTATATGTATTTCTATATGGTTATTAAATTATTATATATAATAAATTTATTAATTTTTTAATAA
Source organism: Mucuna pruriens (assembly GCA_025330945.1). Lineage (NCBI taxonomy): Eukaryota > Viridiplantae > Streptophyta > Magnoliopsida > Fabales > Fabaceae > Mucuna > Mucuna pruriens. The sequence goes on from JAENHJ010000544.1 coordinate 3,148,673, forward strand.
TTATTTTAAAATTATATAAAAATATTTTTTATAATTTAATTTTTACTATATTAAATTTTATTATCACCATCGAAATTTTTTACTGTAAAAGCAAAATGAGTTGTAAAGATAAATGAATAAATCTATACCGCCCATCATAGCTTACCATTTTCTGGTTGATGATTCGTTCCATTCACAACTTGCTGACAACTTCGGTCTTGTCGTGGCACTGTGTTAGGACATGGTGGGTCCCACCAAAAGTTGTCGTTCCTGATGTTGCTTTTTTCGTTCCACGGACACTGGGTTTTCTTTTTTATATTACTTTATTGTAAGTTTTAACCAATAAAAAGATAAGATATTATTATTTTATTTTAATATATTATTATTATAATTCTTTATATTATTAATTAATTAAAAATTATTTTAAATATATTTTTACAATAATTATTATAAAAATTAATAACATTTACCTTCATAACAATACGTAATTAAATAATAGTACATGTCAGTGCATTTTAATTATCATTATGTCTTTTAAACTTTTGTTCATCTTATTTTAATAAAAATGTTTTATCTTTAAATAAATTTACTTATTTTATTCTAATTTCTAAATAATTTTCACTCATCTTTATTAATTTTTAAAATTTTAAAATCTAAAACAATTTTCTTATAATATTATTCTATTAAGTAACTTATTCATGAAAACATCGTTATCTTAATTCTCAAGTGTAATTGTCAAATGTTAATTATTTCATAAGTTTCTACTTTAACCTCTAATTAAAAAAAAAATACTTTTTTTTTCTTCGATAAACGTGGAATAATAATTTATTATATCATTATATCATATTAGATAAATTTTTATTAAATGTCTGTATTTTAAATTGATAATATATAAATTAAATTTATTTATTTATTTATTTTTAACATTTTATATAAGAGATATAACTTTTATTATTTTAAAAAAAATTTAAAATAAAAATGACAATAAAAAGTAAAATAAAAATATTTTCTGACCGATCGACTTAAACCCTATTAGTCCCATGAATGAATGAAATATTCAATCTTAATTTAAAAATTGATTTTCTCCCATTCTTCACGTGACGGGGTCAGAGTTTCAATCTAATTCAAACACGTAGAATTAAAAACTAATTTAGCATATATGAGTTTGACACGTTAAGTCCGTTAACAGACCCATCCCATATAACAATAGTGTGTCATGCTGACGCATATAAATGCAGGGAGATAAAAAATAGACAAAAGAGTGGTTAAAAGGACAATGATAAAGATTGATTTTTATTGGGAAAAGGAAAACATTGTTAAAATAACATGATACCACCAATAAAGAAAAATATCAACAATGTCCAACGACTCAACATGATTTTATCATTGGTATCATTTGGTATTCCCATGTATTGATCATCCAGGAAAAGCTAGGGATGGTCAAAGCCATGCTGGGTTCTTCAAGGGATTAACAACAGCCTTCACTTGCAAGTAGTTCTTAAGACTATACTCTCCTTTTTCTCTTCCCTGACCACTCATCTTGTACCCACCAAAGGGAATTGCAGCATCAAATGTGTCAAAGCAGTTTATCCACACTGTTCCAGCCCTCAGTGCCCGTGTCAAAGTGTTGGCAGTGTCTATGTTCTTTGTGAACACCCCGGCTGCAAGCCCATAACGTGTGTTATTTGCTCTTTGAACTACCTCATCAAGGTCCCTGGGTACATTAACACAAAAATAAGTACACAAAGAATAACACATACCTAATACCATTCTCTATAGAGTAACATTCATTGCTTTCTTACTTGAATTTTAATATGGATTGGACTGGACCAAAGATCTCATCTGTTGCAATCAGCATGCCATCCTAGTGATAGTTACAAATTCAATTGAAAACATTAGGGTTGTATTTTCATTTTTCAGTCTCATTTGATAAGATGCAAAATGTAACTAAAAAGGTGTACCTTGACATTTGAGAAGACAGTAGGTTGAATGTAGAAGCCCTTGTTGCCAAGCCTGTCTCCTCCGGTTTCAAGGGTAGCCCCACTTTCAACACCAGATCTGATAAACCTCAGTATTTTCTCAAATTGCTCTGAATCAATCTGATTGTTTGGATTATACATGAAATCATCAATATATTTAGACATTTTAGAAGAATCATTTATGACAAGGGAATATCAAAGTAGTAGCAATGTAGGCATTCTAGCACAGTGAGCTTCAAGTATCTGAACATCATAAGGATGCTAACAAATTTCAAGTCATCAGCATTGAGTTAGCGAAGCAGAAACACAATGCCAAATTGTCAGACATATTATACCCTTAGAGAACATAGGAAAACAAAGCTCCAAGATCGAATATGAGGATGCAATGTAAAGGATTCTTAGCAATTTACCTGAGGACCTTGCTCTATTCCCCCCTTGAATGGATCACCGACAACACGTTTCAAAGCACGAGCCTTTGCTTTCTCGACAAATTCATCATATACACTTTCATGTACAAATGTCCGAGACCCAGCACAGCAACACTGTCCCTGAATTTCACAAATAAAGCCAATCAAGTTTTGAATTCCATGACAAATAATTGTTTTGCAAGAGCTCTATACTTTATATACCTGATTAAAGAATAAAGCAAAATGTGCAAGCTCAACCGCTTGATCTACATCAGCATCTTCACACACAATAAAGGGGGATTTCCCACCAAGTTCCAAAGTTACAGGCTTAAGATTGCTTTTAGCCGCCAGTTGAAGGACAATTTTCCCAGTTTCAGTGGAACCAGTAAAAGCAAGCTGTGAGAGTGTCCAAAATTCATGCTGTTAAGACACTATCATGTATAGATGTCTAATAATTCATTAGATTAAGATCAACATCAACTTCTCCACAATATAAGTAAACTGAAATTAATTGCCATAAGAAACTCATGCATGCCAACACTAAAATCATTACATTGCTTCACTACTGCAGAGGCTAATTATTTAATACCTTATCAACATCCATGTGACTAGCAAGAGCAGCACCAGCAGTTGGACCAAAGCCTGAAACCACATTTAAAACACCAGGAGGAAGTCCAGCCTGCCAGACAGATTACAAAAATGGGAATAATGAGGATTTAAGATATTCTATGAGCAAATTGAAGATATTCTTACAAAATGAAGATTGGTCTGTATCACTATCACACACCTCATGAAATAGTTTTGCTGCATATAAAGCAGATAATGGTGTCTGCTCAGCTGTTTTGAGAACAATGGTGTTGCCACAGGCCAATGCTGGTCCAACCTTCCAGGCAAACATGAGAAGAGGGAAGTTCCAAGGAATGATCTGACCAGCAACACCAATGGGTTCATGCAATGTTTGCACATGATATGGTCCATCAGCTGGAACTGTTAGACCATGAATCTTGTCTGCCCAACCTGGGGAACATGAAAAAAACAAGTGTCATCAAAGTATCACAAAATAAACCAGGGTAGGCTAAGTTTCACATTGTGTCCCACACATACCAGCATAGTACCGAATTAGACGAACTAGCATTGGAATCTCAATCTTGGCAGATTGTTCATAAGGCTTTCCATTATCCCAAGTCTCAAGTGCTGCAAGCTCATCATTGTGCTTTTCAAGCAGATCAGCTGCACGCAACAAGATTCTTTGTCTTCCCTATGAAATCACAGTAACAAGGAAGCAGAAAAGGTATTCACCTCAGAATCATGAGACCAAAGATCATGCCTTTGTTCACTGCACGAAAAGTAAAACTAGAGAGAGAGAGGTTATGATCAAATACATAAGCTGTCATCTTAGGCCATGGTCCATGATCAAATGCTTTGCGTGCAGCTGCAACTGCTCGATCAACATCTTCAGAGTGACCCTCAGCAACATGAGCAATCACTTCACCTGTCCTAGGATCCAACGTTGGAAAAGTTTTACCTGATGCCACAGGAATCCCAATAGTAAGTTCCCAAAATAAAAACCTTCAAAACATCTCTTTCTCTTCTTTCATTGTTTTTCCATCTTTTTGTTTAGTGAAAATCTCAACTTGATGTCCAAAACCCAAAACAAACACTCACCAGAAGCAGCATCTACGAATTTTCCATCAATTAAGAGTTGGTTGTGTTCTACTTGCACCGACGGTTTGATGGGTTCTTCTTCAGTGGCAGAAGAAGTGCTGTATTTACAGTGTCTTGAACCAAGGTAACCATTCCCACCTGAAAGTTTTGTTTTGTTTTTAATTTTGATCCAAGCACAGAGTTAAATAGTTATGGCCCTAAAAGGCCCATGAAAAATCCATCAAAACACCCCCACTAAACATCAATTGAAATCATGGTTATCATGTCTACGACATGTGACACTAACATGTTTAAATTTAGTTTTCCGGAACAATTTTTCACTTTGTTACATCCAAAACGGAAAACATTGAAAAGAATCTAAAAGTACAGTTAAAAAAAACGTAGGACAACAAGAGAAAGTACCAGACAAGTAGTAGTGCCTAATACCAAGCATTGAATGAACCTATGAACAATACGTACACAAAATGTTTCAAACTTTTTTCCGTATCTCTGACCTTCCCATTTCTCACATCTTTTTTTCAATCTCCTATCATATTTTATTTTCCAAACTATCGTCAATGAAACCAAACCGAGAAAAAACCAGATCGAGAAAAAATATGAAATGAAAAAAAGAGAACAAATCACTTCATTATTGTTTTTCAATTTAGGAAAGTGATGAAGGTGGGATGCGATGAAGAACACGTGTCTACCTCGGGAAAAGAAGGAGGTAGAAGAAAAGGAGCGAGAGATAAGCTTTGAGATTCTGATCGAGGAAGCCATGGTAGTGTTCTTCTTCTCCACTAATTAAGTTTATCAAATGGTTATTGGCTCGCGTTTTATATAATAAAGGCATGACCAACCCATTACACTTCCTGTCTCCTATTTTTAATTAGTGTAACCACGTGCTTGGAAACACATTTTAATCGATAATTTGTTAGACAAAAAAAAATAATCAGAGAGGAGAGAATAGAAAACTGATTCTACTACTTATGATATTCAAGTTATACGTGTTGGTGATCTATTCTTATATAATAAAGTAACTCATAATTATTATATGTTCTTTTTAAGTTAACACAGTATATGAGTATAATATAATAACATTTCAAATACTTAATGATACCATTTAAAAATTCTGATCAATCATCTAACATATCACGATGTTAGGTCAACGTTAATGATCGAATTGAAAGTTTTCAAATTAAACCCATAATTCGGTTTAAATAGTTAAAGTTAATATAATATTACATTTGCAAAATATATGTCTAAAGCAATTGATTGGCTTAGTGATATATTTAGTTAATGAAAATTATAATGGTTTAGGATTGATAATTATTTATTAATGTATTTTTATGTTTTTCTCCACTCCATAGGTTTAAATATATGTGTATTAAACTCTTCATGTATTTTATTATTATATTTAGGTCTAACTATGTCTTCGCGGGACCCATCATGACTCATCCCCAAAGAAGGGATCATGGGGTAGTGGAGTTAGTCCCCACAACTTGGTAACCATCACAACTATGATGGAATTATGGGATTATGGGGAAGTTGAGTCTACACTCCCGAAGTCTATAAAAAGGCTTTGAGACGAAGAGAGACGGGGGCAGAAAATCTTGATCAGATAAGTGAGAGGAGAAACTCTGGTGAAAAATTTCGAAGAAAGGAAGAGAAAAAATTGGCAATAGTGCGGCGCAAGCCAAACGGAAAGACCAAGGCGAGCCGGAAGGAGAAAAGGAAGTACTAGACGAAAGGAAGAAGACACCAGACTCCCTTGGATAAAAGGTTAGTAGATAATGCTTAAGTATTTTCTTTGAGTGGTACTTTAGGTAACCTCTCTCCTCTTTGACAAACCGAAACCAAACCTTCCTAACTTTCTTCCTTTTAGGCCTCCCACTTGTCGGTCGAGTTTACCTCGGCCCTTGACCGAGAAGAAATAACTTTCACATCACCCATTGTCTCGGCTGAGTTCACTTTGGCCTAATGTCAGCCAACCACTCCCTAACACCCCGCCACTTAGGGCCGAATCCATGTCGGCCCGAATACCATTAAACTGACGCTAACTAGTGTCATCCCTTCCTAACCAGTAACCAGGCCAGAACTATGTGGACTTTGATTCCTCTAAAGCCGAGGTACGTAGGCATATGAGACACACTCCTATCAATTCGTAAAATAAAAAACCAAAAACATTTACTCCCATCCTTGACTCTCCGTAACCTCTATAGGACCCAAAATTAAGCATCATCCCCACAACCTTACAGCTAGCCTAGGGTAACTATCGAGCGATAGACATGTTGGGGCATTCTGTGTTCCCAGCCTTTCCCCTGGTTTTCTGACGTTTCTAAAGAAAAATGCCGGTGACGACTCCTAGTGGCCGAAATGGTTTCGGCCTATTGGTGGCCTCTCTCCTTCGGCTCATTATGACCTGTCCCAAAGGACGTCACAAATTAGGTTGTGACACTTGTCAATGATCTAGAAATTGTTTGTTAACATTTTGGGAGCATTTCCATTGTCATACTTTTTGTTATTGCATTTTACTACTTTATATCATTGTAATTGCTAAGAGAAGGGAATGAGATTTTGGTTTCTATTTCTTTTGTTCTTTCTTTCTCTAAGAAGGTTCTTAATCTAGACAAGGAACCCTCTCTGTAACAAAGTACTATGGGACTTTGAATGGGTTATGGATCGAGTTGGACTAGAACCAAGGATTGAAGATGTGCCAAGCTGATTCTATTGCAAACACTGGGCTCGTTGAAAGGGGAGAAATCTTTAAGTTCCTTCATGGCTTGAATTCTGAATACGATCCTATTCAGGTTCAGATTCTAGGTAAGGAGAAGCTTCCCTCTTTATTTGAGGTATTTTTTATTGTGAGGAGTGATATGTCTTTAAGAATGTCGTCACTTCTCCTATCAAAATACTAGATTTTTCCTATGTTAAAGTAGCACAGGGTCAACCTAGGTCATTCTTCTCAAGAACACGTGGTTCTAATATTCTAAGGTGCAAGGCTAGAAAATATTACGAAACTGGGAAGTAGGATGCGAACTCAACGAGAAATACAAATAGGGGGTTTTGAACAGAAACGTAAATTTACAAGACGTAACGATTAACTAAAACAGTTAAAGAACGTAAAGATTAAAAGTTAGCTATGATTTACTAAGACCTTTAAGGTTACTAAGATTATTAAGACTACTATGACATATTTATCTTATCACTATTTTGATTTATCATTTACTAATTTTAGCTCTGATTCTTACTATGTCAGCGATTTCTCACCAAGCCAATTACCTACGACGATCGTCGAACATTTGTCTCTTACCTAATGAGGACTTGAACAATCGCTGCCTCGAGTTTGGCAGGGATTACACACTTGGCTGATGTAGATTATCTAAAGATTATCTATTTTGTTGTTAGAGTGGTTCCGATCGGCCTCTAAACTAACGTGTTCTAATCTTACTACACATAATTGTGATTAAGCAAGGAAAAGATTATGCTAACAAAAATCTAACATAGTACAAATAGAATTACAATCATTCATTGGTTAACGGAACGTGATACAAAGAAAAGTGTAAAGTTCTTGAATGGATTATGGATCAACTTCCCACGACAATCGCCAATATTAGTTGTAGTTTTCCACCTCCGTTGGCCAGGCACAGGGGGTTGAATCACTAAGTAGTGTGCCAGCGCACCCTAATAGTCACCTCTTAGCAATCGGCACTACCTAGACACTAGTCTTGCACCTACTCGATCGACTGGGCACTCTTTGAAGCACCTTGGAACAAAGTGGAAGGAAGTGAACTTAGTTTTGGGAACGAAAGGTGTATGTGTAAGGCTAAGTGTATTTGAGTTTTTTTCTTGCTAACCAATGAACGTTGCCATGCATTCCTACTTATACATGCATCAACTAACTAACTCTATAATCGTAATAACTGTTTTAACAGAATTAACCACCTGATCTAACAAAAATACCATATTTAACTAAACTCTAACTACTTTCCTAACTCCCACGTGCTATATTATATTTTGCACGTGCTTGAATCTTGTCGAATAGAAGTTGGTCTTCCAATGTCGAGATGGATCCAGTTCTAGATGGGAGTCGGCATCTATTTTAAGGTTGGCCTCCAAATAGACCCAGACGTGGAGTCGATCCTGCGAAGTTGGTTCTACGGAGTCGGTTCTATGGAGTTGGCATGCAAGGCCCCCATGCGAAGTCGGCCATGCGGAACCGAAGTCAGCTGGATACAGAGTCAGCCACTGGAATGTAATCGGTCAGGAGAACTTGTCTTGGTCAGGACGACTTCATTTTGACTGGGACGTCTTCAGTGTATGAACGCCTTTAGTCTCGGCTTCAGCTGGTCGAGACACCTTCGGTTGGCCGAGATGCATTCGGTCTCGGTCGTATTGGCTTGGAAGACTCGATCTCAATCATAGGTGGGGCTGTTTCAAGACTCTAATTTAATTTGCAAAACAAGACTTGCTCTTTTGTTAGCTAAAATCAGTAACTTAGCCTAGATTTGTAATTTCCTTAGTTCAACCTTGGAACTATAAATCTTAGCTAATACATGATTCTTAACTCCAAATTATAGTTTATTCTACCCATCTAAAGACCTTATAAGGGGTATAAAATATGTATTATTAGACTCCCACACTTACTTTTTGCACTCCTAGGCAAAATCAAGGTATCATTAAGAAAGCTTGTAAACAAAAACAAACAAACAACCAAAGATTGCGCGAGGAAGTTATGAAATTTAAATGAATTTATTAAGAGACAAAGCGGTTTTAAGCATACACTCATCCTAGTTCAAGGTCTCCAACTAGCTATGAAAATCTTTTCTCTACATCCAAATTAGATAAGAAACATTAAATTTCAAGCTTCAACCAAAATCGACAAAGTTCTCACCGGATAATTCTCTCTTTTTCTTAGGTGTTTGGGCTTGTGTTTACACTCAAAATATCCTATGTGCTAACACTTCAAAGTTTTGACTAGCCTCTCTATTTTTACCGTTTGAACATGCATGCTCTAATGATCATTAGGACTTTTATGTCGATTGTAACGTGGTCAGGGTAAAGGTGAGATATAAGGAATGTAAGTAAGCTTTCAAGAAGCTAAAGGGAATAAAGGAGCAATGGGGAGTAAGCCTTATAAACATGAAGAATTGACTCCAAAACACTACAAGTCTTTCTATGTTAGCTACCCATCTGGTTTCATTTCGGCCTTTATTTTTTTTCTTTTTCTCACTTTTTTGGATTTTTCCTTTTCTTTGGACTTCTACGGCTTCAGGTTTTACCTTTTGAACCCTTTTACTTTTTTTGCCGCCTCTTATTCATCATCCACTATTTTTCTTTTCAACCCTTCTTTTTCTTCTATTTCCACAACCCAATCTTTTCTTTCGTCTAGCAAGCATGGGCCTCACTTTGGTACGCTTGCTTTTTCATACCTTTTACTTGCAGGTTCCCTTAGTGTCCCTCCCCCACACTTATTGTGGATCTTACTCTCAAAACAATTCCAATGTTTCTTTGACCCCCCCCAAGTTAAGGTGGATCATGGGTTTTTCTGGCTATTGGCTTGTAATGAGTTATTAATCCAAAAGAAGGTTTACAGGCTCAACGGGGTTAACAAGAGATTTCTGTTGCAAGGTGGCTTATTTAGCCAGTGATTTTATAAGAAAGAGGGCCTAGATCATTTCGTCATTGCATGTAAGTCAAACGGTATACAAATAGTCAAGAAAAAGCCTAGAGTAATCTAACAACATAGATGCAAATTCACACAAGAAAAGAAGAAAATGGCAAGATGAATCCATTCTTATATGCACGACTCAAAAACCTCACTAGGATAAATTCCTCTATCACTTCCGGTTTTAACTTAGAAAATTTTCAATCACTTATTTTTCTAAGGATGCAAAGGTTCGCTTTTCATGTCACGTTGAAAAAATACTTTTACCTAGGACTATGTACTATTTTATTCATGCTTTATTCTACCTAAAGAAATTCATTTAAGTTTTTCAAAAACTTTTCTTAACAATCAGACAACGAAAAAACAGTCTTAAAACTAACAGAAAAACGAAAAACAAACAAAAATGGCAAACCAAAAACGATACAAATCTGAGTCAGCATGGAATCGATAAATGACACGACAACAAAGCAAAACGACGGACCGAGACGGAGTTGGCTCAGACTTGGTCAAAAACGCACCTGGATTCGGTATTCGGTAAAATAACACAGGAGAATAATACATATGAGACTTAGAAAAAAACTTAACAGCAAAAACAGACTTAATTCCCGAACACTACCTCCCCCTTAATTGATGCATTGTCCTCAATGCAGTTGTGCATGCGGGGATTCAGGGATTTCTTTTGGTGGGTCCTCAAGAATGACTGGTTTTATCAACTCAATGACTTCCACCTCGCCCACACTCGAACTCAGATTCAGACCTTCATAGTAGGGTTTCAGTTAGTGCCCGTTGACTTTGAATGTGCGATTATTAGCTGCATCTCTCACCTCTACTATGTCAAAAGGAAATATGTTAGTCACAACAAATGACTTGTCCCACCTAGAAAGGAGCTTAGTGACTATGAGCTTCATTCGAGAATTAAATAGAAGTACCTTTTGTCCGACTTTGAACTCTTTTCATAGGATCCTACTATCATGAAACTTTTTTACCTTTTCTTTGTAAATCCACGAGTTCTCGTGTGCCTCCAAGCATAGCTCTTCTAGCTCTTGCATCTGCAGTTTCCACTCTTGGTCGGCTTGGTAGTAAGCCATGTTGCACTTCTTGATCACCAAGTAAGCTTGGTACTCTATCTCGACCAGTAAATGACAAGCCTTACCGAAAACAATCCAATATAGAGACATCCCTAATGGAGTCCGATAATTTGTTCTATGCACCCACAAAGCATCCTCCAAGAGGCGGCCCAATCGTTTCGGCTCAAATTCGCCATCTTCTGTAGTAACTTTTTAATTTCCCTATTAAAGACTTCTTCTTGGCTATTGGTTTGAGGGTGATACGCAATGGCGACTTGGTATACCACTCCATACTTCTCGAGTAGCGTGGCCATGGCGTGGTTGCAAAAGTGACTTCCTTGGTCACTGATTAGCACCTTCGACATACCAAACCTAAAAAAAATGTGGGATTTTAAGAAATCCATGACAACTTTAGCATCATTAGATTTGGTGGCCCTAGTCTCCACCCATTGTGAAACATAATCAACGACTAGTAAGATGTAAGAGTTTCCATAGGAGACGGGGAATGACCCCATGAAGTCGATATCCTATACATCGAAAATTTCACAAAACAACATAGGCTATTGGGGCACTTTGTTTCTTCGGCTTATAGCTATTCTAGTTTTCTAGCATTGTTTGCAGACCGAGACGAATTTGTGCGCGTCTCAGAATATGGTGGGCTAGTATATCCCACAGTCAAGGACTTTCTAGGTTGTCCACATTGATTTGTAATGGCCTCCTTCCGACGTTGAGTGACAAAAGTGGAGAACCGACTTGATCTCGGATTCCAGAATACACCTGCGCGTGACTTGATCATTGCACAGTCTCCATAGGTAAGGATTATCCCATATGTAATACTTTGCATCGCTTTCCAATCTTTCCTTGACGGCTTTGGATGCTCCTATAAGATACGTAGATGCGATAAGGTAATTGTAGATATCTGCATACCATGGCGTTGCATGCGTCACCTACAGTATCTGCTCATCCGGGAATTCGTCTTGGATTGGCATCGGATCAGCTTCTCTCTCCAATCGGCTCAAGTGGTCTACTATAGTGTTCTCCACACCCCTTCTTGTCTCGATCTCCAAGTCGAACTCTTAAAGAAGTAGCATCCACCGGATTAGTCTCGGCTTTGCGTCCAACTTCTTCAACATATCAACATTGCATGATAAGAGAAAACTATAACTTTGGAGCCAAGTAGATATGATCTAAACTTGTCTAAGGCAAACACAATTGCCAACAACTCCTTTTCTGTAGTTGTATAGTTGACTTGGGCCAGATCCATTGTCCGAGATGCACAAGCAATGATGTGCAACTACTTGCTGACTCATTTTCCTAGGACGGCTCCTAGCACAAAGTTGGACACATTGCACATCAACTTGAACGGAAGCTCCCAGTTTGGTGCTTGGAGAATGGGCGCAGACGTGAGTCTTCTCTTCAGATCTTGAAATGCATCCACATAGGGCTGATCAAACACAAAGTCCACGTCCTTTTATAACAGCTTGGACAAAGGCAAGGCAATCTTGCTGAAGTCATTGATGATATATCTATTTTTGCTTTGTCGACCATAATACCTCTAGATGAAACGAGGTGTCCCAAAATGATTCCTTTAGTAACCATGAAGTGGCACTTTTCAAAGTTCAACACCAGGTTACTTTCAATGCACCTGCGTAAAACTTTGGATAGGTTGTCCAGGCATGCTTCGAAGGATTCGGCGTACACCATGAAGTCATCCGTAAAGACCTCCATGTAATCCTCCAAGAGGTCCGAGAAGATGATGATCATGCACCTCTGGAAGGTAATTGGAGCATTGCACAGTCTGAATGACATTCTTGTATATGCGAACATTCCTTGAATTGGACTTACCCATTGGCTATCCAAGATGGGATAAATGATCTTGGCTGCATGTAGTTTGTAACCTCTTTTTTCACCACATCCAGTAGGGTTAGATTCAGTCTCCGCTGATGCTGTCTAATCGGTCAGGCATCCTCCTCTAGTAGAATTTTGTGCATGCAAATGACGGGTTGATCCCTCTGAGGCCAACTAATGTCCAGCTGATTGCTTTCTTGTGCCTCCTAAGTACATCCAGCAACTTCTCCTCCTACTTTCAGTTGAGGTTGTTGGCTATGATTAACAGAAACTGTCGATGATCCCCTAAGTAGGCATACTTTAGATGTTCGGGCAATGGCTTTAACTCGGTATTTGACGGTTGAGGTGAAACAACTTTTTCTTCAGTTAATGGAGCCGGTTGGTCGACTTTGTTTGGATGTGGACTCAACTATCCAAATTCAGACTTGGCCTCTACTTGCTGGGACTCCTTTTTATTCGAGTTGGATCTGACTTCCAATTGGCTATTGGAAACAGTTCTCGGCTCCCCCGACATTTATTAAGGTTACTAAGATTACTAAGATTATTAAGACTATTAAAACATATTTATCTTATCACTATTTTGATTTATCACTTTAGCTTTGATTCTTACTATGTCAGTGATTTCTCACCAACTCAATTACCTACGACGATCATCGAACATTCATCTCTTGCCTACTGAGGACTTAAATGATTGCTGCCACAAGTTTGGCAGAGATTACACACTTGGCTAATGTAGATTATCTAAAGATTATCTATTTTGTTGTTAGAGTGGTTCCAATCGACCCCTAAACTAACTTGTTCTAATCTTACTACACACAATCATGATTAAGCAAGGAAAAGATTATGCTAACAAAAATCTAACATAGTACAAACAAAATTACAATCATTCATTGATTAACCTAGAACGTGATTGATAGTGTATTTCTTTTTCGGTCATTTTGAACTCTCATCAAATAACTAAAGTTAACTATAGCATAGCCAACCCTAGGTCATTCTTCTCAAGGATACAGTGTGCTCAGTTGTGACTTAGTGTAAGGTGAAGTGACATAGATTCTGAGATGTAAAGTGGTGACTCTCCTCGGCACTGGCCGAGTTGCTCTCGGCAGAGACTGAGCTGAGATAATCTCGGCAGAGATAATCCGGCTTGGTCTCGGCTGAGTGCAGAAAGACGCTACAGAGATGGACTATCTTTGTCTGAGACTAGAAAACAATTAACAGGGGGATTTTGAATGTAAGCAAAGCAGAAAGTAAACTAAGACTATGAATGCAGTAAACATATACTACTGTTACTAGTTATCTATTATTATTATTATTTAACTGTGTTCGTGCTTAGTCCTGTAAGTCCAAATCCAGTCCAATTTCCATACTCTAGTTCTCAGTCCATATTAGCCTTGGGAAGTCTTATGGCAATCGCCAAAGGTTCGTCCATTGCCATACCGAGGATTTATGCAATCGCTACCTCATCAGTTGGCAGGGATTAAGTTCAGAGCTGATTTTAGGTTCTCGAATAACAATCGTTAAATGATTACCTACTGAATTAGTTAAACCAGTTCCAATCGGCTTAGCTTAACGTTGTTCACAATTTAATTGCAATCGCGGATTAAATCATGAATTAAAGGAGAGGAAGAGAATGGAGATAAGAAATGCAAAATGAAATTGATTTAACAGAAACATAATACAAATACAGTGGTCTGGATTCAGGTGGTTCCATCTCCCACGACTATCGCCATGGTTGATGGTGGTAGTTCACCTCCGTTAGCCTGAGCGCTGAGGATCAGCTCCACCAGAGTGCGTCAGTAATCTGATCAGTCCCCTCTAACAGACTTCGGCTTCCTAGTCTCAGACCTGCACTTCCTCGATTGAGAGAAACTCCAATGCAGCACCGTGCGCCACCATAGAATGGAAGAACGAGAGCGAAGGAATGGGTATAATGAGAGTGTATCGAGAGTGAATTCCAAGACGTGTAAAAAGTGCACAACTTTTCCTATATATACATGAGTTGTGATATGCTAATCCTAACGAATCCTAACAGAATTACAATGTGAATTTCCTATTCTACCCTTATGAAGATCTTCCAACGTGATGTGGCAAATTCCCTAAGAGTGACATGGCAGCTGAGCTAACGCTGAGGTGGCCTCTAAGCTGGATAGCTGACAAGGACAACATAATTGGGCCGCTCTTTCTTGGGCTGTTGGGCTGCAAGGCATGGACTGCCGAGACGAATCTGGCTTGGCCAAGACGGAGTCGGTATGGCCGAGACGACTTCATCTCGGCTGAGACTCTTCTGTTGACCCTGGTCAACTCGGCTTGACCTGTAGAAGAAGGAGTTAGACTTTTTATTAGCTAAAACTTCTGAATTGACACAGATTTGTATTTTCTCTATATTTAAACCCATAAACTGAATCTTAGCTAATAATCCATCTTTAAGCACATAATAGTCTTGCAAACACCCTTCTTAAGTGTCTAAAAGATGTGTAGTTTGTGACTCATCAGTGATACAAAGAAAAGTGTAAAGTTCTTGAATGGATTGTGGATCAACTTCCCGTGACAATCGCCAGCAGTAGTTGTAGTGTTCCACCTTCGTTGGCCAAGGCACGGGGGGTTGAATCACTAAGTAGTGTGCTAGCGTACCTTGACAATCCTTTCTTAGCAACCGGCCACTACCCGGGCACTGGTCCTACACCCACTTGATCGACTGGGCACTCATTGAAGCACCATAGAACAAAGAGGAAGAAAGTGAAATTGCTTTTGGGAACAAAAGGTGTATGTGTCGGGCTAAGTGTATCTATGTTTTTTTTCTTGCTAACCAATGAGTGTTGCCATGTATTCCTACTTATACATGCATCAACTAACTCTATAACCGTAATAATTGTTTTAACAGAATTAACCACTTGATCTAACAAAAATACCATATTTAACTAAACTCTAATTGCTTTCCTAACTCCCACATACTATATTATATTTTGCGCATACTTGAATCTTGCCGAAGAGGAGTCGATCTTCTAATGCCGGGATGGATCCGGTTTTGGATGGGAGTCATCATCTATTTTGAGGTCAGCCTCCGGATAGACTCAGAAGCGGAGTCAATCCTGTACAGTCGATTTTGCAGAGTCGACATGCAAGGCCTCCATGCATAGTCGGCCATGCGGAACCGGAGTCGGCTAGATTCGGAGTCGGCCATTGGAAAGGAATCGGTTAGGAGAACTTGTCTTGGCTAGGACAAGTTCATTTTGACTGGGACATCTTTAATGTTGGGATGCCTTTGGTCTTAGCCTCAACTGGCTGAGACGTCTTCGATTGGTCGAGATGGATTTGGTCTCGGTCGTATTGGCTTGGAAGACTCGATCCGAGTCTCAATTGGGACTATTTTGGGACTCCAATTTAACCTACAAAACACGACTTTCTCTTTTGTTAGCTAAAATCAGTAACTTAGCGTAGATTTGTATTTTCCTTAATTTAACCTTGGAACTCTAAATCTTAGCTAATACATGATTCTTAACTCCAAATTATAGTTTATTCTACCCATATAATGACCTTATAAGGGGTATAAAATACGTACTATCACGGAGTGAAGAGACCCGATTAACTAGTCATGCTTGTTAAAGGAAACTCCAACACAGGATCTGCAATGGTCACAGGAAAAGGTCCCACAAAAAGATCAATCTTTGAAGGAAAACCCTTCAAAAAAAGTAGTCGTGGAGAATACTATACATATGGCAAATGACCAGGACATACCAAGGATACTTACTACAAGCTTTATGGAAAGTGGAAAGTTTTTGAACGAATGGGTGGAAATAAAGGCTCAACTCAAATGTGGGTGAATCAAACAACCTTCGATAAGGAGAATGTAGTTGAACATCCTTCTACCTCGCAACTTGACCAAGATATTTAAGCCTTTAGAAAGGAGGAGATGGACTACCTTCGAGCCCTCCTAAGCTCAACAAGTAAGCTTCTTGTCTCATGTGGTTTGACCATCAAAGGTAAGAGTTCCTTCAATATTTCTGGTTTAGTTCCACAAAGCATCTAGATTCTTGATTCTGGGGCAACAGATCATATGATCCTGCTTCCTTCATATTTTACATCATACCTTAAAGTATCCAAAAAATAACTCATTATTACTGCTAATGGAGATCATGTTCCTATTGTTGGATCTGGCAACGTCCAACTTCACTCCTTTTTATCCCTACACAATATTCTTCATGTTCCAAAACTAGCTAACAACCTTATCTCTATTCATTGACTTATACAATATTGGAACTGTGTAGTGACATTTTTTCATTCTCATTGTGTTATTTAGGAACTTACAACAGGGAGGACAATTAGAGTTGCTAAAGAGTAGGGTAGGTTATACTACTTACAACATACAAAGATAGGTAACAACACTAATAATGAAAAATTGCCTTCCAGTCAACGAGTAACCTCAGAAACTTGGGCAGCTTCTCAAATTTGACTTTACCATAAATGTGTTGGACATCCACCGTTTGAGTTACTTAAGACAATGCTTCCACATTTATTTACAAAAGAGTCTGTCGAGTCCTTTAAGTGTGATGTTTGCTAGTTTTCAAACCTTTTGGCCTCATTCATTCTAATATGTGGGGCCAACTAGTAACTCTATATCGGGGGTTAAGTGGTTTGTATCATTTATTGATGATTGTACCCGTGTGACATGGATATTTCTTATGAAACATAAATATGAAGTTTGTCAAATACTTGTCGATTTTTTTTGTCTTGTCAAAAATTAATTTAATAAATCTATTAAAAGACTACAGTCAAACAATGGTACAAAATTTGTAAATCTTGAGTTCTCTAAGTTTCTTAAAGATAATGGTGTGGTTCATGAATTGACATGTGTGAATACTCCCCAACAAAATGGGGTTACAAAAAGACAAAATTGTCATCTCCTTGAGGTTACTAGAGCCTTCCTCTTCCAAATGTCTGTTCCTAATGTATATTAGAGAGAAGCTATCCTAACTGCCACCTATCTCATCAACAGATTACCCACTTGGGTCTTAAATAGTATTAGTCCAATTAAACATATGTTATCCTTCTTTCCTTTTTCTCCCCTAATGTTAAGCATACCAAGTCGTGTCTTTAGGTGTGTTACCTTTGTCCACTTTCATAATCTATATCGTGGGAAGTTAGATCCTAAAGCTATCAAATGTGTTTTCATTAGTTATCCCATCAAATAAAAAAGGTTTTAAGTGTTATCATCCTCCAAGTCGTTGATTCTTTGTCTTAATGGATGTTACTTTTCATGAAACATAATCATTCTTTGTTTGTCCTCCACTTCAGGGGGAGAGTTATCTAGAAGTCAAGTCTGTCATCGAGTCATTACCTTTTCCTACTCAGGATGTTTGATAGTCATCTTTATTCAATCGGCTTAGCTTAACATTGTTCACGTTCTAAATGCAATCGCAATTCAAATCATGAATTATAGAAGAGGAATGCAACCAGAGATCAGAAATCAGAAAGTACTTATATTATTGAAAACAGAATACAAACACAAGGCCTGGATTCGATGATTCCATCTTCCACGACGATCGCCATGGTCAACGGCAATGGTTCACCTCCGCTGGCTAGGACGTTGAGGATTAAGTCCACCAAAATGCATTGGTAATCCAATCGGTCCCCTCTGGTAACCTTCGGCTTCTCAGTTCCTAACTTGCACTTCCTATATCGAGAGAAACGCCATTGACAACATCGTGCACCACCGTGAGTGTAGGAGATGAGAGCGAGAGAAGGAAGATAATGAAAGCGGGAAGATATGAATGCCAAAGACCCCTAAAATGTACACAACTACTCCTATATATACAAGAGCGCACGAACTATGAAGCCTAACATAATTACAAACATGGATTTCCTATTCTACCCTTGTGTAACTTGCGTTGCAAGTTTCTCCAGGAGTGACAAGGCAGTTGGAGCTGAGGTGGCCTTTAAGCTAGATATCTTACGTGGATAGTGCCAGTGAGCCACCCTTATTGGGCTGCACCTATAGTGGGCTGCTGGGCTATGAGGCTTGGCCTGGCCGAGATGGAGTGGGTCTTGGCTGATGTGGACTCAGCTCAGTCCTGTAGAAAAGAATTTTTATTAGCTAAGACCTTCAACTTAACACAGATTTGTATTTTCTCTCATTTTAGGTCCTTAGTATGAATCTCAGCTAATAATTATTCCTTAAGCACAAAACCATCTTGCAACACTCTTTTTAGGCCCATAAAAGATGTATAGTTTGTAACTCATCAATGTTCAAGTTCAAGTTCAAGAAGTCACGAAACCCACTTTGGTCCCAGAGCAAGTCCAAATGTCTAAGCCAAATGTATGTATTCCTGATAACTCCATTGAGGAGAAAGTCCAATTGTCTAAGCTGGAGGTAATTATTCTCGATAACTCCATTGAGGATGTTATTGATGACATGCCTATTGCTTTGAGGAAAGGGAAATGATCATGTGTTTAGTATCCTATTTCTCATTTTGTGTGTACTGACCATCTCTCTGTACAACATCAAAGTTTTATTGTTGTCATTGATGCAATGAAAACACCTACATCAATACAAGAAGCTTTGAGAGATGAGAATTGGGTTCAAGCAATGAAAGAAGAGATGAAGGCGTTAGATAAAAACTCAACTTGGGAGATTGTTGATAGACTCAAAGACAAAAGAGCTATAGGATGTAGATGGATATACATTGTGAAGTGTAAATCTGATGGGACCCTTGAGCAATACAAAGCAAGATTGGTTGTTAAAGGGTATACACAGACTTATGGAATAGATTATGAGAAAATATTTGCCCCTGTAGCATAGATTAACACGATAAGAGTTATTATTTCCTTAGCCACTCACTTTGGTTGGAACTTACAACAATTTGATGTTAAAAATGCCTTCCTTCATAGAGACCTAGAAGAAGTCTACATGGAGATTCCCTCAGGATTCTATTTTCATAATGAAAAGAACAATGTATGTAGACTCAAAAAGGCATTGTATGGATTTAAAAAGTCTCCCTAGGCATGGTTTGGATGATTTGCTCAAGTCTTGATATCCCTAGGATATAGGTAGAGTCAAGGTGATCATATTCTCTTTATAAAACATTCTCCTGATGGTAAACTTACCTTTCTCCTAGTCTATGTAGATGATATGATTGTTACAGGTGATGACGAGATTCAAACACTTATTCTGAAAGAAAAGTTGACAACATAATTTGAAATGAAGGAGTTAGGAAAGCTGAAATACTTTTGGGATTGAGGTTGCATATTCCAAACAAGGTATCTTTATCTCCCAAAGGAAGTGTGTACTCAATCACCTAAAAAAAAGAAAAATTAGGATGCAAGACCTTAGGGGTACCTATTGAGTAGAACCATAGGATTGGATGTGAGGAAAGTCAAATCATAGAGAAGTCTCAATATCAAAGATTTGTGGAGAAATTGATTTAATTATCCCATACTAAGCTAGATATTGCCTATGCTATTAGTGTGGTTAGTCAATTTATGTATGACCCAAGGGAAAGGCTTCTTCAGGCAGTTGAAAGGATCCTCTAGTATTTGAAGGCAAGTCCAGGAAAATGATTGTTGTTTAGAAAAGATGATACATTATCCATGGAAATATATACAGATGCAGATTATGCAGGATCAGTTGTGAATAGAAGATCCACTTCCAGAAATTATATGTTTTTGGGAGGAAATCCAGTAACTTGGAGGAGCAAGAAGCAAAATGTGATTGCTCGATCTAGTGCATAAGCATAATTCTAAGCCATGGCACAGGGTATATGTGAAGGATTGTGGATGAAGATTATTCTTGATGACCTCAAAGTAAAATATGAGGGACCTATAAAGCTATTTTGTCACAACAACTCAGCTATTAGTATTGCTTATAATCCAGTCCAACACGATAGGACAAAACACATTGAGATTGACAGACACTTCATTAAAGAGAAGTTAGACAATTGTCACAACACATGTTCCTACAAGGCTCTAAGAGGCAGATGTTTTCACTAAAAGGCCCCCTACAATTAAATTTCAGGAACTCAATGGTAAGTTAGGAATGATTGATATTCATTTACCAACTTGAGGGGGAGTGTTGGAGATAGGTAGGTAACTCATTAAGAGGTTACAAACATCTAAATATCTTATTAGATTAAGTGGTTACAAATATTTAAATATCTCATTAGGAGATCATGAATATCACGTAGTATCTAATTATCTTTTAATTTGTTATTAGTTATAATATCTTTAGGTAGTTGACATTTACCCTATAAAAAGGGAGATTAGAAATTGTATTATTCAATTCAATCAATACACCGTTTCTTTTATTTCCAATTTCTTGTTTCACTCTTTTAACAAAGCTACGTCCAATCCCTTCAACATGAAGGAATTCCATTAAGTCTTTTTGACTTACAAATAAGTATTCTCTACCTCTCTAAGTATTACAACTCTTGTAATCTAAGAAAACCAAGTATTTTATACCTCTTCAAGTATTCCAACCCTTGTAATCTACTTGGTTACAAAAAGACCAAATATTTTTGTCACTTATCCTCTTCAAGCTATCACACCAACTTAATGAGTTTTTACAACAAACTCTACTCATACAGTGAGCGTATTACAATAAAATTCATGGAGACTTGGCTTTGTCAAGAAAAGTAAGCTTTACAGAAAAAGAATAAGAGAGTCTTTCAAAGAAACTTTAAGAGCATAAAAGAACATTAAGTATATAACTTTATTCATGTTATTGTGTTTTTCGTTCCTTTTTGTTGAATCGTTCTCTACATATTGTTCAAGCTTGATCAATCCCTTCCTATAGCACGTAGAAATTTGAATGTTGCTTGTGCATCAAGAGTGGTTGAGTCAACATTAAATGTCGCACTTCTGATTTTTGCTGAGCTTTTCTAGAGACTCCTTTTTCTGAAGACAAAGAAGATTGTGTTAGAGAAAGGCTATTCTTTTTTTTAATTTTAACGTGTTGTCTTCTATTGACAAGAGAGGAAGCTTCTATTAGTTCCTTCTAATGGGAGTCATGATCTAGTATTCAGACTTGACTTGTAATAAACAAAACTTCATGCAACCTTTGTGATAAGGATCTAGGTAGCCTTGAAGGAGATTGTCAAGAGGCAGAGGAAATCTAAGGCAACTATACTACAACCCCTCACACACACACTTAAATGATGCATTGTCCTTAATGCATATGAACATAAGGGGATGGGGAAAATTTAATTGTTGATTTCGGATTTGGTTGAACGACTATGTATGAATGCAAAATCAGTTGTCCGGAGTCAAACTCGGCCTCTATTTGCTTGCACTTTGGGCTACTAGAATTGGATTCGGCTTCCGGTTGACTTCTGGAATCAGTCTTTGCTTCCTCCAGGTTGTTGGAGTCGGTCTTGGCCTCCTCCAGATTGTTGGAGTCGGTCTCGGCCTCCTCCTGAATGTTGGAGTTGGTCTCAGCTCCCTTCTTATATGTGGAGTCAAACTCGGCTTTCATCAGCTTCGAGAATCGGTTGCCAGAATCGGACTCGACTTCTACTATTGTTGCTACTTGAACTAGTCTTTTGATGTTGGCAATTCAAAGATTTGCATAACTAGAACACTCTGGGTCTCCATCCCACCTGCATACAAGGTTAATTAAATCAAAAAATTCAAAGATATGGATCAACTCAGCACAGTCAACAAGATTATCCACGGAGTCAAAAAGATCCTATTTGTGAGACATGTTAACGGAGTCAGATACATCCTCTACAAAATTGAAATAGTCCATTACACCAAGTATTTCAACAAAATTAGAGAATCTGGCATTGCTAGTGCCTAGTTACATGTACTATTCAACAAGCTCATCAATAATATCGATACTAAAGAGTGAACAGTTTTCTGTGCGGTATGAAAATACAAGGAAAATAAGGTCACTCCAACCTTAAACAAAGCCATCTTGGCAAGTGGAAAAATTATACAAGTTAGGTGCTCATAGTGCTTCCTTTTGACCCTTAAGCTTGGCCAACTTTTTTGTGCATGATAATGTTGTCGAAACACTATCAAAATAACAAGATTTCCCTTAATTTATGTACTGTAAGGGCTAACCTAGGTCAATCTCACAAGGACAATCATATTATGCCTAATCTTCTTGATCAGAAACCAAAATGAATATAAAAAATGGGGGTTTGGGTGATACAGAATTATACAAGAAATTGATGCTAAAACGAATTATGTAAACATCAATTCAAGGATTCAATCATATAATTAGTTATAATAGTTCTAAGAAGGCTTCAATTTCATATCAACCTAAGTTTATTTAGATAATCATCTAATATTCATCCATGCATATTAAGATTAACATGAATTTAGGATCATAACTGGTTGATTTTAGGTTATCATTCGATTACCTAATAGAACACATCCAAAACTCAAGCGAGATCACAATCATGAAATAGATTAAGAATTAGAAAGAAAAATAGTAGAAATTACATAAGGAAGATGAAGAATCAAGAACTCAAACCGATTTTCATTCTTGAACCTTGAATTGACAAAGAAGCTTAGACTTCCATGGCCATTGTCATGTAAAACTCAGCAAAATACAGAGAAAGAAAATGCAGTAGAAAACTATAGAGAAGACATGAAAACTTTTCATGCAAGAAACACCTTCAACTCCCAATAATCGTTTTTCACTAACTAACTAACTAACTAACTAACTCCTGTACTACCTAACTACCAACTAACCTACTGATAACATGCTCAAAAGTGTCAAGGAAAATGGGCTTGGACAGAAGAATTAGCATCCCAAAAAGCCCACAAACTAGGGCCTCATAATCTAAGCCAAAATCTATGAGGAAAAGCCCAATTAGAGTGGTGTAGAGGCAATATATTCACTTCCATATTTGACATTGCAAATGGTCGAACTAGGTTGAATCGTAAATAAAGAAGTTGTAGATCTTTGTCTTAAATTTCTAGGGCTACCACGATTGTCCAATTTCAAGATCTGTAGCTCCATATATGACCTGCACAAGATAGCACCTCATAATGGAAATTAAGTCCGAAAATAAGCAAATATTAGCAACAAATCCCAATTAAGCTCAATGAGCCAAGACTCAACAAATGTGTCAATATTAACCAGAAAATAATATCAAATATGTCCAACATAAGTCACTATTATGTGCCTCAAAATTGCTTTATCAGTGCACTTCCTCTTGGGTTCTCTTGAGTCTTCCCCTAATCATAAGACCTCCAAGTGCAGGGGTTGCTATGTCTTTGAAGTCTTCTTTAGCTCTTTGATCATGGCCTTCTAAGGGAAAGACCTTATCTCTCCTTGGTTCTACTCTTGGCCTTTGACTATAATCAACTTGTGGCTTCTTTCCTTGAGACTTCTTAAGTTTACCCTTTGATATTGGACTCTCAAGTGCAGGATAGCTTCCTTAACCTCGTCCTCTTGGTTGTGCATTTTCACATATGCATCGACTTAACACAAATGTCATGGCTAAGTAGAAATTAGGAATAGAATTTTAGTGATTTTATAGAGTAATAATCGTGAAATTGGAACATAAGGTAAAGAGAATTGAAAGTAGAAAATGGAGTTAAAAATAGCTCAACAATTATTTCAAAGAAATCAGATATGAGGAATCGAGATTCGCCACAAGCCTCATGGAGAACATGATGAAAATTAAGTGTTCTAATTCAAGAACAAGTTAATAGAACTCTCTCAAATTCTTACTCAAGCAAATTTCATTAAAATAAACCAAAGTTGATACAAAGTGCCTCATATCAGGTATTTATACATGCTTAAGGCGCGAAAGCATTTGAATCAACCTAATTGGGCCTTGGACTACGACTTATAAAAGAACTCTTATGAATCTTCTAGCAGAAACTCGCCTAATGGTCATGTGTCCATAGGTGGGACACTCTACTAAACGCGTCCAAAGGCCAAAACTAAGGTTTTTAATACAAAGTAAAAAAACTAAAAGAAACTATACAAAGTCCTACAACTACTATGGAGGAAAGTCTTCCTCCTTGGGTCTCTATAAACTCAGTATCTCTTTCCATGTTCTTCATATATTCTCGATTCGTATCAGACTCCCCTTCTTGAAAAGAATTTGTCCTTAAATTCAAAACTAGAGTTCCTACAAAAGTGAAAGACACATATAAGCCATATATCTCGAATAATAAAATGGATACTTACCATAAGAAGACTAGCCTCACATTCCTCCTAGATCAAAGATATGAACGGAGGATCGACCAATGACCTCACAAATATGATAATACAATTAAGTCATATTGTATACATATTATGCTTTAATTGACAGATATACAAGTAATCATGCAATGGACTCCTACTGTTAGGATCATCCACAACCATCATCCATTGACTTGGATGTGTTTTTGAATGACGACTTGATACTCCATCTTCCAATGAATTCCTTTACTAAGGTTTATATATAAAATTCCTAGGCATTTTAATTAGATAATGCTTCAATTTACTATGGAAGCTACTTCGGCCATTTGGAATACAAGAAGCTAGATAATGGCTCTTTTGCTCTTGGCCACAAAGGGTTTTATTATGCTTATATACATGCACATGAAGTTCATAATGTCATGATGAAATCCCATACATCCTCATTAGATCACATCCTTCTATTTTCAAACTACCTCCTATTGGCTAGTGACAACAAGGGTCAACCAAAGGCTTGAGGGATCAATTTCGGCTTTGGACAACCATCTTGCGTCCAAAGCATATGTATGAATCTATTCAAAAATGCAACAACTTAATACTATCATAATTACAACATGCAAGCACACGAGCAACAAATAGTTCAATCAAACCAGCTACATTATGCAGAATTAACGTATATCGTTCATACGCATGCATCATTTCCAAAGACAGTCCATAAGCGTTAGTAGTAACATGCAAGGACTTAGAATTAACATTAAATGCCATCAGTACAACAAGTATTATTGGCAAGAACAAGTGCCAAAGCATCTTGATGAGGTACAGGTGTGTTTGGATGATAATACCTAGAAGCCTCTTGAGTAGGGATTTCACTTCAAAATGCATTCATCGATTGTATCAGACTTGCACCCAAATAGGGATCAAGATGCAGATTAGAGCCACAAGGTGTTAATCGCCAAGGACACTTCTTTTTTGGCATCTCTCTGAACCTTGCAAGGAAGTCATAAAATTGCGAAAACACATGGAAACATATGTTAGTAGGCGAAAGGTATAAGGGCTCTCTCTTTGCTACAAGAACTCGTTTAACCTTTCTTCTGCCAGTTATCAATGCTTTTTTTGCATCAACACTCTTATCTTCCTCACTTTTTCCTTTTGGATGTTCAGTCCCATTCTTTTCTTTTGGATATCCCATTTTTCTCTTTTTTTTTCTTTTCTTTGGACCCTCTCTGTTCTCTCTTTTTCTCTCTACTTTTTTTTGTTCTTTTTCCTTCTTCATTTTCATTTTTAGGTTGTCTTCGCTAACCTCTCTTAGAGACAAAGGTTTGAGGGTCACCTTTTGTCCCTCAAGTACAAATGAAAACCTATTGGTGACCTCATCTTGGATCACCTTTCTATCATACTGCCATGGATTACCAAGGAGAATATGAGTATCCTCCATAGGTATCACATCACATAATACTTCATCATTGTAATACCTCATGGTGAAAGCCAATGCCACTTGCTTTTCCACTACCATTTCACCCTTATCACTCAACCACAACAACTTATATGGTTTCAGGTGCTCTAAGATAGGGAGGTTCAATTTTTCTACTAGCCTCAAGCTAGCCACATTAACACAACTACCACCATCAATAATTATGAAGCAAAGTTTTCCCTTGACTTGGCACCTAGAATGGAAAATGTTCTCCCTTTGGGAGTCACCATCCTCATCCACTTGGGCACTCAACAACCTTCTCACCATCAGAAAATTACCCTTATCTGCTGAATAATTACGTGAAGATTCACCCTTGCTATTGGATGATGACTCTTCTCGAGAACTCTCACTTCCCATAGTCCCATCTTTCCTCATCACCGTGGTCCTTTGTTAGGGCATTGGAAGGTAATGTGCTCTTTTCCTAAACATTTAAAGCACTTAATGTTATTACTTTTGGATGCTAAGGAATTATGCTCAGTGGGAACAACCTTCTTTTTTCAATCACGTGTTGGAGAACTTCTCTTCTTTGGACTTTTGTCCTTTCTAGGTTGTTCTCTCTCTTCATCCTTACCCCTCCAACAATCAGAACTATTGGGGTAGGATTTCCTTGAGGATAGATGCCTCCTCTACTAAGATTCAACTATAGTGACTTGATGCACTAGATCGTCCAAAGTGGTATAGTGGTACAAATCTACTACATTTTGTACCTCTCGGTTTAGTCCATGTAAAAATCAAGCCATAGTGGCTTTATTGGACTCAAGCACATTGGCTCTTAGCAACGCCACTTCCATCTCTTTCTAATACTCCTCTATGTTTTTGGATCCTTGGTGCATCCTCTACAATTTATTGTACAAGTCTCGTGCATACAATGCAAGCACGAATCTCAACCCCATCTCCCTCTTGAGATTAGGCCAAGTATCAATATATCTCATCTTGCCTTCTCAAACTTCTCGACATAGGTGACCATTCTAATCTTTTCGTAATCATCATAGTTGAAACACTTCAGCACCTAGTCAACCTTCATTTCCTAATCCAAAAATGACTTTGCATCTCTGTCTCCTACGAATAGTAGAATTTTGCATTTAAAAGCATCCAAAGGAGCTCTCCTATGACCCTCTAGGCATCTCTAGTCTCGACAAGGCATTTCACCATACCTTATTTCTCTCCTTTCTTTGTAGGATTCCTCTTCATATCTTCTTTCTCACCTCTCTTTACAAGGCTCTCCTTCTCGCCTCATTTCTCTTCTTGGCCTTTCACTCATCTCACTTTGGTGCAAACTATGAGGCTCTATGGACGGTCCATTTAGACTCCCAACTCTACTTCCCTCATTTTCATGTATGGACGTGACAAAGTTCCCCTTTACTTTACTGAGTACCTCCACCTTAGCTTGGACATTCGTTGTATCTGCCTTGATAGCTTTCAATCCTCCTCCCAATCTAGTCAACTGCTCCTCCAATCTAGTCATCTACTTCATCATGCATTTGGAATTAGGGAGTAACTATTTACTTCCTCACTACTATTGCCAGCCATAATTGAACCTATACACCTTTCTTTATACTTAAATTTTCTCACAAAAAATATGTTAGTAACAAAAAGTAAACATCACCACTACTAAGTGTTTACACTCTTCACTCAGGTATCCATTCTTTGTTGAACTTTCTATAATGTGCACTCTTTCCTTTTTCCACTCAACTCACGACTACTCCTTGAAAGAGAACCTAGATTCTACTAATCAAGTTCTATGATGCAAGTAAAAGTCATCAAATCACACTAATTCTTAGGAATTTCAAAAGAAATGAAAACTCATACAAAACTAAGAAGCCAAATGAAGACAAGCAATAAACGTAATGGA
Source organism: Mucuna pruriens (assembly GCA_025330945.1). Taxonomy (NCBI): domain Eukaryota; kingdom Viridiplantae; phylum Streptophyta; class Magnoliopsida; order Fabales; family Fabaceae; genus Mucuna; species Mucuna pruriens. Next base: position 3,176,721 of record JAENHJ010000544.1, read on the forward strand.
AAAGAAAGCTTAGTCAAATAAGGAATCATAGAAGACAATACGAAGACTCAAAATTAATAGACACTAGCACTCATGCAAAAAAAAAAACGAACAAAAACTTTTGTCATCCAAATTGAGCATCCAAAGCGTTATGGATGGTCGTTATAGGTTAATGACACTTAACTAAAAATAGTTAGGAAAAATAACAAAATTTTTGGCATGTGGTTTGTCTATGGATCCATAACAATTTTTGTTAAACACTTCTTTTTAAACTTCTTTTCCAACATGTACTATCTTTGTTGCATTGATTTTGACCATGGATCTAACTAATCTGACTCAAAACTTTTCAATTCTTTTTATCCAACTTTTTTTCAAAAAATTACCATAATTCTTTTTCACAATTTGCAACCAGTTTCTCAATCAACAAAAAATGAAACAAAAATTCAATTGTGATGCTTTATTTTTTCAAATTCTTTTTAACTTAAACCACGAAAAGGAAATTGCACCAATAAAATTGACAATTGAACTGATAAAAACTAAGATTGAACCGATTAGATGACAGGTAATAGCTAGGCAAGTAAAACCTGAGCTAAAAATTTCAATTCGCAAGACTAATTGAAGCAAGATTATGCATTTGAATAGATTACCTCTTAACACGAGTATGAAGGATTTAGAACCTAAAAATCATGCTTCAATTGCAGCAATCTATGAAGTGGAAAGCTCAAATTACAATCTAATAATGATTAGATACTAGAGAACTTTAGCTCTAATACCACTTGATACGATCTTGATTCTAGAACTTAGGCTCATGATCACGTTGGATTGGAACCACACTCGTGGATCGTCTTAGCTAAACTTAGATCCTCCACTTAACATAAATGTCATGGCTATGCATAAATTAGGAATAAAATTTTAGTGATTTTTTAGAGTAATAATTGCAAAATCGAAACATAAGGTAAAGAGAACTGAAAGTAGAAAATGGATAGAGTTAGAAATGGTTCACCACTAATTTTAGAGAAATTAGATAAGAGGAATCGAGATTCGCCACAAGCCTCATGGAGAATTTGATGAGAATTAAGTATTCTAATCCAAAAACAAGTCGAGAGAACTCTTTTAAATGCTTACTTAAGCAAATTTCATTAAAATGAACCAAAGTTGATACAAAGTGCCTCAGATAAGCTATTTATACATGCATAAGGTGTGAAAGCATTTAAACACGTGACTCATGAAAGAACTCTTGTGAATCTTCTAGTAGAGACTCAGCTAATGGTCATGCGTCCATAGGCGGGACACTTTAGTGGATGCATCCGAAGGCCAAAACTAAGGTTTTTAATGCAAAGTAAACAAACTAAAAGGAACTATACAAAGTTCTGCGGCTACTATGGAGACGAATCTTCCTTCTTAGGTCTCCGTAAGCTTAGTATCTCTTTCCATACTATTCATGCCTTTCTTGGTTCGTATCAACATAAGACCCATGATTTCTTGCATGAGCACTTCGTTTGGCCTCAATTGAAGAGGAATGTGCATCACATTTGTGATAGATACTTAGTATGTAGGGTGGCTAAGTCTAAGGTATTTCCCCATAGTTTGTACACTCCAATCTATATTCCTACTACTCCTTCAATGGGTCTTTCTATGGATATTTTGTTGGGATTACCCAGGTTTAAAGGTGGTCGAGACTCCATTTTTGTAGTGATAGATAGATTTTCAAAGATGACCTACTTCATACCTTGTCATAAGGTAGATGATGCATTTCATGTGGCCAATCTCTTCTTTAGGGAAGTGGTGAGACTCCATGGTATTCCTGAGATCATAATCTTAAATAGGGAGTCTAAGTTTCTTAGTCACTTTTGAAGGATCCTTTGGAATAAGTTTAGCACCAAACTATTATTTTCCACCACTAAAGGTGAGCATGGACTGAATTTTTTAAAATCCAATCCATATCCAAACTATATCAATTTTATAATCGGTTTATGGTTCAAAACCGGTTTTAAATCCAATTTGATTTTAAACTATAAATTGATTTAAAATCGAATGTACCTTAAAAGTTTATTTTAGAACTAATTTCATCCTAAAATTGATTTTAAAATTAGTTTTATCCTAAAACTGATGTTAAAAATAATTTTAAATTTCAAGTCGTTTTTAAACTAATTTGAACCGGTTGGAATTTAAATCGATTTTGAACCTAATGTAGGTTTAAAATAATTTTAAAATCAGCTTGTACTTCAAAATTAGTTAAAATTTAAAATTAGATTTAAACAATAAAATTTTGAAACTAGTCTTAAAATCAGTTTATGATTAAAATCGAATTCATTCTAAAAATTGATTTTAAAACATTGATCAGTTTTAAAACTAATTTATGATTCAAAATTGATTCAAATTTTAAAAACTAGTTTTAAACCATAAATCAATTTTGAAACCAAATTTAAAATCAAATTATTATTTAAAATTGGTTTCAAAATCAATTCGTACAATCATAAACCAATTTTAAAACTATAGATCAATTTATTGGGAATATATAAAGAAGGTGGGATCGAAATTTGTTTTTAGTAAGAATCAAATCAACTAGAACATAGTTTGAGACTAAATTTGATAGTTGATTCATTGAATTTGCTTCATGAACAAAATGAGTTGAAGTTTAATTAAATTTTGAATTTTTTAAATAAATAAGTTGAATTTGAACTACGTATAATTTGACTTGATTAGTTCATAAATAAATAAGCTCTATATATATATATAAAAGAAGGAACTTACTTAATCCAAGAATAATTTTAAAAGTGTTATTTTTATTTTTTTTAATTTAAAAGTCAAAGATGAATTATGTCGCTAGATTAATAAAAATGAATGGTAGAAATGAAGAGTAATTGTTCTAAAATTACTCTTGTCTTATAGTAAGTTAATTTCTCCTCCCCCTCTCTCTATATAAATTAAATAATGTAATTTATATTATTAAATCTACATAATTAATTTTTTAATTAATTTTATTTTTGTATGAAATAAATAAATAAATATATAAAAATAATTATAATTTTATATCAAATCGAGTTAATGAATCCAACCAATTTATATAATTTTAAAAAATATTATTTATTTTTATTATATTTTATTAATTTTAATATTAAAAAGTTCTTATAACTACCCTATACGGTGATTTTTATCAAGTGGATGACAAATATTATATAACTTTTATTTATGATATTTAGTATTTTTAATGTAATTTTTTATTGAAAAATAAAATAAAAAATAGTGATGAACGAATATTAAAAAAATAGAATTGAAAAAGAATACTGAAATTAATTAATAGAGATGGAAAAACATTTTTAAGAGGTATTTTAGGAGAAAATATTTATTTATTTTAATAAATTTGTATTCAATATTACCTTTTGTAGATATTATTAATAACTAAATGTATTTTTAAGTATAAATGAGAAATAATTTTTCTATAGAGAATATTATATTTGAATGTTTTAGTTTATATATAGATTCCAATTATATTAAAATATAAATATACATTGAGACATTGCTCACCAGAAAAGACACGGACTAGATTTTAGTTGTCCAATTTCGCAACTGTATTTCTAAATGGGGATCCAAATTTGAATTATATATATAAAAAAAAAATATATTGTACAAAATATTGCTCCATAAAATCAAACTTAAATTGTATCAAAACAGTGTGGTTATGGAGGAGTTTGAACAAAATAGATTTTATGCTCACCTTTATTTACCACTTGTCATCCATAAACAGATGGGCAAACTGAAGTGGTGAATAGGATTTTGTCCCAAGATTTAAGGTATTTTGTAGGGAAGAATTTAAGGTCATGGAAAGAATGACTATCATATATAGAGTTTGCAAATAATAGGATAGTCAATGCTACTATATCTCACTCATTCTTTGAGTTGGTGTATGATTTTAATCGTTTGTCTCTTTTAGATTTGTTGTCTTTACCTAATGTATATTTTATGGTTAATGGGCTCTCTAAAGCTATTTTTTTAAACAATTACATGAAAAGGCATGAACTCATATGGAGAAGAAGGCTAAACAATATCTTAAACATGCCAACAAGAGCAAAAGAGAAATGGTTTTTCAAGAAGGTGACCTAGTGTGGGTCCACTTGAGTAAGAATAGTTTTCCTAACTTAAGAAAATCTAAACTTCTCCCAAGTGGAGATGCTCCCTTCAAGATTTTGAAAAGAATTAATAATAATGCTTATATTGTGGATATGTCCCAAGACTATGGGGGTAGAAATAGTTTTAATGTCATTGACTTGTCTCCTTTTGGTGTAGGAACTTAAGTTCCAAATTTGAGGAAAAATTCTCTTTAAGGGGAGCATGATATGGATATGGATTTTCTTGGAGAAGACACTCATAAAGGCAAGGAGAGCATGAAGACTAACGTACTTCAAGGACCCATGACAAGAAGTAGGATGAAAAAGTTTCAAGAAGAAATGCATAAGGAGATATGCCTCCTTATGGGCCAAGAAGGACCCACTAATGGCCCAAGTGTTTACTCTTTGTTTGGCCTTGTAGACCTTTCTTAAGATGTATGTTTGTTCTTTCATTGTAATTAGCATAGCTTAGTTGAATTTGGCCTAAGCCTAATAGCTTAGGCACGGTTTTAGAGATGGCATTGGAGACCAAATTCTCGGTCACCAATCTTGGCTAGCTAGGCAATCTTGTTTAGCTTCTCTACTTTGAACCATAAGTTGGGCCTTAGCCTAAGGCCTTAGTATTAGCTTAGCTTAGTTAATCTTTTGTAATTAGGGAGGGTTATATAAGTCATTTTCTTGATTAGTGTAATATAATTGCTTGAATCTAAAAATTACATTGCAAGCTATCTTTGAGGGTTTCTCTCTTCTCTTATCCTTGAGGAAGAACCTAAATTCTCATCAAGTTTCCATGAGGCTTATGGCGAATCTCAAATGTGTTTATTGGTTCCAATTTTTTGTTCCTTTTGAGAGAGAGATTCTCAAATCGTGTTATGCATGTGGATCCTTGGGGTTCATCAGAGAGGAAGCATGAACTTACAAGGACCATGACAAGGGGAAGAATCAAAAGGCTTCAAGAAATGGAAGCATTCCAAACCCTTAAAGAGAAAGAGGAGCCAAGTAATATATCTTGTTATACATACTTTGAGGGCCATGTGGGGCTATTAGTAGTCTTCTTGGACTTTTAGATACATAGGATTTATAGACTTATATTTGCCCTTTTGTGTAGTCCCTTTTTAGGTTTAGTCTTAGCCTTAGGGAGCTTGTAATTTTTGGTAGAATACTACCAAGATATAAGTGACAAAATATCCATCTCTAAAGTTGTCACTAACTCTGTCTCTTAAATTTATCACTAGCAGGATCTTTGCCTATTTCCTTCCCTCTTGTTGAGGCACCACTTTGAAAGAAGGGGAAAGCTTACAAGGAAGCTTGGGCCTTTAATCCAAATCTTCCTTGGAAAGCTTCTTAGGAGGAAGCTTCACAAGCACTCTTCTCTTGAATTCCTTTGGTTTAGTTAGACTCCTAATTAACCTGGACTATATTAGTACTACGTAGAATTAGAGTGTCTATATAAATACTTTAATTATTTTTTACTAATCACCTTTTGAAAAAAATCATTTTGAGCATATTGCTTGTAAGGGAAGTTTCTCTCTAGTTCTTAGTGAAGAACTCTTAATTCTCATCAAGAGTGTTTGGAGTCTTGTGGCGAATTCTCATCTTCCTTATCAAGATCCTTAATCTTGTGGAAAATTTATCTTCTTTCCTTAACCATTTTATCTTTTCTTCTTGTTCTTGAGTTCCATACCTATTTTCATGGAAACCATTTTTTATTCCAATGATGTTGAGAGAGGGATCCTTTATAGGAATGCATCATGTAGTATTTAGAGCCAACTTTCAACATCAAAACTCCTTGAAATTATGTAACATTGTTAGTGCAATATTAAAGAATTTTAGTCACTTTTGCTTCACTTTTTTCCAATGCATTGGGCACACCATTCTAGGTAAGATTTTGATCCAAATCCTTTACATAGTAGCATCTATCTTGGCTTCCATTTTTGTATAAAACACCCCTAAAATTGAGTTGAAATGCTGATTTTTTGGCAAGTTTTTTTATAATTACGGGATTTATTTTTTCTCCATTTCACCTTGATTTCTTGTGTTTGTTGAATCCTTTCATGAGCTTTGGTTCTCCTTGTGCTTGTGAACATTTCTATAGTTTTAGTTTCTTGAAATGACATGAAAATTTGGGTTCTTCTACATGTTCTTGAGAGATTCTTTTTAAGATTCCTAAAAGATACTTTGTTTGATCCATACAAACACTAGGATATATGACTTATAGTGTTATATTATAGTTTATTTTGATGTGTTTGTATTCTACTACTTGTTTCTTGATTTGGAAATACCTAATTACTAAAAAATCATGTTAGAAAATAAAAATTCTACAACTACATGTCTTGAAAAATCACCTTATTCTTGAGAAAACTTACACTACATGCCTCTTTGACCTAAAGTTTTTAGTAGAAGGAAGGATTGGAGTTGAGTTTTCAAAAATGCTAGAAAGTTTTGTGGACCAAAACATTTATGAAAATAGTATTAAAAAAAGTGAAAAAAACATTAGTGGAAAAAAAAAACATTATAATTTTTTTCTATAAGAACCACTCAAGAAAAAAAAAAAAAACAAAGAAGAAGGAAGTCATTATTCTTTTGCTTGGCCATTAAAGTGAAAATAAAAGTATATGCAATAGCTTTTGGTTTTCATCCTCACTGCACAGCCCACAAGCTAATGAACCAATTTACGACCTACAAATAAAAAAACTAATAAAACATATTTTAATATTTAATTTTAATGCTTAACTTGATTTTTTAAAATAAAAATCATATTTTACAAAACAAAAAATTACAAAATATATATATATATATATATGTAACAACCTAACCCAACAATTATAAACAAACTAAATAACTATATTTCATTAACTTTTATGTTTTTTTATCTTAATCGGTGGAGAGATCACACTTGATTTCTCAAAGTTAAAAAAATAACAAAAATTAAATATGTAAGGAAATAGAAACAAATAACAAAAAAATTCAAAATCAAACATAATTATTTCAATCTAACCATGTAAACATTAAATTTTTTAAGTTGGTTAACAAAATACATCAATCAAATATAAAATTAAAAGTTTTATAAACTAAATATATTTTAAAATATATATATATAATAAAAGCCTAAAGATAGGCTTTATATTTAGGCTGAAGTTATATACACCTCCCATGGCTAATGAATATACCTCCATTTCTCTATTTTTCTTATATATTTCCAAAAATTCCCTTCAAATTTATTCCTAAATTTCAAATACTTGTATTGTGCAAAACTCTTTTTCTCAGACAACCTTTTAATTTTTCAATAATTTTTTGGAAACTTTTTCTATTCACCCCTTTTCCTTTACAACTTTGTTGCTCTGTCAAACTCTCTCTATCATCATTGTCATTTTGATCCTCCTTTCCTACATTTTAAGTTCAATTCCTTCATTTTTCTTATCGGAGTTCCACTTTCTTTTCATTTTCTTTTGATGTTTCTTCTCTAACTTCTTGGGTCTTCCTTCTCTTTCGAAGAGGTAAGTTTTATCTACACACTTATTTTTTATGTCTATGTTGATTTTGTTGTTGTTGTGATATCTTTGAAAACATATTTCAAAAACATGTTTTTTTTATGCTTTGTGTTTCGAAAAGTAGATACTCAATTTTTATCTATTACAAAATCTATCTTATTTCAATTTTTTCTCTTCTCTTAGTTAGCTCTTTCTTATCTATGAAAAACAAAATTGTACAAAATTGATGAAGAAATGTAAATTTTCTTTTGAATGATATAAGAAGAATGAATGTTTAAAGTGTAAGTGAAAACTTGAAAATAGCATGGTTGGTTAGGGAATAAGAGTTTCAAGACAAAAGTAAAACCATTTTTTCTTTAGTAATATTAGAATGAATGTCAAGCTAGCTCCAAACTCACAAATCCCAAGTCCCTTGAACCATTAATAAATATACAAATGTTAGATATATAAAATTAAATAAATTTGATAAAATTGTATTTTTTTTATACAAATGTTATATATAAAATCACTAGGTCAAATTCAAATAAAAAAGTGTATTGATATAATTTGATAAAATAGTAGTGTTACTTTTATATTTGTGAAGGATGAAGAGTTATATACATAATATGGTTATGGAAATTCAATATTATTAAAATTATGTCTCTTTTTTTACCACCTTAGGATATTTGGCTCTCTGGTAGGAGATCAATGTATTCTCACAAACCTCAATCTTTTAATTAGGTCAGTTAAGAGACTAATCTTTGGTTTCAAACTTAGCCACATGTAAAATTCTTCATCTCTTTAAAATATTTATTCTAAGAATTGAATCTAGATCCTACCCCATAATAATGCCTGAGTTGGCATATATAAGATGATATTAGACACAAAACAATAAAAATCAATTCTTTCTCTAGAGCCTTCACCAAATTCAATTGGAGTTCTACAAGAACCATAAAATAATTAGAATAAATTATTGGAATAATGATATTTTCCTTAAAGGTGTGTCACATTGAATCATATATCTTATTTCTAGTATACATTACACGTTTAATAAATATCATTTTTTCATTGAAAATATACTTTGTTAGCACTAAGGTTGATGTTAACAAAAAGTCTCATAAAATAATATTCTTTTAGGGGTGAGAGTGGTGTTAGATGATTCTTGGCCTCTTTTAAGTCCGACATATTCAATTGTCTAAAGGTAATAATTCTTTCTTATTTAACTTCCTTTTCTCCATCTAGAGAATCTTAAGTATTTCTTACAATATATTGTCCTCCTTTACTATCATACACATCTTTATTTTGTCCCTTGGCAGTTTTCTAATTTTTATCTTGTCTCTCCAAACTTTTAATCTTGTCAGCCTAAAAATAAAATAAAAAACAATAATTAGAGGTTAACATCTTAAACACATAACTATAGGATCATATAAGATATTAAAAATAAATTGTACAATTACCACTTACTAGACTCTTTAGCCTCTTATTGAATTAGCTCTTTAATAGGTCGATCAGTAGTAATGGTGCACAAGTTCTACATTAGACAAGAAGTGACAATGAATAAATGTGATAATTAAAAGAACAAAAAACAAAAAGTACTTCAACCACCATAGCTACTTCCATTGTGAACAATGTAAAATAATAGTAAAAACCTTTAAATCACTTCCAATATATCCTTCTACCATGGTTGAGAGTTTCCTAAAATCAAGTTCCTTGTCCACCTTTTCATTTGCCAAAAGAGTCTTCAAAATCTTTTTCTTATTCTCCGTGTATGATGTTCCTACCATAATTCTACATTAAAATATATTTAAATGATAAAAATATTGCACAACTCAAGATATTCAGATTGTTGTACACAAGTATTATAGATAGCTAAATATGTGGTCATTGATTTTTGTATTGTTGTCTCATCTGTTTTCCCCTTCTATTTAACATTAACTCACAGCAAAGAGGAAGTACTAACACTATAAACATATATGGAGAAAGTGGAAATGTAATGACAAAATGAATGATGGTTTAAAGTCAAGAACTAGTAGAGGTACCTTTTTTGAAATCGCCTAATAATAGATTCATCTAGGTCAAGTGGTCTATTAGTTGTAGCAAGAACAAGGATTCGTTTCCTTTATTTTGTCAAAAATTCAACCCAATAGATCATAAATTTTGAATTTTGAAAAGACAAGTATAGAGATTGGTAAAATGAAATCACGTGGATTTAGTTTCTTTGCAAATGAATTTTGGTAGTGGTCATTGTAATCTCTTGCATGTACTATAAATTGACATTCATGGTCCTCCTTTCTTCATGACAATTGATTCAATAACTACACAAAATTTTCTATGGTTAGTATGTGGATTATTAATATAATGTTGGAAGTCTTAATATTTAAGGAGTTATTGGTTTGATTTCTACTCATTACACTAATCATGTGCTTAAACGCAATTGTGAGTCTTAAAAGGGTTGTCTAGCTAGTCATGTAACCAATGTGTTTGCTAGGCCAAATAGCATCAAGAGCATAATGACCCTTACAAGATCAAGATCAAACAAATCACATTAGGTATGAAATCATGTCATTCATTATCTAAAGTTATCTTTTGTATTTGTTCACTGGTGAATTATTTTTATATAGAAGTTGCATTCATAGGAAAGTTTTATAGCCTTAGCTTTTTTGGCACTACTTTAATAAGATGCTTACATGCCTTAAATAATTCATAGATAGAAATATCGAATCCTTTCTTTCTTAGCCACATTTTAGTTTTTAGACCTATGACTATGAGAAAGTGTTTTGGCCTATCTTGGAAGCTAAGTAAATTGGCAACATATTATAGAAAAACATGACCCCTAACTTCCCTAACCATAAAATAAGAAGCCAAAGCATTAACCTTCCAGGTTTTTTAGACTAAAAAGTATATTAAAACATAGTAAATATGTGCAATGTTCATTGGATCTATATGCCATCCAAAAAACAAAGCAAAAATTGATTACCTTCTCTACACTCTTTTAGGATTATCGATCTTTGAGCCTCCATATATAATATCGATACATAATAGGAAATGCTTTCTTTAACTTAATTTAATTTAATTTAACAATCATTTTAGTTTATTTCTTAAATTACAACACTTACTTTCAATTATACAGAGTCACACACTAATTGAATTGTGCTTTAAATGTTCGTTAAGTACACATTTTTTAAATATTATAATTTACATTGTTTGATTCTTTTTTTTAATTTAAATTATGACGTTGTATCTCTATGTAGTTATTACATGTACAAGAGGTGGTTATGTTACACAGAAGCAATAACAACCCAAAGAGGATACATATGGACAATGTCTAGATGATCAAGTACCTACAGTGGATGATTACAAGAAGCCTCAGGAAGTCTTGGTAGATGCTACTATGAACCCTTATGTAGTAAGGGTCCTTTCTAGGAGGCCTTAAGGATTTGTCAGTGCTTAGGTATTTTTCAGATCATGTTGCTAGTCACTTATGGAGTGGCGAGGTATCTAATCATCTTAGATTGTGTTGTAAATTTAATATTTAAGAAATTTCTATAATGACCAAATCACAACTTATTTGCTTATATGACCATGGAAAGATTAAGATCATAAATCATGGACAAAAAATAAAAGATTTCATCATCAAGCACCAGCAAATACAAACAATGGTAGAGAAGTCTGGCTTAGCATCACTTTTACACTACAACTATCAGATGGTAGACAAAGGTCTCTTGTTTGCATTTGTTGAGCAATGGTAACCAAAGACGAGCTTTTTACACTTGTCATGAGAGATGACCATCACTCTCAATGATGTGTCATGCTTATTGCACCTATCAATTAGAGGTGCGTTTTTCAATCATTCGGTCATGGACTCTAACATTTCATACATGTATCTAGAGGATTTGTTAGAAAACTCACATAAGATTCAATCCTTGAGATAAAGGCTAAAAGAGGTGCTCATGTTCACATGAAGTGGTTGCAAGATGTTTATGACATGAGGTGCGAGGAGGAGTGTTGGGACTTTGTTGCAAGGGCTTTTCTTCTATACATGGTTGGTTGTACGATTTTGCAGACAAAAGTGCGACGTACATGGATGTAGCATTCTTGGACCTATTTTGTGACCTCTCAGCCTGCTATGACTATGCATGGGATGCATTTGCCTTGACATTCTTATATAAGCACCTAGATGATGCTTGTGTCCATAACGTTAAGCAGATAGGTGCCTACATGACCCTTTTACATGTTAAGAACTTTCATATTATATTATGTATAAGATAAAAATTGTGTATTTCTTTGGACTTTATCAAAACTATATTGTAAGTTATTGATGTTGATACAGGCATCAATATTTGAACATTTTCCTTAGATTAGTTCTTGTTAGTTGTCCATAGAATACACTAAGCAAAATCCTCATGCTAGTTGTTGGACACATAACAAGAGTGTAGGTCATGTGCTTCCTTTTAGGAAGGAACTAGACGCAATGACCATAGATCATGTATATTGGATGCCTTATGATGATCATAGAGTTTACCAACTATTTCAAGACATAGTGTTGTATTCATGGTGGCTTAGATGAGACATTTACAAGCAAGCACACTTGACTGGAAAAATGTTACGTCAATATGGACATGTGCAATAAATTTGGAGATCACCTCACAAGGTTATCGATATGGTGATCTCTCTTGAGAAGATTGATGACAATGGTTGCACTATGTAAATTATATAATGGATGTTACCATTAGAGGTCATCGGTTAGTGCATGCAACAGATTGTCGTGATGGATACACACAATGGTTCCATCGAATTCCACACTCATTTATCATTCCACCACAAGAGAAAGAGTTTTATAAGGTACCCCGAACACAACTTATTACAATTCCTCAATTTAGTACCATTGACCCTCATCTCACGGTTGTAAGTTTATATCATTCATATTAAATAAGATTTTGTATCCATTTTAGATTGTATTAAGTGTTTCTAACTTTATTGTTATTTGTAAGAGAGTTATAACAGGATTGTTGATATGCTACAAATGATGATGGATATGAGACTAGTGGTGGAAGGCATTGAAATGTGGGATATAATCATATAGGCATTGAACATAGCATGCGTTGGGAGTAAGGAGCAACTTAGATATCAGAGGAAGGGAGGGCCTTGAATATATCATCATATTACATAATTGTAGTTTTCTTTGTAGATGATTTTTTTGTTAACATTTTTTTATCTCTTTCCATAAAAGACTTTTGTTTATATGATAGTAAATTTGAATGGTTTTGTCATTTTAGGTGAACACTTAGCATTATAAATAGGAGAAATGGTAAGCAACATAAATACCTATATTACTAACATTGTTTGAATCCAAATACATTGACCAAATTATTTTTCATTGTCCATTGGTCAAAATGTATGTCTATTGTCATTTGACAAAATTATTTGTTTCTTTGCCTAAAATATTAATACAACAAATAATACATTTACATATATTTTATAATTTTGTGATTCAAATGATAATGTGTATTTGCACAATGATAATATTTACTTAAACATTAAGTAAATTTTTTTTATATGAATAAGGTTTAGGATATTAATCAATTACACTAATCATTTTTTATTTCACATATGTTTAAAATATATTTTTTATAAAATTAATTTTTATGTTGAGATAAATATAATTTAGTTCGTTTATTTATATTTTAATGTCTCCCAATTTAAAAGAGTTAAGTCACGCGTATTAAAATAAAAAAAAAGCTACATGAAACTACAATTATATTAAAAGTAAAAAACTATATTAATACACATAAGGGGCAATAAATTAAGGTGACATGTTAAAACAAAGGAAATTAATTTTATTATTTTACCCAACTATAAATTCTAAACAATAAAACATTGCAAACCAATATATTGGTTGAATGGAGGTAATCTTTGATGAGTCTCATTTAGTCAAAGTTAGCAGTGCTTAGCCATTCAAAACCTTTTTTGGCCTTTTTTTTTTAATGATGTTAACCAAAAACTTAGACTATCAGGTTAAAACTAAAAAAAGAAAATTGAAACTAAACTTGGTTTACCAATTCAAAGAATTTTATCGCAAGTAGTCAAGAACTTGAGTTACTCTTGATCTCAGCTATAATATCGATTTAATACTAGTATATTAAAAGATTGGAGTCTTCCAAAAATATTAAAAGAATCACAAAAATATAAATATTAAAAAGCAAAAACAAATGATACCAACGGTTGCAACATAATAATCAATAAGTTTTTTTGCTTTCATTCAAAGACCTATTTAATAATAATAATTTAAAATAAATTAATAATCAAACAATACATACTTAGTTAAAGTAAAAGATTAAGGTTTAGGATATTAACAATAATAAGTTTGAATCCTTAATAATGTCTATATGTCTATGTAATCTATTTTTTGAGTAAACAATGACCTATAATGTTGCATTCGATTGACATATGGATTTTTTCAAAAGCGAGATTCTTCTTATCTTGACTATTGCAAAGCGATAAGAGGTAATGTAGACTCAACCTTCAAAATGACATGTACAAAGTGACAATCACACATAAACCCAATAAGTCGATGGCTTGACTTAGATAATGGTGGTTGACCTCTAAGAGGAAAAAAAATATCATGCTTTGCTATAAGGATAAAGAGACTAGGATTACTTTATATCTTGAGGAAATTACATAGCCCATATTTGGTGTGGTCATCCACTTTTGAATAGATGCTTATGTGTCAACATACAAAAATTGTCTCAATTTATCCACTCAGTCATTACTACCAAAGAGTTTGGTGTAATCATCTTTCCATTGTTGAAGCTCTTTAGTCAACTCTTGATGAACTAGAAACCATGATTCCTCACCCATACCAAGTTGAGTTGCAATTGCACAATAACCATAATTCCCATATGCTTTCACATAAATAATATCTTCAATAAATGGATGAAACTCAACTAGAAAATGGTCCACAAATGGTAAAACTCTCATACATTTAGAATGATGAACTAATTTATGAGATAAAGGACAAATTGATGTGTTATCATGAGTAGAAAGTAATGAATCAATATGCCCTCAATACAAAGGGTCATGTTTAGTTGATTTGTTTCTCTTTGACCCTAGACCTTTTGGAACACCCTTAGTTCTTACCCTTTTAGGAGGTGGATACATAGAAGTTATGTCAAGAAATGTTATTTCACCTGCAAAGTAATTTTCTCAACATAATCAAGTTCCTAAAACCGCTTTAGCAAAGCATTTATATCATGATGCAACGATAACTCAAACCTTAGATCATTCTTTTCTTGGTCACTATAGTTTTAACCTTCTCCAATGAACATGAATTATATGCTAGAGAACCGAGTGACATATTGTATTATACCTTGCAAGTTCACATGTACAAAGGTAGACCATGAATAATTCTAACTGTGCAACCACATATAGAACTATTAATACCAACAATCTTAACTCAATCATACTCATCAACTATTAATTACTATTATTATTATTATTATTATTATTATTATTATTATTATTATTATAATTATTATAATTATTATTAAAATTATTAATTTTATTATTAATATTAGAACTATAATAATTATTATTATTATAATTGCTAATATAATAATAATAATAATTACTATCATTATTATTATTTATTTATTTATTATTATTATTATTCTTATTATTAAGAAAATCTGGTGTACGAATTCTGAGTTCATAAGATTCAAATGGATCTTTTTATTCAATATTTGTATCATGATTTTAGAAATGGTTGTTTTTAAACTTAATAGATTTATATTATCTTTTCTTCAACGTCTCTTGAACGTTTGGTCTTTCATAAAAGCTTTTATTTTTATCAAAATCTTTTGAAATGCAATTCAATCTTTTTGTGTGTGTGTGTTTTTTATATATTTTCAATTAAAAGTATAAAAAAATAAAAAAAAAAGATTTTTTATTATTAGTTTTGAGAAAAACTCAATTAATCCACTCATATATTATAAATCTGACTTTTCATTATTCAATGTAAGAATATTCCCTATTGTACTTTTTTCTTGTGGAAAGTGACTTTACCATCATTAATCATTTTTTTATATTTTAAAAATGTTAAATTCTTTTTTTTATTAAAATTTGTTTCCTTAAATTTTTTGTGTCAAAATTTTTAAAATTTTAATTTTTCTCCTAAATATTAATTACTCATATTGTCTGTTTAAATTAAGTGCATATTTTATGTTTTATATTTGAAATTTTTAATTTAATATTTTAAAATTTTATTCACTGGTTGATGGAAAAAAAAAATTCCTAGTACGATTAAAGTTGGACAAGTCCAATATGGCGTGGAAGAAAAGGTGTCACGATTGGCTGGACGGAAAAGAATAATGTGAGAATCACTTTATTTATGAATTGATATTTTTGTTCTTTTCTTTTTGGAAGAATAATAATTTGATCTTTTTATTAAAAGTAATATATATAGAAAAAGTATTTCGCATATCTTTAGCAATCTCTAAATGATGGTTACTTTTTTTTATTCACTGTTTTAAAACATAACTAGAAAAAAAGTTGGCTATCACTCTTTCAATGATTGTGAATGTTAAAAACAGAAATCTTTTAAAATGGAACTTCTAAAATAAGAATTTACTGTGCTAAGATTGTTTAGAAATTTCGAAAAGAACGAAATTGCAAAAGGAGATTTTCAACTGCAGAGATTAATTATTAATAATTTTGATAATATTTCGTATTTATATTATAATAAAAAATTAAGTTATTAATTAATTTTAGATGAATATATTTTCTTATTTAATATATTCTTTATATAAAAATTAAAGTACATAATTTATACAGAGAGATTCTTACTTACTTTATTATCTTAATTTATTCCTTTTTTATTGTATGTATTTTACTCTTCTATTCTTTGCATCTGACTTTCACTCATATTTAGTAAAAGTTTTTTCACCCTCGTTATCCCTAGGTAACTTTTTTTATTTTGATTATAAGAATTATATTAAAAATATTAATAAAGTAAATTTTTTTTATCAATACAAATATTTAATTAAACTTATCCTTGTCTAATCTTACCCATGTATTTTTTTTTCTATTTACTTAAAATATATTAAAGTAATCAAAAGAATTTTCTTAACATTACAAAAGTTAAAATTACTTAATTATCTAATACTATTTACATTATTTTATATTTTATTTTAAATTATAATAATAAAGTAATTAATAAATTGAAAAAACTCTCCTTGTCTTTTTATGTTTTTTATTTGAATTTTAAACTAAATTATTTTTATATTTTATTTTTCTTTAATATAATAATAATAATATATAAAAATTATCTATACATTATATAAGTTTAAATACTACTTCCTCCGTTTTATGTTATTGAACTTTTAGCATTCAAAATTTATTTCATATTTATTAACGTTTTTAGTTTTCAATGAAATATTAAAACTTCTAATAAATACTATTATTTTATAATAGTTATTTTTCATAATTATTGTAAAAAATTAAAAATTAATTAAATTGGAACGGAGAGAGTAGTTTATAATAAACTTTTTCAATCCATGCTGTTTAAGTTACTTTTTTTTTTTTTATATACAAATGTAAATAATTCTTTGGCACAAGGGTTGTTTTGTTTTTGTTACAGTAATATTTATTCTTGGTACTAAAAAGAAATATAAGAATATCAATTTTATCGAAAGAGTCAACTCATTCAATTATAAGCTTTGTTACTGTCCAAAGATTATTTAGATGCTTTGGATAATATTAATCTTTTTATACTTTCATCATATATTAATATAGGTGAGAGACTAATATCTAAAATATGATTCAACGTTTATAAAATATATATATATATATGATTCAACGTTAAAGTTAAAAAAAAATAACATTTTTTTTTGCATGCACATAAATTAAGATCACATGTTTAAAAAAGTTTTAAACCCACATACACTTGTACCATCACATAATTGTGAATTAAATCATAAGATTACATTTCGGGTGCTGGGGTAATTTTGTTTCTGTACCAAAAACAATCATTTGGATCCTGTTGGCTTTTTTTTTTTTTATGAACTACATTTTTATTAGTGATTTTTCTTTGCTTAAAGTATTTTAAAAGAAAAAAGTAAAAATAAAATAAAGTATAGGACCAAAATAAAGTTTGATAGTTTGTGTCAATTTTTTTAATTTAATTTGATCAATTGAATTAGACTAAATTAACTTCAATTTTTTTTAGACTATGTATTTAAGAATTTAATAATTGATCTAATCTAATTGGCCTTTGAATTAAACTAATTTATGAGTTCTATTATAAAGTAAAAAGCCTTACTTTAAATAATAAAGTGAGTCATCTTCATCATTAATTAATTTTAATATATTTATTAATTAATTAATGATTGAATAACTCACTCATTTTAGAAATTCAAATATCAATAATAATTAAGAATTATTTATTTTTAAGTAAACATTTAAAATTATATATCTTTGAAAAAAATTACAAAGTTAATATAGTCTTTAAAGTAAAAAAAAAAAATTCTTACATAATACCTTAAATTCTTACATAATTCAAGAGAGTTTAAAAGAAGAATTTCTTATACATTAGCTTCCTTTTTAGAGTCCGAATGAATTAGGCTAAATTGTTAAATATGTATTATTTAAATTAAATATTTAAATATTATTAAATATTTCTTATTTTTAAAAATAAAATTTTTAAATATTGATAATATCTTTTCAAATATTTTAATATTTATAATTATTATTAAAAGTTTGTTAAAAATATATTATCTATAAATATAATATAAATATCTTTTTAAAAATTTAAAAGTTATTGATTATATTTGAATGTAAATATTATTTGATCTTTAAGTAATATTTATTTCTCAAAAATATAATTTATTTAATTATTCATAAAATATAAATATTTTAATTGATAATAAAATATAATATCTAATTACTTAATAGAATAATTATAATAACAACAATAAAAACAATATTAATAACATAAAAATTGATGTATTACTATAAAGCAATACATTAGATTCTTTGCGTTTCAACAATTTTTTTTTTGTGGGAATTGCTTTCAACACAATCCATAAAAAAAATCTCAATTATAAATCAAAAGAGAAAGAAATCGTATGATTTTGTTTTTTAAATGGAAACGTTTGTAAAATATAAAGAAGATACATAAAACTTCAAGTTTGATTGAAATTAACATTAAAAAAAAAATTTCGATATGTTTAATTTCTATTTTAAAAAAATAATTTTATTTCATCACATACAACAACAGCACTAGACAGAAACGAATCTACTTTGCCTATTGGGTCTTGGTCCTTGGACGTCCTAGCTTTTTTATAATTCTGTTTTTTTTTTAATGTGTGTATTCTATTTTAATTTTTAATATTACGATAATTGTTTATACTTGGGAGTTTAGTTGTGTACATAATGATATTTAATTTTATTAATCTCTTTTATATTTTCTTTTTATAATATTTGCCGTAAAAATAATAACTTTTTTTTTCTTTTTAAACAAATAATCTATTTTTTTTATAATCTTCGCTACGAAAACAATTGCATTTCTCTCTTTATTAAAATAAAATATTTGTTTTCTTAAAAAGTATTTGAATATTGTTTATTTAGATAAAATATCACTTATAATTAGAGAAAATATTACAAAATTAATTGCATTAATCTTTTATAATGATTTTGTTTTTGTGATAAAAACTTTAAGTGAGTGGCTGACCCACTCATCAAGGCCAAGACAGCCCCAGTGCTTCTATAATAGTTTTTGTTTATTATTGTTATAAAAGATAATACAGTAAATAACACAAATTATTTGAGTTTGATAGTTTTTTATATATAAAATAATTAATATAATCTTTATGTGAAAACAAAATAAGTTAATGTATATACCAATTTTTATTATAAACTCGTGAAAGTAACGGTGACAAGCCAAACTGAAAATTGACATTTTATAATCTTAGATCTTTTAAAAGATGTTTTAATTTGTCTTTTGTATAAATATCATTTCTACTAGTATGTAATACACAGGATATATTTATTTTATTTAATTAAATTTTATAATAAATAAATATTTTGAATATATTATATTATAACTAAATATTCTTAAACATACAAATTATATGTTAAGTTTATGATAAATAATTTATATTTTAATACAAAGTTATTTTAATTATTGATAATTTATTTTAAAGAATATAAAAATTTAATTTTAAATTAATATAAAAGGATAAATTAAAATATATAAGAAGTTAAGAAAATTTTCTACAAATGTTCCCATAAAAAAATTCCTAAAAATTATTTTATTAAAATATAATTCCTAATATTCTAATTTATATTGAGGGAAGTTTATATATTATTGAATTATCCTCTTTTTCTATCGATTAGATAGCTATATTGAAGGAGATCATTTTCATTTTTTCATTTTAACAACAACGTTTTTGGCTATTTTTGTGGAGTATTTTTAGAATTTTTTTTTCCAAATTTTTAGTTATAAATTAAATTTTAAATTAATATTTTAAGACTTAAATATATTTTAAAATTTTACAAATATGGCCATTTACGGTCATTAGTTAGTTTATGATTATCATTACAATCAAAATGAATAATATTAATTAAGACAATTAAGATAACAAATAATATTTAAATTAAGATAATTATATTATTTAGGTGTTCAATTCAATTAATTAAGAGATTTATTACTTTATTTATATAAGATAATTACATATAATTTATTTTTTAATATATTATGAACAATAATTTTATTATTTTTATTTTTTAATTTACTAATTTATTTTTAATATTATAATTTTATAATAAAATATAATTTAATTTTAATATATTATTTTTTATGTTAATTTTATATTTTAATTAATTAATTTTTTCTTATTGTAATATAATTTTTTTAATATATCTCAAGCATTGATTTTGACATTAAAAACAAAATAAATTGAAACACAATATATGAAAAGTTACAATAAGTCATAATCAATTAATTGAAATATACAAATAATATATCAAAATTAAATTATAAATATTAAAACCAATTATATTTTTTAAATAAATTAGTGAATTGAATAATGATAATAATAATAAAATTAATTAAATTACTATTCAAAATATATTAAAAATAAATTATATAAATAAATTATATATAATTATCTTTTTATATAAAATATTAAATATATTAATTAATTGGATTGAACACTTAAAAATAATATAATTATATTAATTTAAAATTATTTAATATTATTCATTTTTTTATTCCTACTAATACAAAACTAACTAGAGTTAATAATAAAAACTAGAAAAGAATCCTAAGAGATGATTAGGAATCTAAAAATGACAAAAAAATTACAATAACAAAAAAATATATTTAAACATATAAATTATATTTTAGATTTATAATAAATAATTTATATTTTAATAAATTTTTTTAATCATTGATAATTTATTCTAAAAAATATTAAATTTTATTTAAATTTATTATAAAAAAATATAAATTAAAATATATAAGAAGTTACGAAAAATTTCTAAAACGTTATATTCATTCAATATAGTTATTCTAATTTATATGGAGAGAATATTATATATTCTTAAATTATCCTTTCTATATATAAGTTAGATAATTATCTTGGAACAAAAATATTTTTAATTATCATTTTTAATGAAAATATTTTTAGTTATTTATCTTTAATAAAAATATTTTTAAAGATTTTTTTTAAAAATTTGTTTATATCTTTTAATCTATATTTTTTATATATTTGGTTCCGACTTAAATTTTATTTTTTTAATAAAATAATTATTAATAATTAAATCATCTTTTTATATGATTTAGAATAATTATCTTAAATAAATTATTTTTATTTATTTATTTTAATGAAAGTGTGTTTATTTATCTCTTATCTCTTATTTCTTATCTCTTTGAATTTTATTATTATTTTTTTTATATATTTAGTTCTAAATTAAATTTAAACATTTTAAAAAAATCAATAATTAAAAATAACATAGTATTACAATATGAATTTTTTATTATAAATTTAAACTATAATCTACATGTTAAAAAAATTCATTTATTATGAATTTTAATTACAATATATTTATATATTAAAAAATAATTATTTATTATAAATTTTAATTATATAAAATAAATGTTTATTCTATATTTAAATACGTTAAAAATACTAGTTTAAAAAAATACATATTTATAAATAATTTAATATTTATTAAATAAACTTTAATTTTATAGTTACCCCATATCTCTAATTATTTAACCGTAACCCGTCCTTGCCACTAGATTAACCACTGAACTAGGACCGCAAAATAAAAAAAGAGAATAATAGAAACATCTTCAACTATTCTTGTTTTTCAATTTTTAAAATACTCATTTTAGAAATAATGGTAAAACTCAAGCACTGTAGGATTGAGGTATCAACAAAGGTTAATCTGGTGGTGATTATGTTTATATAAAAAAACATTAGTTAAAA
This sequence comes from Mucuna pruriens, assembly GCA_025330945.1. NCBI lineage: Eukaryota > Viridiplantae > Streptophyta > Magnoliopsida > Fabales > Fabaceae > Mucuna > Mucuna pruriens. The sequence goes on from JAENHJ010000544.1 coordinate 3,198,768, forward strand.
TTTCGTTGTTGATACGAAAAATCTTACTTATGAATAATTGATAAGTACTTATGTGAGTTGTTAAATCTTAACAACTCACCTAAACTTTTGATCCCATAAAATAAAAAAAAAATAAAAATTAAGGCGAAACAAAAGAAGGGACACACAAAAGTACCCTAATTCCAATGAAAACCTAATTGAGACCCCCATCACTTTCACTTGTACTTGACAAGAAACAACACGTAACATGCATATCCCAAGGCAGTGTTTGGCAAACGGTTCGGCTTCCCTCAAAGCACCAATCCCAAACCATCCCACACCTCAAACATACCTCCTTAAAAGCAGATTCGTTTCTATATTCCCCCCTTTTCCCTTTATGCTATTCGTTTCCCCAATAATATCTCACGAAGCCGAGAGGAGCCAAACAGAGTGCTACTTGAAAATTTGTTATCGCCGAGAGAGAGAAAGAGAGAGAGAGAGAGGCTAGGCCATGGCTGACGAGAGCGCTGTTGGGTCCCCAGTGAAGAGGCAAAGGGATGATGAGGAAAATGGGGTCGCTGTTTCCATGGACACGGAGGGTGCCAAAGACCCTCACGCTAATGGTTTATCATCTGTGATTCCTGGCTGGTTCTCTGAAATCAGTTCAATGTGGCCTGGTTAGTTCTTTTTCTACCATACCCTTTTCTTTGTTTCTTCCAAAATTTGTGCCTTTTCTTTGTGTTTTGTTAATGGGAAATGAAATTAAAACTTTTTAACTTGTTAGTCTCTCTGTCTATGTGGGTAGAAAGTTAAATCAATTTATGGTTCCTCCTCTTATGGGTTTGTCTCTGTGTGAAGTGCTTTGGATTTGATTTGTGTTTGGTTTTTATGGTTCGGGTGTCTTTTCTCGATTTCTGACAAATTTGTGTTATGTAGCAGCACGTGTGTACATATATATGTTGAAGCTTCTTACAATTGCTCTCATGGAGCAATGAATTTTTTTGTGGTTGTTATTTATGATTGATAATTGATTATTTATAAGTTATAACCATATTTTTTTTTTTCTACCCCTTATCTACCTGCATGATTGGTAGAGTTTTGGTTTTGTTTGTTTTTTATTTTGACATATGAACATGGTATTTTAGCTCACTGTGGTGCTGAGCCAATCTGCTTGATGTTCTGGTGCTATTTTTTAAGACTAAAAGATGATCATCAGCGAAGAGTGTGCTAATATGAAATTTATGGGGGAACGTAGGAAGTTTCACTTTCAAATGTGTTGGAATGAATTCCCCTTAAAAGTTGAGTTGCTATTTGTTACCCTATTTATCAATGGTCTTGCCTATTTGGGTCATGCTCTACTTAATCTCTCTCCTCTGAGATCTTCGGGGATTTGTTTTCGAAAAAAGTGAATGATGGTTGTATTAAAAGGAATTGATTCCTCTAAAGTGAGCATGCACTTTAGAAGGTAAAGTGCAAAAAGTCATAACCATTATTGAAAAATCAATAGTGTTGATTTAACAATTTCATTGTTATTATATACCTGCATGAATTTTATCATAATATCAGTTGTTCCATTCAACCCTTATAACTTTGTACTTTATCTTCTAAAGTGCATCTCTTGCTTTAAAAGAGATAGATTCATATAAAAAAGTATTTATTCTGGTCTTTTTATTTTGATGCATGATTACTTGCATAGAGATGGGTGTAAAAATAGAAAAGAAATGTGCAAAAACAAATACTTCATAAATTTAAATATGCAGTTACTATATGCCATCACAGAAAAAAAATCCAATCTCTGTCCTGTCAAGACTTTCTTTTCTTCCCCTTTTAATCATACATCACCTATTATCATTTTCGGGATTGAACCTTCCCAGTTCTTTGCTCTCTCCCAACTTTTCTTCTGAGTTCATGAGAAGTCAGAACTTATTTTTAAATAACTGAGATGCAATTGCTATCTACCTATTTCTGCAGTAAAGTGCATGCCTACCTAGGAAAAGAAAAAGAATCTTATTTTTCTTATATTCTTTTGTCTTGGGTGTCATGTTAATTTTGGAACCATTGCCTTTGGTCTAGTTGTCTAGTTACATATATTTCTGGCTGAAGATGCATCTTGTTGATTAGTAACAAAGGTAGCTCTTCAAATTATTTTTTATCTGAATATCTTTGAGTACATCTTATGGCATTATTTTTTCTAAAACCAAAGCATTGCTAAAATCCTAGAAATATTTGCATGCAGTAATCTGTCTTTTTTGGATAAACTCAATATTTGGGTTTGTCTTTTGTAATAATACTCATGAATTAAAATATGGTTGTAATTTTGCAGGAGAGGCTCACTCCTTGAAGGTGGAAAAGATTTTGTTTCAAGGAAAGTCTGAATACCAGAATGTCATGGTCTTCCAGGTACATGAGGTTCCAGTAAATTATGAAGTTACTGTTATAATTTCCCCCGTTTCATGTTCCTATCCTTATTTTCAATGCACTTCTCTGATGTCTTTTTCAGTCATCAACATATGGCAAGGTTCTTGTTTTGGATGGAGTAATTCAACTAACAGAAAGGGACGAATGTGCCTACCAAGAAATGATCACTCAACTTCCTCTTTGCTCTATTCCAAACCCTAAAAAGGTCTTACTCTTGTTATATGTTTAGATTGCATGTTTAGTCATCAAATTTATATACTTATTCTCCCTGTAATTTTCTCTTTTAGGTTTTGGTTATTGGTGGAGGTGATGGAGGGGTCCTGCGAGAAATAGCACGCCATTCTTCAGTTGAAAAGATAGACATTTGTGAAATTGACAAAATGGTTGTTGATGTGAGTAAAGCACACCAAATTTTACTCTATTCTTTCCTGTCTTTAACTGAAGCTAAATTATGTTGCTGGCAGGCTATTATGTTACTCAAATATAATTACTTCTCTCTCTTTATCTATTTTTTCTTGATTTGTATGAGTTTTTGTACTTAAGGAAATTGGTTATGGCTGTTCTGTTCTTTTTTAGTTGGCCTAAATAGTCTACTCTCCAGTCTCAGAGATTTCAAGTAGCAGTATATGCTCAATGCCAAAATTTAACTCTTGCAGGTTTCCAAACAATATTTCCCTGATGTAGCTGTAGGGTATGAGGATCCTCGTGTGACACTTCATATTGGTGATGGTATGATCAACTATTCTAATTTTTTTCCTTAAATATTTTACTCTTTTTGGAGAAGTTATCTCATGCTGAGTTTTCTAACAATGGTCTAGGAGTTGCATTTCTGAAGAAAGTTCCAGAAGGAACTTATGATGCTGTTATAGTGGATTCATCCGACCCTATTGGTATACTATATTATAGTTTCCTGCTCTTCTATTTGATATAAAAGTAAAATAGTTTGATAAAGGGATGTTACATTTGGTATCCTTAAGGTCCTGCTCAGGAGCTTTTTGAAAAGCCCTTCTTTCAGTCAGTTGCAAAGGCTCTTCGTCCAGGAGGAGTTGTGTGTACTCAGGCAGAAAGCATATGGCTTCATATGGATATAATTGAGGACATCGTGGTCAATTGTCGCCAGATTTTTAAAGGCTCTGTCAACTATGCTTGGACTACTGTTCCTACATACCCAAGGTATGTTTTTTCTATTTATTTTAAATTTATTTTCTTATATGACTTCATTACATGATATAGGTTTATATTAATACTGTCAGAAAATGATAATTTGAAATTGAAATCCCCTCATAAACAAGGCATTTTAACTTTATTTCTTTTACATCCATGATCCCCCAGGAGGGCAGGTTGTTGGTTGTGTATGACAGTATTGTGTAATGTTCTAGGGATGGTGAATGTATATGACGATTATCCATGTTTATGTTGCTTTTATTCTTCATTTCAGTGGGATGATTGGTTTTATGCTTTGCTCAACTGAGGGACCTCCTGTTGATTTCAAGCATCCAGTGAATCCCATAGATGAAAAGGAGTGTCAGAAGTCAGTAAGACCACTGAAATTTTACAACTCTGAGGTATGCTGCTCCAACCATCTTCTCTTTGAGATTTTGCATTCTTCCCTTTCTTTTCAGGACTGCTACTTCTTATCTAAATATCTATCTTTGCCTTTAATTCCAGATTCATACAGCCGCTTTCTGTTTGCCATCGTTTGCAAAGCGGAAGATTGGTCCGAAAGCAAATTGAAAAGATTTTCAAGAGCTTGAAGGAGCTCATGTGGCTATTGTAGAAGTCCAACATTCATCCTTGCTGGATCGGTCCATCTATCAATGAACCATGGAATAAGTCAGAGCTTAAATTTGGCTTTGAAGAGTAACTTTTATTTCTGGAAATGAGTTTTAGGTGATAATGATATAGCTGATGGATTCAGTTGTCAATAACTTTCCACATAAACATGATTGACAATGTGGAACTATGATTAGCTGTTAGAAAAATTTTGTTTAATGCAAATTGTTATTTCTTGTCTGTTTTGATATTTAAATGCATGATTATGATCTGCTTCGTATTGATTTGGCGTGATTGCTTCTATCAATATGAAAAACCATCTGACTTGACTGTTCTTTGATTGATTAAAATTAGCAATGGGATTAAAAGTCTAAGCAATTCTAGATGGGGTTTAAAAGTGATGACTGATGACAATTATCGTCATCAAGCCAAAAAATTACTTGCTTTATGATCTATCTTGTTATGTTGATTTATAACTTGGAGAGGGGACCAATCCATTGGCATGATTAAATCAACTTTGAATGCTGCTCTCTAACAAATTGATGTAAGAAAATTGAACCCTTTTGTCTTCACTGATTAAAGGAAACATCATTAACCTGGAAAGCGCAGGTAAACACTACAGCATAGATAAATGAAACAAGGTTAATGCTTTGTTAATTCTACCTTCATCCATAGATGTAACCTTTGTTCTTAGAATATCATTTATCTATGCTTACTTCCAGTTTTTCCAGTTAAAGAAAGCGATGAGGGGAAAACGAGAATGTGGGAATCTTGTAAATCACATAGCCTTTCCAAATAGACTTGTAATTTTAGTGGATACCTAGAAAAACTTACTTAGTTTCTTCATATTGCCTATATAAACTATACATTCATTCACTGGGGAATCAATAATAGGCTGCCATATATTTTTGTGACTGACTAATCACAATGGGTCAGAAAATCTTTTCAATAATTAAGCTGATTAAAATCATATAGTCATAATAAAGTAGATGATAATATAACATTTATTGACTAACCATCTTAAAAGGCTAAGGCTGCTCAACCAGCTAGCCATCTTAATCCTAGTTCTGAACTCAAATTGACTCCCTTATTTTGGTGCACAGCAACCACTTTTCATTCACAAACCATTCTTAACATCCTTGCCTGATTCCTCATCAGTTTTATTTTCCGATTTCCTCTCCTTGCAATCATGGAAGTAGATCATGCAGACCACCCATTTCAGTGGATTTACCATGCAGAACAAGCCAACTTGTACCAAAATTCCATTTCCTTGCTCATAGCCCCCAATATGGTAGCATGAAAGCCTCAAAAGGTGTCCCCAAGCAAAAAAAATCAGCATCAAAAAGAGACCCCGCCTGTGACACCCTTGGCTGAAATAAGCCGAAACTACTAATGCATCAATACCATATATGCCCTCCAATACTGAGATCACAAGACTCATGTTCCACATAGCACTCCATTCCAGATACATCCTCAAGACCTTTGCAAATGCCAGGCTGCAAAGTATCGCGAACGTGTAAAAACTCAAGTTCTTCAAGAAAACATAGTAATTTAGGATTATCCACAGTAATCCAAGCTGGTGAGTAGTTGACAAGAAGAAAACATAGATAGAAGTGACAAATGAGCCTCTCAATTTTGATAGTTCAAAGGATGTCTCAAACATCTCCTTGAGAGTCATTTTCTTCTCTTTTGGATGTAGCTTTGAAGCCAAATCTATAGTAACAACTGTAGAACCAAGGTCTAAGACATAGAGAGGCACCATATAAAGGAAACCAAGTAGAATCAACTTACGGAAATAATCCTTGGTGAATCTGCTGAGAGTAAGATGTGGCCAGTCGCTGTAGCCATAGCGAGGGTAGTGATCATGTGGTGGGTTAACAATATTGGAGGTTTCAACAAGGATTTCTTGGAGGTAAATTTCAAAGTAAACCATGATATAAAAGAGAGGTAGAGAACTGAGAAAGGTGAAGATGATGAAGTTGGGGTTTCTGAAATAGATCATGACAGCTTTCCTGAGGATATCAGATACTTCAAGCTTCTGCTTAGACTTGTTGCTTTCACTCTCCATGTCTCTTCACTTCTAAGTTCCAAGAACAATAGTGAGGTTTACAAGGTGAAGATTAGTACTCCGTAAAGATGTATAGAAACCATTGTTTTCTTTTGTTTCTCCTCTATTGGAGAGACTAGGGGGAAGACTTGACTTATGACAATAGAAGATTGGTACAAACACTTAGTGGTTCTATCGTGTTGTTCCCTTCTAAGACAATTTTTTTTTGGTTACGTTGACTTTTCCTATGAAATGTACAAAAAAAAGAAAAAAGATTTTCCCTTTCACTAAAAATTTCATATTTGAATTCTTATTCTTGAATCATATATATACTCCCGTCGGAGAGAGAAAAATACGAAAAAAGAAAAATACAATTAATAAGTTCTATGATCCATCATAATAATTGTTTTTTTTATGTCTTTTTTGTTCTATGACCATTTTATTATATAAAAATATCAAAATCCAAAAGGATTAGTTATTTAAAAGTTTTACTTTATTTCAAAATATTTATCGTTTAAATAAAAATTAAGTATTTTTAATAATATTCTTATTTATTAGTATCTCATTTAAATGAACTAATTTACTATTACATTCAACCATTAGAGTTGACCTAGTGTTAAGAGAATTGAGTAGTATGTACAAGCTTTTAAGTTTTAAATTTATTACCATTGAATTTTCTTGCATTCTAAAAAAAATTACTTCTACACTTTAACTCTTTTTTATAATGGCATTATAGTAAAAAGAAAATAGTTATTTTTGTTTTTGTAATTAATAATTTTTTTATATGCATGCATTTCATTAAATGATATTTTTTTTAAATGAAAGAGAGTAGTACGCTAGCAAAGGGTAGAGATGACAGTGAATAGGATTTGAATAAGCTACTTTACTTATTTCTTTTGTACACGCACTTTAAAAAAATTGTTGTACTTAAACCCATAGCTGCGTGGATAGTAACTTTAATTCTCATACAAATACATGTTACTTGCACTTTAATTTACTAAGGAAATTGATAAAGAAAGGATAATGATAAAGAAAGGATATTGATTAAAAGTACAATAGTAGTTAAATTAAAATTATATTCAAAGATTTTTACAAAACATAACAATCATAATCATAAATGTAATGTTGTGTTTTTCTTTTCTATGATTAATTAAATGATTTAGGATAATTATAATCACAATCATAAAATATACTCGTACTTTAAAAAATTATTGTACCCAAACTCATATCTACTCAGTAGTAACTTTATTTGTGTCCTTCTCCGCAAGGTACCTAAATTCTCATACAAATACATCTTACCAGCACTTCAATTTACTAATTATATTGATTAAAAGTACAATGATAGTTAAATTAAAATTATATTCAAAGATTTTTTACAAAACATAACAATCATAATCATAAAATATAATGTCGTGTCTTTCTTTTCTATGATTAATTAAATGATTAATTAAATGATTTAGGATAATTACAAGAGAAATTAAGTTTAATTTCTTGAAAAGATTTAATAACTGATGCTTGCATGTTTTTCAATGAGAATTTCATGATAAAAATCCTACCAAAAAGTGTTTGATGCATGTATATCAATGTAAATGTATATTAAGGAATTACGTAAAAGGTATATAGTAAGTTAGTACCATAGTGTCATCAATATGTTTTCCTATACAGTTAGCACGTCAATCGAGATTAATTATCTAATTACTTACCATTTTTTTTGTAAAAACTTATCATACCATCTATAGTTAAGTATCTTACCATTTATGAAAGCAAATTCAAATACAAAACAACCAACTTGAGACAAAATGTCATCAATAACATCATTACCATAATTACAAAAGGTTGTTTTTCATTTTTGACTTAAATCCCTTGGTTAATAAAACCTTTAATGTTCATTAGACTAAAACCCTTCCCTAATCCCCTTTTAAATACCTCTAAACTAGCTAAAGATCAGAATTATTCTTCCCCTTGTAATTGAGATTTTCATCCAAGATCTAAGCTCCTTCTATTGTTGAATCTCCATCACTTTCTTGAAAATTTTCTTGCAAGAACAACACTCCATGTAATGGAAGCTTATCTCTTTGTGTTTTTGTGACTTGAATATGTTGTATATCACCTAAGTATGATGTTGAACATGATAGAATAACTAATGATTGCTTGAGTTTGATGTGTGGTTGTATTTGTGGAGTTTTGTGGGAAATGAATGAAAATGTATGAACTTTTGATTCTCTATTGATATGTTGTTTTTAGTGGTTAGAATGAGTTTATGTACACATACATTAATGAACTAGATGATTTGAGACCTTTACAATGTTATTTGAGTGGAAAAAAATCTTTTCTAATGTATGTTGTCTAAACTCACTCACTAAGTGTGAAGAATTATGCTGAGCACGAATTATAAATCTAGAAAAATGTTGAAGGTGCACTAAGTGGGAGGAGTTGCTCTAAGCGTGGATCATCAAAATCTGGAAAATGAAGATGTACTAAGCGTCATGTATTGGCACTAAATGCATGTCATAAACTTATAAACCTAATGAATGGTCACTAAGTGTGATGTGAATCTTGCTAAGTTCTTTGAAAACTTATACAATATAACAAGAGAGTGTGACAATCATTGTTAAGCACTTGAAGTGTGTATTAAGCGCAAATCTTGAACCCTAAGAACTCTATAAAAGTACGCTAAGCAAAGAGACAATCGCTAAGTGTCACTATGAATTTCAAACAATAGAGTTCTTGCCAAGGAATGCTAAACATCCATGAGGGGAATTAAAGACACCCTTTTCTATAGTAGACACACTTACTCGTTAAATACTAAAATGAAAATAAAATTTTAACAATTCATTATAACTCACACGTTAAGTAAAAGGAATATAAAGACTTTAAAATTAATAATTTTATGAGATCATTAATACTTCTATTTAAGTAATATTATTTTATCCTAATTAATTCTAAGAAAGTAAATAAGTAAATTAGTTTATTTTTTAAAAATTCTGAAATTTTATTAAGTTTTGGAAAGAGTTTGAAATAAAAAGTACAAAAACTAAAATGAAATCTAGTTTCTTATGTATTATCCATAATAAACAACGATGAAAAGGCATAGATGACATAGGTATACCTATATGGTTCCTATGTAGTAGAATTGGTTAATAACAAAGATAACAATGATGAAAATAATTATAAAAAATTACGTAGTTTGGGTATGAATATGCACCAACAGTGAAGACAAAGATAACTAAAAGCATTTCAACCTCATGCCTACTGATTTGTACCTGAGGGGATGAAATATGAAAACTTTCCAATTCGTCTTATCCTGCAACATTACTGAGGAAAATAAAGATAAACACTATAATGTATAGAAAAAATTGTAGGGATTGTTATTTGATAAGATAAGGATAGAGGAACCAAGCATTTATTTACTAAGAGGCAATCAACATGGAACTAGTACTTGTTCAAAATTTTAAGTGCAGGCCAAAAAATTTAATCTTCACTTTAGTGTGTTGGAGCATTTGTGACCCTTTCAGGTGGCTTGCTAGACCACAGTTTAACTGAAATCTCCGGTATTTACTATAGCCTCTTGAGCCATATAAGAAATATTTATAAGTATTATTATTAATTTTTGTAATGTTTAAATTGTTAAAAATATAAAAGAATTAATAATTAAAAAAAGTAATTAAAAATTCAGCTTTTCACTAAGTTAAAAAATATAAATTATAATTATAATAAAAATTCTTCTTAAATGTGAAACAAACATAAATACTTAATGGAAAATTTCACTCCTCAAATTTGTAAGATACTACTAAATTGTATGATAAGTCATGCATGAAGTCTGCATTTTCATAAACAAAATGTTCATCCCATGAGTTTTATTTTATATATAATATATACAATATATTTTCTGTATTAATAAATTTACATATCATATCAACATGTAAGAGAACATTTCAATTTACTTAGGTAAAAGAAAATCTTCAGTAATTTACGTAAGTGAGAAGATTATAAATACGAAATGAATATTGATTTGCTTAAAAATTTGATCTTAGACATTAATTTTATTCATTTAGAAATTTATATAATTAAGAAAATACATTTATATCAAAATTAATATAATGAATTAAAGAAATTTAATTAGACTCTAATAATTTAGTTGTTATGGTTTCAGGTAAATTATTCATCTCCGTGAGCTAATTGTAAGTTCTCCTATTTATTTGATATCATTCCCATAACTATTATTTTATATTAGATTTCTATATTAATAAATTTACATATAGATATCAATGTATAAAAAAACTTAAATTTGCATAGATAAATAAATTTTTCAATAATTTAGATAAGTGAGAAGATAATATATAAGAAATAAATAATAAATTTTCTAAAATTGATTTTAGACATTAAATTTACTTATATTTGCTATGTTAGATAAAATAAAATATTTAATAAATTAATTGAGCTAGTCGGATGATAATAATAATTTATATATTAATAAGTTTACGTATCATATCAACGTATATGAGAAAATTTAAATTTGCTCGGGTAAAAGAAAATCTTCAGTAATTTACATCAATGAGAAGATAATAAATAAGAAATGAATAATGATTTTCTTAAAATTTTATTTTCTTAAAAATTGATTTTAGACATTATTTTTATTCATTCAAAAATTTATATAAAAATTATATTATATTATTATTATTATTATTATTATTATTAGTATTAGTATTAGTATTATTATAACAATGAATTAAAGAAATTTAATTTCACCCTAATAATCTAGATGTTAATGTGGTTTAAGTTACATATAGAAATTAGTTTATAAAAGAAAACTTAAATTTACATAGATAAATAAATTATTCAATAATTTAGATAAGATAATATTAAATAAGAAGTGGATAATAATTTTCCTTAAAATTTATTTTAGACATTAAATTTACTCATACTTTCTATTAGATAAAATAAAAAAATTAATAAATTAATTAAGTCAATGATAGTAATAATTTATATATTAGTAAATTTACATATCATATCAACGTATAAGAGAAAATTTAAATTTACTTGAGTAAAAGAAAATCTTCAATAATTTACATTAGTGAAAAAATAATAAATAAAAAATAAATGATGATTTTCTTAAAAAAATGACTTTAGACATAAAAATACATTTATATTAAAATTATTATTATAATAATGAACTAAAGAAATTTAATTTAACTTACCCTAAAAATTAAGAGGTTAATGTGATTTGAGGTAAATTGTTTAGCAAGTACAAGTTCTCTTGATTTTATATGTAATTTCTATATTAATAAATTTACATATAAATATGAACGTATAAAAGAAAACTTAAATTTACATAGATAATTAAAATTTTTCAATAGTTTTTATAAGTGGGAAGATAAAAAATAAATAAAATAATAATTTTTTTAAAATTTGATTTTAGACACTAATTTTATTCATACTTTATATGTTAGAAAAATTTATAAATATTTAAATCAAATGATAGTAAAAATTTCATTTACATTAAAATTATTATAAAAATGAATTAAAGAAATTTAACCTCACTTTATTAATTTAGATGTTAATGAAATTTCTGATAAATTGATCATTCTTGTGAGTTAAAGCGTAAATTTTCCTACTTTATTTCATAAAAATTATTCATGACTTTTACATATAAATATCAATGTATAAAAGAAAATTTAAAGTTACTTGAGTAAAATAAAATTTTCAATAATTTAAATAAGAGGGAAGATAATAAATAATAATGAATTTAAAATTGATTTTAGACATTGACTTTTCTCATCATTTCTATATTAGATAAAACAAAACATTCAATGAATTAGATAAGTTAGGTGAATAAGAAAGAAAGTTATTTATATTAAAATTACTATAATCATAAATTAAAGAAATTTAATTTTATTCTAATAATGTAAATATTAATAAGATTTCAAGTAAATTATTCATCGTTATAATTAAAAAGATAAAATAAATTATTTATTAACAATGTAAAATAGTTTTACATTACTCTCCAATCACAACTTACCATAAGCTAAGTTTATTTATTTTTATAATAAATATTTTAAAATTATATTAATAATAATTTTAATTGAATAATATTTTAATAAAACTTTCAATATAGCATGAGTATTAAACTCAATTAAAAAAAATAGGATCTCTGTTATAAAAAACTATTCTATAGTTTCAATAAAGTATTTTAATGTTTAAAACTTTCGTACAACTAATTAAAACATGAAATTTAAGTACCACTAAGTCTTATGTTCATCCAAATCATGAATATAATTCAATGATAAATCTTTATTCACAATCATATTAGTGCAATATTCAATATTTAGAATTAGATAATAAAATAAAAATGCCACAGATCATCGTAACTTGAAAATTTTAATTAAAAAGGTCAATGATACATTACGAAGGACCAAAGTTTCACCTCGTTTGTATACAAGAAAAGTCAAAGTTGATAGAAAAAAATAACAATACACAACCAATGTGACAACTACATAGTGGATATAAATTCCTCATCTTGCAACAATTTATAAGAAATAATCATAAATAAATATGACAATAACAATGATAATAATTATACAAGAGACACTAAGATTTTTAACGTGGAAGAAAAGTAAAAATCACGGGTTGTCCAAAACAAAGAAATCAATCCACTATTATCAAACAAGGGTATAAGAGTATTTAATTAAGAGGACAAATTCATAAATACGAATGGTCAACACAATCAAGCAACAAAGCTTGCAAATGGAGAACAAGAAATGAGGAACAAGAAAGTAAAGAACTCACAAAATTGTGCTACTGTACGAACATGATTTCTCTTACCACAGACTCCCAAATCAAGATTTGAACGATCAAGATGAAGAACTGTGTGTTGAACCTGCTGTCAAAGTTCCAGCCAATCCAACGGTTAATGAAAGAGATATTGCGATTTTGATGTGACTGGTCTATGTAGAGATGAAAATATAATACTTTCTTTCTCTCCTTCTCTTCTCCCTTTTTTTGGTTGCAAAAGTTCACTTTAAATACCCCACTAATCTGACTCCTTCTCCTTTACTAAGAGAGACCTAGTAGGCTAGAGGGTATTGGACTTTTGCCTACATAGTTGGAAGCAAAAAAAAAAAAAGCAGCATATCTCCCTCATCACAACTATGTGGAGGTGATCACCAGTCCAGCGATCTCACAAGCTTCAAACTTCCCTCTTGGCAACACCTTGGTCATCATATCAACACCATTCTCATCAGTATGAACTTTAGCCAACTTCAACAGCTTAGCATCCAAAGCATCACGTATCCAATGATACCTCACATCAATATGCTTGGACCTATAATGAAAAGTTGAATTCTTACTAAGATGAATTGCACTCTGACTATCACATAATAACAAATACTTGTCCTAAACAAAACCAAGCTTCTACAAGAATTTCTTCACCCAAAGCAACTCCTTGCATGCTTCTTTAATGGCAATAAACTCTACCTCGGTAGTGGACAAAACAATACACTTATGCAATTTAGATTGCCAAACTATAACCCCCCCTACAAACTTAATCAAATAGTCCGAAGTGGACTTTTTGGAATCAATGTCTCCAACCATATCTGAGTTTGAGTATCCCACCAAAGTAGGCTTATCACCTCCAAAACAAAGCCTCAAATCACTAGTACCATGAAGATACCTAAAGATCCAGCATTCCAGTTCTCTTTACCTGGATTAGAGAGAAATGTACTAACTGTACAAACAACATGTGCAATATCTGGTCCCGTACGCACCATTGCATGCATCAAACTACCCACTACAAACGCGTAAGGAACTTTGCTCATATTAGTCTTCTCAACTTTATTTGAAGGACTATGTCTAGAACTCAGTTTAAAATGAGTAGCAAGAAGAGTACTTCTTCTTTTAGCATTTTCCATATGGAATCTCCGCAACACCCTTTTAACATAGTGTTTCTTTGACAACCAAAGTTTCTTTGCTTGTCTATCACAAATGATTCTTATAACAAGAATTTGTTTAGCAGCTCCCATGTCTTTCATAGATAATGCCTATTAGACTTCCTAAGTTGAACTAGAGGTGGTATGGGAGCATCACCTGGATTGTCATCTTGTGACATCTCTTGATCCTCTATAGTATCATCATCAAGAGGAACATCAAAAACATCTCCAAGTTATTGACAACAACATAATTATGTTGCTCACTGTCACAACCTAAATTATGACGTATGCCTATCCGGTTTGAGATGGGCCGAGATGGCCTCGGCCTCTCAACGGTCGAATCTGTCTCGGCCGTCAGGAGTCGCCACCGACATCTTTCTTAGGAATGTCAAGAAACCTAGGGGAAAGGCTGGTCTGGGATCAGAGTTATGGATTCAGGAGTTGGTTACATATCGGGAACATGAGGTGCCCCCAATGTGTCTAATGCTCGATAGTTACCCTAGGCTAGCTGTAAGGAATAAGGGAGACACTTGTGTTTGGGTTAGGTAAGGTGTTTCAGGGCTTTGGTTACTACAAGGAGGAGGAGATTCTGGTGAGGAGTCCTAATGTTTTAGGTTTTTAAGGTTTACGACTTGATAGGAGTGTGCCTCCTGTGCCTACGTACCTCGGCTACAGAGGAATCAAAGTCAACGTAGTTTTGTGGGGGGGGGGGGTGAGCTAGAGGGGAGCCGGATCGGCTAGGAGCTAATTTCGGTCTCTCTACGGCCGAGATCGACTCGGCCTTGAGGAGGGAAGTTTTGCGTCATGGCTTCTTACCTAGCGGCATAGTTTCGCAGATTTGGGGTATTGGCAGTCTGGGTTTCAAGAACACCCTATGCTAAGCATGCAGTATGTTAACCTTGGGGTAAAGAAACCAACTTGGAATTTGGAACGGGAGCACTTTCCTTTTTCGTGGACTAGTACCTTTGCTTGCCTTTCAGTCTAGACTTGGAGTCCCTGCTTCTTCTATTCCTTACAATTGTCAGCTTTCCATTCTTCTGTTCCTCTCCAAATTTTCATGCCCCTAACTCTTCGCGTTTGAGGCTTATATAGGGTTTTCCAGCTGCTAGGGAGTAACCGCCTTTGGCCCCGTGTAGTGGTGGTGGTGGTTAGACTGGAAACCGAGTCCGTCTATCCACAATCCCTACTTCCGCGTGGGGTTAAGATTCGCCTTGATATCCGGGCGACTCAATCCTCGCTCCATGTAACAGTTGGAGCGGACTTGGTTTCTTCTTCTGGTCTCGGTCTCGGATTTGACTGGGTCTCGGGACGGCTCTTTGGTGGTCTCAGCCCAGTCTTGTGGTTTGGGGTTGACCAAGTCTTGGGACCACTCTTTTAGGAGTTTCGGCCCATTCTGGAGGGTTGGGCCTTGCAGGCTTGGCCCAGACAGTTTTGGGGTGCAATAGTTGCCCCCTGTTTATTTGTGCTTATCTAAGGGAGGTAGTGATCCCTTCGGATGAGCATAAATAAAGAATCGGGACGGGGCTTGATGGAATCGTATCTGATACTGGATTCTTCCGCCACTGTCCAGGCTAGAGAGGGAAAGGACACTGGATCATCCACTGGATGACATCTAGATTTTTTCTTTTTTCCTTTTTTAGTGAAAGACTCGATGTCCATAGGCTGGCATCCAGGTGGAAGTGGCAAACGGGATACTCACAGGCTGGCATCCAGGTTTGCAGTGAAAGACTGGATGTCCACAGGCTGGCATCCAGGGAGGAAGTGGCAAATGGGATACTCACAGGCTGGCATCCAGGTTTGTAGTGCGGAAGTGGCAAACGGGATACTCACAGGCTGGCATCCAGGTTTGCAATGAAAGAGGCAAACAGGATACTCACAGGCTGGCATCCAGGTTTGCAGTGAAAGTAGCAAACGGGATACTCATAGGCTGACATCCAGGTTTGCAATGAAAGAGGCAAACGGGATACTCATAGGCTAGCATCCATGTTTGCAATGAGAGAGGCAAACGAGATACTCATAGGCTGACATCCAGGTTTGCAATGAGAGAGGAAAACGGGATACTCACAGGCTGGCATCCAGGTTTGCAGTGCGGAAGTGGCAAACGGGATACTCACAGGCTGGCATCCAGGTTTGCAATGAAAGAGACAAACAGGATACTCACAGGCTGGCATCCAGGTTTGCAATGAAAGAGGCAAACGAGATACTCACAGGCTGGCATCCCGGTTTGCAATGAAAGACCAGATGCCCACAGGACGGCATCCAGGTAAAATCAAAAGAGGCTAGAAAGAGCCTTTGAAGGAACGTGGTCAGTGGCCTCCTAAGCTATCATTGAGACGATCGTGCTGGAGGAGCCTTGCCATGGTGCGCTCCTTAACATCGGATCGGCCTCTTTTGGGCCAAGACAGAGACGACCATGACAGAGATGGCCGAGACAGAGGCGGTCGAGATAGAGGCGGCCGAGATAGAGGCGACTTCTTCATGGGCCCGTACCTGGGCCCAAGTGAGATAGCAAGTCGTGGTAATTTGGGCCTGTCTTTATTATTTTTATTTTTTGTTTTTTTGTTTTTTCTTTTTTAGTTTTTTTGTTTTGTCTTTTTGTTTTGTTGTTTTGTTTTTTTTTATTATTTTTTTGTTTTTTTTTGGGCTCCAACTTTTGAATTTCTGGGAAGTTGAAAGGGCCGCGCGTGAAGGGATGCGCCTTGCCACCCTTCAAACGGGTCTCTTCGTGTTTGGGGCGCATTGATGGACGATGGCGCAATGATTACGTCACCCTAGAAAAATGCACCCCTTGATCATCTGTCGTAGGGTTCCAAGGTATGCATTTATTGCGGGAGGCGCGCGTATTTTTTACTTGTGCTTCATTTGCCTCGTTTTTTCTACCCAGTTCTCGTTCGCGTTTAAGCTAACAATTGCATCCCTTACGTTCTCTGAGCTTTTCTTTCTTGACCCTTCATCGTCTCTGCGTCTTCCTCAACTTTCGCGTTCCTCGCCACTATGTCAAGTACCTCAAGCTTTGAAACCTACTCCTCTTCTTCCTCTTCCTCTTCTTCGCCAGGTGAGGCCTTGAAGGCCATGCCCATGGCTGTGGCGGAAGGGGTTTCTTCACAAGCCCCTGCACCTTTTGTGTCAGAGGTGGATCCACCGGTGTGGGTCCACAAGGATGTGCTAGAGAATCAATCCGAGATGACTCGCTCTGAAATGGGGTCTTTGGTGGAGGAGGGAAAATGGGTTCGCAGTTCCCATGCTTGTCGGTTAACGATGGTGCGTTACGGTAAGAAGGAGCGAGTGTGCCATGCTGCCAAGGAGGGAGAAGAACCGTTCATATACATGTACGAGACAGTGCTTTTGGACTTGGGGGTTACACTCCCTTTCGACTTCTTTGAAGCGGATGTCTTGAGGGTGTTGGGAATATCCCCCTCCTAACTTTACCCCAACGGTTAGGCAGCGATTCAGGCCTTCAAGGTAGTCTGCCTGGCACTTGGGATTCTGCCCACTGCCTGTCTTCCTCAGCCACTACACCACCCGAGTCAGCCAGTCGATGGGCTGGGTCTCGTTAACACCTCTGCCCAACACAGGGCTTATCACCTCCTACACGACCTCCTACAAGGGTTTCAAGAGCCGTTTTGTGAAGATTCAGGCATCCGAGGTGAGTCACTTCTGCATTGACCCTCGTCCTTTGCCGTTGTATTGGTGGGAACCCCGTAAGTTCAAGGGGTTGGCGAGGAGCCAACTTTCTCTAGAGGCTAAGGTTGATTTGCAACTACTGGATAGCCTGCCGAGAGGGATGAACTGCAAGGACATAATGTCCTGGGTTTCGTCAAATAATGCCACCCTCTGTTTGAAGAGTAAGTCTTTTTGGGTGATGGTCTTTTACAGACTCGGCCTAGCGCCGAATGTACTGATGTACTGTATTTTTGGTTTGCAGGTATGCTGAAGAAACAAGGTGTGGACATGACCGAGTTGATCAAGAAGGCTCGCTTGACCAACGATGCCAGAAGCACTAGCCGAAAGGCCCCTGACGCCGCCACCGTAACAACTGCTACCGAGAAGAAGTCGGCTGCTGGCTTGGCCGAGAAGGACTCGACCCCTGTTGTGGAGAAGCTCACGGCCTTTGCCGTGTCTGACAAAGAGGCGGGCAAGCAGAAGGCCGGGTCTACTTTGGCAGAGGATGCGATTGCCAAGAAAGGGAAAGCTACTGCTCTGCCTCCTCTGCCTTTGCCTATTTAGCCAAAAGGCAAGGTGGTGGTGACTTCAGGGCCGGATCTGCCCCCTGGCGGCTTGTCCTGCTATGTGGCCCCTTCTACTACCAGTTCTTTGTGGGGGCCGGGGTTCGACATTCGTGGGCTTTTTCCTACAAGCCGAATACCCCAACATGATCGAGGGTTGTTGGTGTCGGTTGGGGCCAAAAACTCCATTGACATGATGACTGCCTACATGGCACGTTCAATGGCCACTTTGGAAATTTGGTGAGGAATGCTGTAGAAGGCTGAGCAGATCGTGGCCAAAGAGGCCATTAATAAGAAGGAGTTGGAAAAGGCTCAAAAGACCAGGGTCGAGTCCTTAGTTGAGGTCCCAAAAATGAAGGAGACTAGTCAGAAGGCCAATGCTGAGATAGAAGATTTGAAGGCCAAGCTTGCTGCTTCTCAGGCCGAATCATCCTCGCTGAAGACAAAGGTATCTTCGTTGGAAGCTGAGATGGCCTCGCTGAGAACAAAGGCGTCCTTGTCGGAAGCTGAGGTGACAACGCTGAAGTCTACTCTTGCGGAATCTCAATCAAGGGTGATGGACGTGGAGGCTATTCTTACTTCTGATAAGGAGACTTTGAAGACTGCGGAAGCCAAGACTGCGACCGCAGAGTCTGAGGCGGGCAAGTTGAAAGAGGAGAATGCAGAACTTGCTGAGAGGGTGGCTTGCTTGGAGGGGGCCATTGTAGAACAACATGAAGATAGGTTCAACAAAGCCTTTAGGCAAATAGCTCTACTGGCCCCAGATTTTGACCTAAGTCCCTATGACATGACCAAGGAGGTCCGAGATGGGAAACTTATTTCCCTCTTGGATTCTCCTCAAAAATAGGCTTATTATGTATTGTGATATTATTAATGAAATGGTTCTTTTCGACATCTTTCTTGTGTTTCTTTTCTTTGCAAAGTTTTATGGGTTTTTCTGTTAATGGAATAAGGCTAAAGAAGAGAGAATGGAGGCCGCTTTGTGTGTTGGGGACTCAGCTTAATGGGAACAGAGAAATAATGACTTCGGTGGAAATGATGCCAAATGGCTTTAACCTAGACTCGGGGTTTGGGCATGATGGCTTAATGGAAATAACACTAAGGGAAATAATAACTTTAATATAGACTCGGGCTTGAACCAAATGGGGATGGCCTTAACCTAGACTCGGTTCTGGGCATAATGGGAATGGACTTAACCTAAACTTGATCTTTGGTCATATTGGCTTAATGGGACTAATACTAAGGGAGGTAATGGCTTTAATGACGACTTAATGGAAATAATACTAAGGGAGATAATGACTTTAATGACGACTTAATGGAAATAATACTAAGGGTAATAATAGCTTTAATCTAGACTCGGGTATGATGACTTAATGGAAATGACGGCTTAGGGAGATGATGGCTTAGTTTTGGCTATCCCTTCGAAGCTTGGGTTATGGACAGGTTAGGGATCTAAACTGTCTATTTCAGCTATTTAGCCGGCTTGGAAGTGCTTAAAGGGGAGTAGCAAGCAAGTTGGCCTTTCAGGATCCGAGAGTTAGTCAAGGGGAGACACTCGGCCTTCCGACGTCCGGATATCACTCGGTTTCCCAAGACCCGAGGGCTACTTAGTCCTTTAATATCCGGGTGCCATTCGGCCGTCTGGCGAGTCATTTTCCAAAGCTGGGTTGATCAATATGACTCGAGGGGTATACACAGTTTGGACAAAGGAATGTTGAATTGAGGGATTGCTACTTAAGCGTGGATGTGTGAGTGAGTTGATTGGATAAAGGGATACATGGGACTTTTTCTTTTTCCGCTTTTGCTTTGTCCTATAAACGTCTATGCTAGGAACTGGCCTGTTGAGACAAGTCGTCGCAGGCCACGAGCTAGGCTGAGATGCTAGCCACTTGACCTTGCTTTGGAAGCTGCCGTTTCCTGGCGCTTTTTGGAAACGTATTTTGTTCGTCTAGCCCTAAATTTTAGCATGCGTTAAGATGTAAAGAAACTGAGAGAGTATGGGGGGATAAGATATAAAGCGAATGAAAAATGTTTTATTGCTTTGTCAATGATTACAAATTAGGTGGGCCTCTTGATTCTAATGTTAGGGGCTTAGTGATGGATAACCATTTGATTCTCAGGTGTGTTTCCCCTGACCTTCCCTTTGCCATGCGAGAGTTTTCGCCGTTTACCCTAGAAACATTTCATGGGTAGAACATTCTAACCGAGTCTACGTTGACAAGGTATTTCAAATCTTGACCCTCGGCGTTGGTTAAGATCAAGGCTCCTCCGGAGAAGGCCTGTTTTACCATGTACGGTCCCTTGTAATTGGGTGCCCATTTTCCCCTTGGATCTTTGAGGTTAGGTAGGACTCGCTTCAGCACCATGTCTCCCTTTTGGAAAACATGGGGTTTTACCTTCTTGTCGAATGCCTTCTTAACTCGTCTTTGGTAAAGTTGGCCATGGCACAAGGCGGTGAGTCGTTTTTCTTCAATGAGATTCAGCTGGTCTAGCCGTTGCTGGACCCATTCCGCCTCGTCCAATTCTACTTCCGCCAGTACTCTCAGGGAGGGTATTTCCACCTCTATTGGAAGGATTGCTTCTGTACCATATACCAACGAATACGGGGTCGCTCTAGTGGATGTCCGTACCGACGTACGGTATCCACGTAGTGCGTATGGTAGGATCTCGTGCCAGTCTTTGTAAGTGACCACCATCTTCTGTATTATCTTTTTTAAGTTTTTATTAGCTGCCTCCACTACCTCATTCATCTTGGGACGATAGGGTGTGGAGTTGTGGTGGAAAATTCGGAACTGCTCGCAGAGTTCAATCATCATCTTATTGTTTAGATTGGTGTCGTTATCCGTGATGATGTAAGCTGGGAGACCGTATCGGCATATGATATCCTTTTTAATGAACCGTACCACCGTGCTACGTGTGACAGAGGGGTAAGAGGCCGCTTCTACCCATTTGGTAAAATAATCAATGGCCACCAGGATGAATATGTGCCTGTTGGACGCCTTGGGTTCGATGGGTCCGATCACGTCAATGCCCCACATGGAGAATGGCCATGGTGCATTGAGATTGTGTAGTGCGGACGGGGCGACGTTGAGGTGGTTAGCATAGATTTGGCATTTTGCACATTTTCGAACATGCTGGTAGCAATCTGATTCCATTCGAGTCCAGTAATACCCTACCCGAAGGATTTTATGGGCCAGGGCGTTCCCGTTTACGTGAGTGCCAAAAATCCCCTCGTGTACCTCTTCCATAATCTGCTCAGCCTCTTGACCGTCTACGCATTGGAGGAGCGTCATATCCGTGCTTCTCTTGTATAGTATGGTCTCGCTCAGTAGGAAGCCGGAGGCGAAGCGCCTCAGTGTTCTTTTTCTATTTTCAAAGGCTTTGTCGAGGTACTCCCCTTTCTCGAGATATCTTTTTATATCGGAGTACCACGGCTCCGCATTTGGTTCTACTGTTCCGCGAGTGAGACACTGACAGTATGCTGTCTGCGACTGTTGTCGGACCTAGATTATCATTTCTTGTCCCTCATTCACTTGTACCATTGCAGACAAGGTGGCGAGCGTGTCTGCCGTTTGATTTTCCTCGCAGGGGATGTGACAAAACGTGATTGCATCAAATGCTGTCATTATTTCCCTCACGTGGTCGTGGTATGGAATCAACTTAGCGTCCCTCGTTTCCCATTCTTCGCAGAGCTGATAAATAACCAAGGCCGAGTCTCCGAATACCTTAAGTCTTTTTACTTGGTATTCTAGGGCCATCAAGAGGCCCATGGTGCAGGCCTCGTACTCGGCCATATTATTGGTACAATCGAACCCCAACTTGGCGGCAAAAGGGAAGCATTGGTCGCTAGGTGAGATTAGGACTACTCCGACCCCGTTTCCTACTATATTGGAGGCTCCATCGAACCACATTGTCCACTCATCGTCGCGTTGGGCTTTGTTTGCAGCGGCTACCATGATATGCTTGTCTGGGAATTCATAGCCCAGTGGCTGCGGGTCTGTCAAAGGGTGGTAGGCGAGCTGTTCGGCCAGGGCGCTTCCTTTAATGGCCTTTTGGCTTACATAAAGAATGTCGTATTCAGATAAAGCCATTTGCCAACGTGCAATTCGTCTCGTAAGGGCGGGCTTTTCGAAGATGTACTTGACTGGGTCATTCTTGGCTACTAGCCAAGTGGTGTGAGATAGCATGTACGACCTGAGTCTTTTGGCGGCCCAGACAAGGGCGCAACAGGTCCGTTCCAGTGCCAAATACCTCTTCTCACACTCGGTAAATTTCTTACTGAGGTAGTAGATAGCCTATTCTTTTTTTCCTGTGGCGTCTTGCTACCCCAGCATATAACCCATGCACTCTTCCAATACTGTCAAGTAGAGTATCAACGGCCGCCCTAGCGCTGCTGGTACGAGGACTGGGGGATTTTCCAAGTACCGCTTGATCTTGTCAAAAGCCTCCTGGCATTCCGTGTCCCATTCCATCTTTTGTTTTTTTCGTAAGAGTTTGAAGATAGGATTGCAGTAGCTGTTAACTACGAGATGAATCGGGCTATGGAGTTGATTCGTCCCAAGAATCCCCTGACCTCTGATTCCGACTTGGGGACTGGCATTTCTCTAATGGCCTTGACCTTATCCAGATCTACCTCGATGCCATTTTTGTTGACCACGAAGCCGAGCAGTTTGCCTGTCTTTACCCCGAAGGTACACTTAGCAGGGTTTAGTCTTAGCTTATATTTGTGGAGCCTCAAGAAGAGTTTTCACAGGTCCTCTATGTGCTGCTCTAGTGTTTTCGACTTTGCGATCATATCGTCAACGTACACCTCAATTTCCTTGTGCATCATGTCGTGAAACAAGGTTACCATGGCCCCCTGATATGTTGCCCCTACGTTCTTAAGCCTGAATGACATTACTTTGTAGCAGAAGGTTCCCCATAAAGTAATGAACATCGTCTTCTCTTGGTCCTCGGGGAGCATCATGATCTGGTTGTAGTCCGAGAATCCATCCATGAAGGAAAAGAACGCATGTTGTGCGGTGTTGTCTACAAGCACATCGATGTGAGGTAGTGGGAAACTATCTTTGGGTCTGACTCTATTCAAGTCCCTGTAGTCTATGCACATTCGTACCTTCCCGTCTTTCTTGGGAACTGGCACTATGTTTGCCACCCATTGTGGGTAATTGGCTACTGCCAAGAACCCTGCGTTCCACTACTTTTCTACCTCCTCTTTGATCTTAAGGACCACCTCCGGCCTCATTCTTCTTTTAGGAGTTCAATGAGTTTTGCTCTCAAGTCAGGGGGTATCTGCTTACCTATCCGGACCTCTCTCCCTTCTATCCCTTCTCCGAGGTCGATGCTCTCTAGATCTTTCGTCGGGGCCTCGAATTTCGGCTTTTCTTTGTCCATCCACCATTCTATGTCGGCCAGGGCTTCGGCTTCAGTGCTTACACCCTTGCCTGGCTCGCTAAGTTGGTCAGGTTCCTTGTTCTTGAGAGTTTGGTTATCAATTGGGCTTATTGGGTTATTTTTACTGGTTTATTAGAGAAGACTCATTTTAGTGCGTGACAGAAGAAAACAAGAACAAATGGAGCAACATTGAATGGAGGAAAAAAATGCATGCTTAAAACTTTATTAATTGTTAAGTCATTAGGGCGGTTTACAAAAATCAAATTACATTTCCAAAAAGTCCTGGTTTGGTAACACCTCAGCTGTCCAATTGGTTAGCTCCTCCTGCGTAGCGTATATCCATCCCGCCTAGCCTGCAGTCTCGTCTCCTATTGCCGTCACACCTCCTCGTACAAATAATTGCCCCCGAATGACCTCCTCTTTGGAGAGGGTTGTGCTCCCCCCTGAGTCGTTTCCTCGGTAGTCGAGTCCAAATTGACCTAGGTTTTCTTGTACCAAGATTGGGGTTGGTATGCCCTCCAGGTGGGGGCCCAGTCCATTGCCTGACTGATATCCTTCCTTGATCATGACTTGCAGCGCTATATTTCCCGGGGGAGTAGGTGTAGTGCTTTTTGGCTTTCCTCCAATGGTGCCTTCTACCTCCAATGACTGGAAGGAGGCCTCGAATGCCTCCTTATCCCTTTCAATATACTCTTCAGGCATAGGGGTGGTGATAACCAGCTCTTTTTCACCCATGATGTTAATTATCTGGTGATTGTTGATGAATTTCACCTGTTGGTGCAGAGAAGAAGGTACGGCTCTCGCAGCGTGTATCCAGGGTCGTCTAAGGAGGCAGCTATAGGCCGGTCGTATATCCATGACTTGGAAATTGATATTGAACAAGGCTGGACCAATGAGGATGGGTAAGGCGATTTCCCCCATGACTTCCCTTTTCGAACCATCAAATGGTCGCACCACTACCGAGCTAGCTCCCAGCTGAGCGTCTACAAGGGCCAGCTTGTCCAATGTTGCTTTAGGGAAGACGTTCAAGGATGATCCGTTGTCGATCAGGACCTGGGCAATCCTATAGCCACCGCATCTTACCGAGATATGGAGTGGTTGATTATGACTTTTTCCTTCGACTGGTATTTCATCATCGGAAAAGGTCAAATGGCCCCTACTAGTGTTGACCAGGCTGCCGAATCTTTCTACAGTTATGTCCTGGGCTACATGAGCTTCCTTTAATACCTTTAGGAGGAGATTCTGATGGGTCTCGGAGTTGAGTAGCAGAGATAGAAGTGAAATCCGTGCCGGGGTCTTATTCATTTGATCGAGCAATTGGTATTCGCTGTGCCGGATGATTTTCAGGAATTCTTCGGCCTCTTTTTCTGGTGCCGAAGCTTGGGTATTCGCCGTTGGTGCCCTTCGAGTGGGGGCGTGGGTCTCCTTACCTCGTAGAATTTCTGGAGTGTAAATGCGTCCACTTTTGGTGATGCCCCCGTTTTTGGCAATGTTGGTGACTTCCTTAGCGGGCCCTTCCTCTTTGGACATTTCCGATGCCGTCAGGTCATATCACCATGGTATCGCGTGGTTGTCACGGTATGCTGGTTGGGCGGGGACGTTGATGGTGAGAGGGACCCGTGGCGCTCGTACCAGGTCGTAGTATATGGTAAGCGGCTTCCGAAATAGGATCTCAGCCTGCTCAATTACCGCGACCTGAAAGGTCACTTGCCCCTGGGTTCCTTGTCCTGTGGGCTCATGGTTTAAGTCATTGACAGATGCCCCCCATTAGGAGGAAGAGGGTTTGTGCTTACATTCGGTCCGACTGCTTTGAAATTGAGCCATCCTCCTTTTATGAGGTCCTACACTTTATGTTTCAAGAACAAGCAGTTTTTCGTGGTGTGGCTCGGGGCCCCTTCGTGGTAGTCGCATTTGGCATTGGGGTCATAACTCCGGGGATACGGGGGCTCCATGGGCTTTGCCTGGGCAGTTGTGATCATGTGTTTTTGTAGTAGTTGGTGAAAGAGGGCCATGTAGGTCATTGGTATGGGCGTAAAGATTCTCCTTAGCCGAGATGGCCTAGTATTGGGTGGATTCGCCGCTCCTACCCTGCTTGGATTTGGAGGGTTAGTCGAAACTATCATTCCGGGAGGGCTGAGCGTGATTGGTGGGGAGCTTGAGCTTCCTCTGGGATTGTAGGATTTAGAGGATCAATGATAACTGCATTGGTCTCTCCTTTCCTCCTTTTGGGTATGAGCTTTCTTCATGAGCTAGCGAGGTTGTTGGTGATCCTCCCGCGTTTTAGACTGGACTCGATTCTTTCTCCCACCGTTACCAAGTCCGTGAAGTTCGATGCCACACTTCCTATTGTCTTGCCGTAGAAGGGGGATGGAAGCGTCTCTATAAACATGGAGACCATTTCCTTCTCAGTCAGCAGGGGTTTGACTTGGGCTGCCAATTCGCGCCACCGCTGGGCGTAATCTTTGAACCCTTCTGATTCCGCCTTGGACAAGTTCTGGAGCCGGGAGCGATCCGGGGCCATATCTTCATTGTATTTGTACTGGCGAACGAATGCCTCGGCTAGGTCCCTCCAGGTCCTTACTTGTCCCTTTTCCAAATTAACGTACCAATTTAGGGCGGCTCCGGTGAGACTATCTTGAAAGCAATGTATCAGGATTTTGTCCTAGTGAATGTAGGCGGCCATCTTCCGGCAGTACATAGTGAGATGTACCCGAGGGCAGGAACTGCCCTTGTACTTCTCGAATTTGGGGGTCTTGAAGTCTACTAGGAGGGCCACGTCAGACATTAAGCAAAGGTCGGTGGCATCTAAGCCATGACCCCCTATACCTTCGATGACCCGTACTTGCTATTCCAGGGAACTAATCTTTTCATCCTGTGCGGGGATGGCCTCCTAACTCCTGAAGGTGGCCCCCGTCTGCCCGGGGTGGCCTATAGGGTAGGAGTAGTGAGGCAAGTTCGCGTGGCCTGGGGCACCGGACGACTTGCTTCTACCGGTTTGGGTTCTTCGACCACCTGTGCTTCAGCAGGTGTATTCCAACCTAGTGGCATCCTGTATTGTGGGGAAATTCCCGCGGGATACGCCGGAGTTCCTTGAGTTGCGGCGTTAGAGGCCGCCCCTGGCGTAGTAGCGGGAGTTGGAAGGGAGGTGTTTCGGGTGAGGAGTTCGAACATTTTATTAATATGTTCTCTCATTTCCCCCATGTGTTCTCTCATTTGGCCGACCTCAACTCTTGTCTGCATGCTCTACTACTCTAGTTCGTCTATTGCTTGCTCCATGTGTCTGGTTCGGGCTCGGGTATGGTATCGGTGGCTCGGGGCGCTCGTTCTCCTTTGCCTGGAGTTGCGTTAAACGTTATTTTCTTTTTTAATTTAGACATAGCGAACAATGCAAAGAAAAAAAGGACGGGGGAAGGAAAAGGGATATGCATGAAGTGTGGGGATGCATGATGGACTATTCTAATCACGGAAATATTCAGAAAAAGGAGCATATACCAATAGCCTTTATCAAAACAATCAATCGGTCCATAGAAGAAATTTAAAATATATGGCCCCTTTTTTATCAGGACGGGGTGACCATGGCCTTTATCTGGATCATAAAACCCCTACAAAGACCTAAGAAGCTTGTTATTTTCCTCGGCGTCTTTATGAAGTCTGCCATGCCTTCTGCTGTTCGGAGGCTTCTGGGGATGTCCTTTAGAGCTTGGTTGGCGAGCCATGCTAGCTTGAGGAACCTGTCTTTCCAGAATGAGGTCTCAGCTGCAGCTACATTTACTTGTTCTTGAGCACTGTCGGCTATATCTTGACACCTGCGCTTCCACCCTTCTACTGCTTCCTTCAGCCCCTAGATGGTCTGCCGGAGTTGGGCTTCATCTTTTTCCGCTCTTGTGCGAGTCTTGACCAGTTCGAGTATGCTCTTGTGATAGAGACCCAACCAACAAAGTCAATGATAATTTACATAACATTGGAGGTCTCATGACTAGACCCAAAACCCAAATAATGAAGCAATCATTGCCAGGCCTAAGTTTGGGAATTACGGAAAGTTTAGAGCACAGTGAATCAGAGGCTACACCAAAATTGGTCACTTTATTACAAGTTGATGAAGATTGGAGCCCATATTGAAGAACATATATGAAGCCCAAAGTCATTGTCATGTAATTTGGGCTGAGTAGTTAATTAGGATTTATTTACATGTATTTTCACATAAATCACTTTTTGATAGTTGGTAGAAAAAAAAGGGAAAGTTGGATAGTTGGTGGAAAAATAGGAAGGTCATTAATGATGGAAATAAAAGGTTAGTGGAGAGATCTAGCGGATGGGATTTTATGCCAATTAAGGTATTAATGGACATTAAATCCATGAGATTTTATGCCAATTAAAATATTAATGGGCATTGATTTTAGGGTTGTCTAATTAAGCCTATAAATAAATTCTTGTAACCATCCAGCAGGACAGAATTCATAATTTGAATAATATTTGTGTTTATTTGTGAGCAGTTTTTCTTTGGTTCTTAGGTTAAAGAACTTTTATAGTGTTGGTTCTGCCGGCAGGTCGTGGTTAGGGTCGCACTTCTGATAACTTTGGTTCTACCGGCAGGTCACGGCTAGGGTCAAGTTCCTCTTTTCATCTGCTTTCAAGACGGTCCAATTTTAAGATCGTGTCATCTTGTGCCTCTGTTCTATCAGATGTTCCTTAGAGAGGCTAGCCCTCACGAGTTCCTCTTCTAGAAGGTGCATCTTTTCTTGCAATTGGCAGAACTGTTCTCATTGCTCTTCTTCCCTTTTTCGACTTTCAAGCAGGGTCTTCTCGAGTCGCTCCTTCTCAATGGTCACTTGGTCACGCTCGGCTCTCCTGGTGCACATCTCTTTATCTGCTGCTTTGAGGCAACTACCAATCCTTAAGCGGGCATCTTGTTCCACCTAGGCCTTTTTGGTGATTTCGACGTTCAGGTGTTTTTCATGACGAATCTCCTCCAGTGCTTTCTCGAGTTTCCGTTTCCAATGGGCCTTCTTGGCCTTTGTCTGGTCCAGGGTTGCTTTTAGTTTTTCTACCTCGAAGGTCTCTTGAATCTCATACTGTTGAGTGTCCGAATTTCGAGGCCGAATTTTGCCCTAGGGGAGTCCTATAGTTTTGACTCGCTCCTCCATCCAACGTCTATAACCTGGGGAGGCTCCTCAACTTCGGAGTTTTTCAGCAGTTCCCTTTTTTATAGCATTGTTCCAGGCATGTCGGATTTTCCGGTAGTGAGCTCCCTTGTGCGCTTCTGGCCCACGTAGCACAAAAGGTGTCATGACTTCATTTGGGGGAGGCATAATCATCGGATACCCTGCTTGTCGCACCGTCAACTCTGGGTTGTAATTGATTGCGCTCTGTGTTCCTAATAGGGGCACATTCGGATATCCTTCGCACTTGATGATGACATGTTCCCTTTCATTCCATGGGGGATACCAGCGGATTGACTTTTCGGATGCCTCGTCTAGTTTGCGAACCCACTCTTCCTTAGTCATGGGTGGGATCCAACTCCATTTGAAGTCTTCTATAGGGAAAGCAGTTCTGTGTTTGCAATGGAAGAGGTGTGCCATTAGCCATAGATACAGCAGGGGGGTGCAACACCTCAGGATTCCCCTCCTTTGTTCACCATATTGGTTGAGAGTATAGTAGGTGTTAGCTAGGACAGCCATAGTGGGGTTTTCTCCTCTATTTTTCTTTGCCAAAAATACCCCCATAGTTACGAGGTCAACATGATCCTCTACTTGTGGGAATAGTAGGATTCCGTACACCAATAGCCCGAGAGCGTCCATGAATGCGGGCCAGTCTTCTCGTCCTTGAAGCTGATCCAGTCGCTCTTCTAAATATATCCTGGGAAGGCCTTCTAACCCATTCCGATTTCTCTTGGCTCTGGTCATTTCCTCCTATGAGGTTTTCAACAACTTGGCTATTGTGGCCCAGGAGGGCGGCTGATCTTGGTGGAAGTATGGTATTGATTCTGCCAATGACAATCCCAGCAGGCGTTCATATTCTTCCAGGGTGGGAGCCAGCTGAAAATCTCTGAAGGTAAAGCACCGTGCAGGCGGGTCATAATACTGAACTAGGGCTTCAAGTGCTTCTGGTTGCGTCTCGATTTCTAGAATTTGTAGGAGGTTGTCGTACATTTTCTCGAAGGTTCGGCGCCACTCCCCTTTCAGACAACTGCCGAGATAGCAGATGGCGTGAAGGTCCGGGGTTCTTATTTGGACAGGATACCCCAGTTTGACTCCGAGTTGGTACCTGGTCCCCATTTTCTGAAATTTCCGTGATCAGTTAGATACGTTATGCTGCATGCTATGCAAGGACAAATGGTTTAGGGTGGACTAAGGGTTCTAATTTGGATTCGTTAGCCGACTCACTCTCGGACCCGATTCGGGTTAGGGGTTTACTGGATGGACAGACTCGGTTTGGGGACTGACTCGGTGCAGGGGTTTACTGGGTGGACAGACTCGGTTTTAGGGACCGACTCGGTGTAGGAGTTTACTGGATGGACAGACTCGGTTTAAGGACCGACTCGGTTTAAGGACCGACTCGGTTTAAGGACCGACTCGGTATAGGAGTTACTGGGTGGACAGACTTGGTTTAGGGACCGACTCGGTAGGGGGTTTACTGGATGGACAGACTCGGTTTAGGGGTTACTGGGTTGGCTTAAACTAGGGTTTTGTGAGGTCAGCAGCTAGGATTTGTGGGTGAGTTGGGCTAGGGTTTCTTCGTTTAGTTTGGCTAAGAGAGGTTTCCCAAGGTTCTCACCATTGGATTTCTAAACTTCCTCACCATTAGGCTCCTGGGTCTATGGACTCCCCCAAGGCCACCACCATAAACAGGATCGCTTTCCCAGAGTGTGATGGCTCCTTCAGGTTGTCAACCCCAGGTGGAACTATCGCAGTCACCAGTACAGAGAACACCGCCAGTATGGGTACCACTACACATTCCGCACTCCTTAACATACAAGCCCGAAAATAGGACCCCGCTTATAGGTGTAATCACACAGTAGCAGTATTCCCCGTAAAACAAACCCATTTGGTCACAATATTATAGCATCATATCGTCTACCCTATGGGTTTCACAAGCAAGCAGGCAATCATGACATTCAAATATTGCAACATATGCACCAATTAGCGAACATGAATGGAAACACACGACACAAACTAGAACACATATACCCATACAAGCGGCAACTTTCCTTATGCAACTATCCTAATAGGGCTTAACTCTCAATAATATAAGTACCCAATGGAGTCGCCATCTGTCACAACCTAAATTGTGACGTATGCGTATCCGGTTTGAGATGGGCCGAGATGGCCTCGGCCTCTTAGCGGCCAAATCCGTCTCGGCCGTCGGGAGTCGCCACCGACATTTTTCTCAAGAATGTCAAGAAACCTAGGAGAAAGGCTGGTCTGGGATCAGAGTTGTGGATTCGGGAGTTGGTTACATATCGGGAACATAAGGTGCCCCCAATGTGTCTATCACTCGATAGTTACCCTAGGCTAGCTGTAAGGAATAAGGGAAACACTTGTGTTTGGGTCAGGTAAGGTGTTTCAGGGCTTTGGTTTCAGGATTATTTAAGGAAATGATGGATTAAATATATAATAATGTCTAAAATTTAAATTTTTTGTTTATTCAACTAGATAAGAAATACAAACTAAAATGAAATTATAAAGAAATATATTCTTATACTATAAATTAAAATCCTTAACTTAGATAGAGAGACTCTTATTTTCCTTATTCTCTCCATTAGATATTTTAAACATTTTTCTCTTCTTTCTTTCTATCATCTCAAACTAATATATATATATATATATATATATATATATATATATAATTTTCAATTATCTATTTGTTTTAATTTAAAATAGTCATATCAAAATTTGAATGACTTATTATAAATTCGCAATATATTTTATATATTTAAAAATATTTATTTACTATGAAATAATTATAATTATATAAAAATAAATATTTATCTTGTGTAAGACATAGGTTAAAATATCAATTAAAATTAAAAATTAATATCTTAATAAAAAAACAAACATACATGTAAAATTTAATTTGAAACAATGATATTTTATCGATAATAGACAATAATATAAAAGTAAATTGAATAAAAAATATGATACATCTCGTTGAAATTTGTTAAAACTATGTTATTTATGTAATGTAATAAAGCATATCATTTATAATAAAATTATGTATCTATTTTATTTATGTAATATATGTTTACTTTAACAAAATTTATATATAAAGGGTTTTATCTATTATTTTGTCCTCAGCCCATGCCAAAAAAAAAAAATGCCTTTGCCAACTACATTCTAAGCATGCATTCCATACTAATGAGCCTCCCTTCACACAACATTTTTCTCTCAATCAAACATAATCTCACCTTTGCACTCATTATGGCTAAAATCCTTCCCTTTAGTGAAATTGTAAATTCAACGTGGTAGGTGTACATTTGAAAGTGCATCTCTAATTTCCTTTCTCCCATCTTCTACAAATATTTCTTCCCTCATCTTTTTCGAATATCCCTCCATTATCACTTATCAATTATCTTTCCTTCATTTTCTCTTTATATCTCTTTATTATCATTGAGTAATTTCCTTTTCTCTCATTTTTTCCTAATATCTTTTTCATCATTTTCTCCTAATATCTCTACTATTGGTATCACTAACCAATTTCTCTTCCCTCTTATTTTTCGAATATCTTTGAAGAAATTAACCTCATTATTTCAAATCTCAAATCTCAAATTTCAAATTTCAAACGGTGGACAACTTTCCACTTCTCTTGGTTCACTTTAAGAATAATATAGCAGTTGGAGTTTCCTCACGTCTTTTACTCCCTAAAATCCTCCTCACATCTTCCACATTTTGTATCTTTTCCATCCTTTTCTCCCAATATTTCTATGTTATTGATATCATTAAACAATTTCTCTTTCCTCATATCCTTCGAATATCTTTGAAGAAATTAACCTCATCTTGTTTCAAATTTCAAATGGTAGACAATTTTCCACTCCTCTCGATTCGCTATAAGAACAAGATAGTTGTTACAATTTTCTCATATTTTTCACTCTTTGAAATCGTTAATTTTTTGCTTATCTTAATTTATTATATAATAAAATAGTGAAAATTTTCTCATATCTTTCGTCCCTAAAATCTTCCTCACGTCTTCCACCTCCTAAAATCATCATGAGATTGCTATTTAAATATTGAAGTTTTGTTGCTTTTTAAATTTTTTTAGTGGATTCTGATGATTTTTTATTAATCGTAGAGTATAATTATTGGTTTGACTTGTCTCCACCGAGTGTTTCAGTCATTTTTACAAACACCTTAGTCACCCATATTTGTTTATGTATATTTACTATTATCTACGTTGTATTACTCCTCCTTTATGAAGATATATTTTGTTGTGTGATTTTTTCTCCATCTTTGCACGGGTTGTATCACTGCTAGCATAATATATAGTTGTATTATTGTTAAGATAATATGATTGTGATAGAAAATTATCTCTTATTTATATGTACATGAAAAAATATTACTTTGTGTGAGTAACTCATAGTATTCTAGAAGGGGCATACATTATTATCCAAGGTGAACGTGTTATTACTTTAAGTGATGCTGCTATTAATATTTGATTGCTACTTTTTATTTTTTAATTTGTATCTTCTTTCTTTTTATTTCCATTGTTTGCTTACTAATCGCTGTTATAATTTTTTTGAATTTGAAGGAAATTAATAATGTCATATCAAGGGAGAAGTTATCAACAAAAGACGAGAAAGAGATTTTGACAGAATTTGACGACTTGGATCCCACTATAATTTCTTGTGCTTATATCTATGAATGACAAGGTAATATTTTATTCTTACATGTTTTTGTCTTTTTATGGTAGTTAAAAATTTTGTGAGTGAAATTAAATCGCAAATATCCCATTCTCCAAATCAAATGAATTCTTATGTATGACTTTTAGATAGCGTTCATTAGTGCTCAATGTCATGTATGTCTCAATTGGTTGATATATATATATATGTGTTGCAATTTTTAGTATAAAATCACTACAACAGTGGATGCTACTAATTATTTTTTTTCTCATTATTGATGAAATTAGATGATAATAACTTGTGATTCTTTGGAAGGTTATTTTTATTTTGAAGGAGAATTGTTAGATGCTAGTGTAAATCTAGTCTCAGTAGTTATCTATATAATCTTGTTGAGAGAAACAAAGTATAAGTATAATATTGATAAAGAAACAATCCATTTAAAAATAATTTGTTGTTAATGATTTGAGACCTATCTAAGAGTTTTAATAATTTACTACATGTAAAACTTTAATAAGTTGTATTAAATCATAAATTACAGGAAATAACAAAAGTCTTATTACATAATTTATAAAAGATTGGTTTGTGCAAAAAGGTTATAAAATAATAAAAGAAATTTTCAAAAGTCAACATTTAAAATTTTTGCTTAAATCGGTCTTCCAAAAACTATGTAGTAACCCTTTTGTTATCTCGTATAACTAATGAGTTTATATGATTCATTGAAGTTTCATGTGTTGCAAACCAATCAAAACTTTCAACATGCCACACTCATCAACAAATTTTAAGAGTTGTCTCTTTATCAACATTATACTTATATTTACTTCTCTTTGTAGTAAGATTATTGAGATAATCATTTAGACTGCGATCCACACTAGCATTTAGGAGTTTTCCTATAAGATAAACATAACCTTGTCTTTATTTTGTAGGAAAATTCTTAGATGTTGGTGTAAATCTAGTCTCAATATTTATCTCAATAATCTTGTTGTAAAGAGAAACAAAGTATAAGTATAATATTGATAAATAAACAACTCATTTAATAATTTGTTGTTATTGATTTGAGACTTTGAGAGTTTCAATAGTTTTCTACACGTGAAACCTTAATGATTTGTACTAACTCATAAATTACAGGAAATAACAAAGGTCTTGCTACACAATTTATGGAAAATTGGTTTGTTCAAAAAGGTTAAAAAAGAATAAAAGAAATTTTTAAAAGTTAACTTTTAAAAATATTATTTTTCTATACTCTTTTTGCTTAAATCGATCTTCCATAAACTGTGTAGTAACACTTTTATTATTCCCTGTAATTAATAAGTTTGTACGGCTCATTGAAGTTTCATGTGTAGCAAACCAATCGAAACTTCCAACATGCCACACTCATCAACAAATTTTAAGTTATTTCTTTATCAACATTATACTTATATTTACTTCTCCTTGCAACAAGATTATTGAGATAACCATTTAGACTATAAATCACACTAACATTTAGGAGTTTTCCTACAAGATAAACATAACCTTATCTTTATTTTGTAGGAAAATTCTTAGATGTTAGTGTAAATCTAGTGTCAATGATTATCTCAATAATCTTGTCATAGAGAGAAACAAAGTATAAGTATAATATTAATAAAGAAACAACTTGTTTAAAAATTTGTTGTTAATAATTTGAGGCTTATCCAGAGTTTCAATAGTTTGCTACACATGGAATCTTAATAAATTGTACTAACTCATAAATTACAAGAAATAACAAAGGTTTTGCTACACAATTTATGGAAGATTGGTTTGTGCAAAAAGGTTATAAAAGAATAAAAGAATTTTTTTAAAATTTAACTTTTAAAACAATTATTTTCTATATTCTTTTTGCTCAAAACAGTCTTCAATAAACTGTTTAGTAACATTTTTGTCATCCCCTATGATTAATGAGATTGTACGGCTCATTGAAGTTTAATGGTAGCAAACCAATCGAAACTTCCAACATGCTGCACTCATCATCAACAAATTTTAAGAGTTGTTTCTTTATCAACATTATATTTACATTTACTTCTCTTTGTAGTAGGATTATTTAGATAACCATTTAGACTACGATCTACACTAGTATCTAAGAATTTTCCTACAAGATAAAGATAACCTTAGGTTTATTTTGTAGGAAAATTCTTAGATGCTAGTGTCTTAGTGCTTATCTCAATAATCTTGTTGTAGAGAAATAAAGTATAAGTATAATGTTGATAAAGAAACAACTCATTTAAAAATGTGTTGTTAATGATTTGATACTCATCGAGAGTTTCAATAGTTTGCTACACATGAAACCTTAATGAGTTGTTCTAACTCATAAATTATAGGAAATAACAAAGGTCTTTCTACATAATTTATGGAATATTGGTTTGTGCAAAATGATTATAAAAGAATAAAAGAAATTTTTAAAAAGTTAACTTCTAAAAAAAATTATTTTTCTATACTCTTTTTGCTCAAATCAGTCTTCTAGAAACTCTATAGTAACCCATTTGTTATCCCCTAAAACTAATGAATTTGTACAACTCATTGAAATTTCATGTGTAGCAAACCAATCGAAACTTCCAACATGCTACACTCATCAACAAATTTTAAGAGTTGTTTCTTTATCAACATTATACATATATTTACTTTTCTTTCTGACGGGATTATTGAGATAACCATTTAGACTACGATCTACACTAGCATCTAAGAGTTTTCCTACAAGATAAACATAACCTTAAGTTTATTTTATAGAAAAATTCTTATATAGTGGTGTAAATCTAATCTTAGTGTTTATCTCAATAATCTTGTTGGTGAGAATAACAAAGTATAAGTATAATGTTGATAATGAAAAAACTCTTTAAAAAATTTGTTGTTAATGATTTGAGACTTATTGAGGGTCTCAATAGTTTGTTACACGTGGAACCTTAAGGAATTGTACTAACTCATAAATTATAGGAAATAACAAAGGTCTTGCTACATAATTTATGGAAGATTGGTTTGAACAAAATGGTTATAAAAGAATAATAGAATTTTTTTAAAATTTAACTTTTTAAAAAATATATTTATTTTCTATACTCTTTTTCCTTAAATCAGTCTTCCATAAATTGTGTAGTAACACTTTTGTTATATCCCTTGTAATTAACGAGTTTGTATGACTCATTGAAGTTTTATGTGTAGAAAACGAATCGAAACTTCCAACATGTCGCACTCATCATCAACAAATTTTAAGAGTTGTTTCTTAATCGACATTATACTTATATTTACTTCTCTTTGTAGTAGAACTATTGAGACTATGATCTACACTAGCATCTAACAATTTTCCTAAAAGATAAAGATAACATTAGGTTTATTTTGTAGGAAAATTCTTAGATGCTGGTGTAAATCTAAACTTAGTGCTTATCTCAATAATCTTGTTGTAGAGAGAAACAAAGTATAAGTATAATGTTGATAGAGAAACAACTCATTTAAAAATTTGTTGTTAAAGATTTAAGACTTATCGAGAGTATCAATAGTTTGCTACACGTGAAACCTTAATGAGTTGTACTAACTCATAAATTACAGGAAATAAGAAAGGTCTTGCTACACA
Organism: Mucuna pruriens; assembly: GCA_025330945.1. Classification (NCBI taxonomy): domain Eukaryota; kingdom Viridiplantae; phylum Streptophyta; class Magnoliopsida; order Fabales; family Fabaceae; genus Mucuna; species Mucuna pruriens. The sequence continues at coordinate 3,235,909 of JAENHJ010000544.1, forward strand.
ATTTATGGAAGATTGGTTTGTGCAAAAAGATTATAAAAGAATAAAAGATTTTTTAAAACTTACTTTTAAAAAAAATATTTTTCTATACTCTTTTTTTTCAAAACAGTCTTCCATAAATTGTTTAGTGACATTTTTGTTATCCCCTATGATTAATGATTTGTACGGCTCATTGAAGTTTAATGTGTAGCAAACCAATCGAAACTTCCGACATGCCGCACTCATCATCAACAAATTTTAAGAGTTGTTTCTTTATCAACATTATACTTATATTTACTTCTCTTTAGCAGGATTATTGAGATAACCATTTAAACTACAATTCACACTCACATTTAAGAGTTTTCCTACAAGATAAAGATAACCTTATCTTTATTTTGTAGGAAAATTCTTAGATGGTGGTATAAATCTAGTATCAATGCTTATCTCAATAATCCTGTTTTAGAGAGAAACAAGTATAAGTATAATGTTGATAAAGAAGGAACTCATTTAAAAATTTATTGTTAGTGATTTGAGTCTTATTGAAAGTTTCAATAGTTTGCTACACGTGGAACTTTAATGGGTTGCACTAACTCATAAATTACACGTAAAGGAGGTAATGCTTGTGGTGATATAACAACTTAACCATATTCATTAATGAATAACCTTAATTGAAGCTCTAAACCAAACTCACCAATTTTGCAACCTTTCTGAAGTTCAGAAGGGTTCTAATATGGGGAGAGGAGTTGAATGACATTTCTACAATGTATGGACTCACTTTTCATGTTTTACAATTGTCTTTTCATAATATAGGCCTCTCAAGTCAATATAGTCGTTAGATGATAATTGGAGAGTTTTTCTAACATTATGGTGTTGTTGCAACAACTTTTTGTGTCTTACACAAAAGTTGTCAAATCACTTTTAACTTTTATAATTGTCATAGTAATTTTTCTGAACAACTTTTTGAGCATGCTTTTTGATGAACTCATTTGAGTAATTTTCTAATGAAGCCTTTTGATGCAATCATCTGCATATGATGATATGTTTTAAGAAGAGTATCTAATGTAGATGGAAATCAATTAAAGGTTCTTCTTTTAGGAATATGTTAAAAATTTAACTTGACAAACTTGAATTCCATCATTCCGATATGTAGCTTGTTGAAGCATGTGACATTTGCTACTATCTATGATTTATTTGAAGTTTCATATGACTGAATTGGCTTTCGATGTCTTCATAAAAGTTGTAAATAATTATGTTTTTAAAATTTAAGCATTGATCCCATGTAATTTAAACCTATGTGAAACTATCAAAACAAAACAATGTCTCCAACTATAAGCTCAAATTCATCCATGATCCAAGTTATATCAACTCACAATTTTTTCATGAGAAATATAAACCTTTCTTTAAGCTTTCCACAAACACCAAGATCACCATAAATACATTTCTATAGCACTTCTAGAAGGTTTGTCATAATTAAAATACAAGTACTTTGAACCAAAGATGTGTAGCATCTAACTTCAACAAATGTTTTGATGATAATAAAGACTATTAAAAGTTATGCTTACTAATAATACTATTTGTGTAGCTTCTAAAAAAATACTTCTAATTATATCACCTTTGAATTGGACTTAAAAGTTTTTCTATTATTATTACATATGTCTAAAAATTAAACACTATTTGAAAAAACAACTATATAGAGAACGTTCAAGCTATGTTTTATAAAGAACATTTAAAACACTCTCTCTTGACAATATCCTCCTTTATGTAGCCTTTTATACTACATATTATATATTTCTTAAATGAAAAGGTTTATAAGTTTTTACTCTAAAAAAACCTGGCTAAAGTTCAATTCACTTTCATTAAATGAAAATTAATATAATTCTGAATGATATATCAATATATCATCCCTATGCTAAATGATAAAAATAAATAATAAAAAAATTTTTACTTCTTCAAAAGACTTTAGTAAGTAAATTATCAGTACATTTGTTTGTCACATTTTTCTTTCTCCTTCAAAAAGGACATAAAAATAGAAAGAACACCTTCATGTATTTAATGTAAGACCAAAACATTAAATAACTCTCTTTCAACAAATATTTTATCCAAGACTCTAAAAGAAGTACATCTCCAACAAAAAAGTAAAAGAATTTATAAAAATATGCAATTCAAACCAAGCAATCGTTGAACGATCTCAATTATATTTTCTCGTTGAACGATCTCAATTATATTTTCTTTGTTTTTACAAAACTTTCATTTTAAACTTAAGTTTCAAATTCTCACTTGAATTAATTATTGCTTTAAAGAAAACTTGTTTTTATGAAAGTCCAAAAAGACCTAATGTTAATTGTTGTACTTGTTAAGTAATATCAAGCCAAAATTACGATGTTGTAAGGTTTAAAGAGGTTACAAAGAATACTTTATGTAAGTCTTACTCGACTTAATAAAAATCTTTTAAAAAAAGAATTTAACATAATTCTAAGTTATAAAGTAAACCAATATAAATTTATTTGTATAATTTTCTTACAAAACTTCTTTAAGCTTCTCTATTGCTAAACACTGGGGAATCAGATTTGTGCTTTTAAAATTAAAAAATCTTCATTTCTTTATAAAGACAAAAGCTATCAAAATACTTTTTCAAATTTATATTTGTTTGTCATCATAAAAATGGAATAGGTTATTATAACAAAGGACAATTTTATAATCTTCAATGATGTTAATTTAACAAATAAAAATAAATAAATTTTATAAGAGAAAATTCTAAAAGGCAGTCAAATGTCTTATTTAAGACTAGCAAAACACTGTTTCATTAAATGAATAGTCTCACAAAAAGGATGTTTATATCTTATAATTGTTTTTAAAAACAAAAGCACTAAGACTACTTCATAAACGTACTTATTTTTTATAGCCTTATTATGTCTTTGTTTAAAAAAAAGATAGATTCATGTTTGTGAAAAAATTATTCATAAAAAGACTAAATATTTGAAAAAAAAATACACAAAAATCTTAAAACACAATTCATCCTTAGCTTGTGTTCTACAATTATTTTTGGGTCATGATAAAGTAATGAAGGGATAACTCTCCCAATCTATCTTAATGACACTATTTAAAATAAACTTTCCCCAAAAACATTTATCATTTCCATATTAAGAAAAAGTAAAATAAATTTTTCATACACTAAAATTAACTTATACATAAACTTAAACTTGATATAAATTCTCATCAATTTTTCTAAAAATCAATTTTTTAACTTAACGCATAAATTAATTTTAACTTCAAAAATTGATTTTTCTTTTCTATTTACTTCTCTCTCTTATAAGGGCTTATATACCATAACGCTAAATAAAGATAAGAATAAGCATTAATCTCAAATTGACTAACTAAATTTTCGGTTGGCAACATGCACATAATGAAATTCAAACAAGTAAAAACAGTGATAGTTAGTATCTTTTCATTAGGAACATGCCATAATACAAGGAATGGTTATTTATTTTATAGTGTAGTTTCTGTAGAGTTGAGTTAGAATTGTAAATACAACGAACTCACCGACAAAAAGGCCCAGCACCCTAAAAAATTTAAATGTGGTTGGAACTGAAAATAACCACAAATGAGAGCAAGAAATTCAGTGTTAAGGAGACAATTATGTGAGGGGTGGATTGCGGGCTTTAGTCTATTTTGGCAGAGCTCTAATTTAACAATGTCATTTTGTACCCTATTGGGGATCTCTCATGACATGCTTCGCACTGCACCTAACGCTGCAGGACCAAGAGGCTTCACAACAAGTGAAATATAAACAAATAAATCAAGATTTGAGAACAAAAAAAGAAAAATCCTTTTGACATTTTAATATTCATAGTTAATTCACAATAAGTCAGTACTTTTTTTTTGCATTAAAAAAACAGTACTAAAAAACATAATTACCCAGATCAAAATCAACTAATCTTAATATATGTTGCAAAGAGATAATGAATACCAGAAAAAATTAGAATGACACATACCAAACCCACATCCTAGAACAAGGCAAGAGGCAATGAATTCCTCAAAATCAAACAACTATGCGATCAATCAATGCTGCCAATCAACTAGAGTTAGTACACTTGATTAGGAGCTGACGATATTTGGCAAAGCAATATTGCATATGGGAGACAAGTGACAGATCTCAGTAGCCGAAGGTGACACACAATTCCATGCAGAAGCATGCAGAAGCTAATCACCCAAGTGAGGAAGCTGACACAAATCAAAGAGCAGAAAGTGGATAGTGGAAGACATTTGGCGAGTGCTTACTTGGTTAAATGGAATCACACTTTCTGATCCAACTCCTCATGGATCATGAAAGTCTCCTGTATATATTGCCGAAGGAGAATACACAAAACAGTATCCTACACAACCAACATGACGACCATTGCAGTCCCAAACAGCATGCGTATATACCACAGCACAGATGAAACAAGAAACATTCTAATCAAGATGCAGACATTTAGAAGCAGCAACATCAATATTACTACATAGAATGGGTGAGAAGCAAACACTATACGGAGATACTCACTAAAGAAATCCCAATATGACTTAATTTCATGAAGATGCAGCATTTTGATGACTACATTCTATCCATCCACCTCTAAACCCTTCCAATTCATAAGGAGGATGCATCTGTAGCATTCCAGAACCAGTTAACAAAAACGTCATACACAACGAACTTGCTGTCATCAAACTTTTAGTCAACTTATACGCATAAGCAACAAGATGAGACGATTGTGGGGGCATGCAGCAGAGAAGCAGACAAGAAGACGTAGTAAGTGGCAAAACGATGCTCTTTTGGCCGATAATTACACCTCAAAACAAAGAAACATGAACATTTTAGGCATGTTTAATGCAAATATATCAAAATTACCATAGTGGATTAGTAAGAGTTGAGCAAACAATTAACATAACTTGCTATATAAAGTAGGGAAGACTGAAGCAACCTTCAAGTTTCAGTATGCTGAAGAGAGAGAGCCGACGTGGAAGTGTCCAATGCACCCTTCCGTCAGAAGCCAAGCTCTTAACAATACTCATTGTCATGACATCAACATAACTAACTATGTCTGTGGTATGCTCAACCAATCCTAGAGGAACTACATTATAGCAGAAAGGGCTCCCTAACAATTATTCAGCACTTGATCCATTCACATTCGATTTCAATCTCTGAAAAGAAATCATAAGAATTTAAACATGGGTAGTAAGTTATGATGTCATTCTCTCACTCGCATTGTAAAGAATAACTGAGTTGAACATAAACATACCCATTTGCATAAGGTGAATCACGGTGAGAATGACGATATGGAGGGGACCTGCTGTAGCTGTGACCCCGGTGAGGTGATATGCTCCGTCGTCTTGGAGATCTTCTCCCAGGAGGACTAAAACTCCTGATATATATAAAGCAAATCCAAAAGAAAACATGATAAGACAAATACACTAGCAAAGGAATTACTACTGGAATGTGACATCTGTCCAAGACACTTAGCATATTGGTATGAAAGTCAATTTGATCTGCTGTCATACCCATATTCAGATTGATATCTCCAGTCACTCAAAATAGTTAGTTTGAATTTATTTTAGCTTATGAATATTCTTTTCAGTCTGAATGTCATGACAAATTAACAGTAATATACTGCAGACCGAAGACAATTAGATAACTCCAAGAGAGAATTTTTAAGCTAACCAAATAATATGACCAAAGCATTGTAACTACAAAGAGAGTGAGTATCAATCCACATTTTAAACAGAGACTACAGAGGGTGATTGTCCACATAATGTGAAAAACAAATGCAGGCATCCCAGGAAAGAACAATCAAATTTTACAAGAACAAAAGCTAACCATATGAAAAATTAAAAAAACAAAACAAAACAAAAAAAGAAACAAGATATGCTGCATGCCATTTGATTTTTCAACCTTGAAGCTAGTTTAGCAAGTTGAGTCATGCAACTATTTAAGAGTTCTAAAAGGCCTAGATATTTGAAATGCATATTTTTTTAATTCATGTATAGCATTGTGCATATAACAAACCCACCTGCGGCCATACCCATAACTTGGACTTCTACGACGCCGATAAGGACTTGGACTACGCCTCCTTCCACTTCCCAGGCCGCGTGATCCAATGCGCAAGCGACACTCTCGAGCGAAGTGTCCAGGTTCACCACATTCATAGCATTTCAGGTCCTCTCCTCCACCTCCACGCCCACGCCCTCCTTGACCACCACCCTTCGAATTGTGAGAAAGCTCTACACGCCAGCCATTTTTTCCTATATCACATTCAAACATTATTTCCAATCCAAAATCTAGATAATGAAAAAACAAAGGGCACAAGGACAAATGCTTAACATGGACAGCATACATAGGGGTGTGGGTATGGTGGGGGGATCAATAATGACAAATTAATGCATTAATGCATACTGACCATCCAAGGCATGAATTGCATCAAGTGCATCCCTCCGATCATCAAACTCAATAAATGCATATCCTGGTGGTCTCCGAGCAACCCAGACACTGCATTCATAACCAAACATTAAAATAAAACGTGTAACCAACAAACCATACATAGAACGCAACAAATCATGAAAATGACTGAATCGTTCTCTTTCTCTGTTTATCAAATAGTACAACAAGAGACCTTCAAACACCTACAGAACATATCATTACCAACCCAAAGAAGTATATGAACTCCCCATCTCAAATTCCAGGCCGTTAAAGAACACAGCAAATTCTACAATTAGAGATATTTCGAAACTGGAATTAAGGAGAAATAAATAAAAGAGAAAATTAACGATGAGAAATGATCAAGCTTTTAGGAAGATTATGTTTTCTAGAAAGGAGTTCTTGGTTATAAAAGTCCAATTTAAGAACAATTAGTCACTTAATTAAAACTTGTAACCCATTAACAGCATTAACCAATATTTTAACAGTGATTTTATTATACCGAAACTGAAAATATTTTATCAACTTTAGTAATTTTCCCTCGGGGAGAGAGATGAAGAGAATTACCTCCGTAGAACACCGTACATACGAAATTCATCTTCAAGATCCCTCTCAGAGACTCGAGGATCCAAATTCCCAACGTAAATACGAGACATTGTCCAGAACCAGAATCACCCTATACAAATTTTAAAAACACCAAATTTAAAAAAAATAATAAGAAGTGAAAGAAAAAATTAGATAAAGTAACGAGTACAGGAATGAACACAAATGAAAACTTAGCGTGAAAACCCTCTTGAGATTTAGATTCAGAAAAGAAAATAAGAAAAAAAAGATAGCGTGGATGAAAAAGGGAGGGTTGGTAAGTGAATTATCCTGGATACATACAGTTACAGAGACAAGAGTGCGTGGCGAAGAAGAGGGAGATGAGATCGAGAAAAAGAAACCTCAGGATTCTCGATAATCGAAAAGGAAATTGTAGAATTCTAAAACCCTATAAATTCTCATTTTTATAATTTGCTTTAGGCTTTAACGCTTGCTTTTTGGGCTTATCAGCCCACACACTTTTGTAAGAACACCTTTTATTGGGCCTGAATTTGGGCTTCTTTTTTGTTATTGCTTTTCAGCATCCTTGCTCGGGGGGAAATGATATGAAGTAAGGCTCATTGAACAAAACAACAAACTAAACTTCGGTTTGAATAAGGAGAAAAAACCAAGGAAATAAAAGATTTTCAAATTCAAATAAAAGAAAAAACTTAGTTGTGTGTGGACTATGAATTTTAAAATTTTAAGAAATTTAAAATGCCTGAAATTTAAATTATTTTTATTCAAAAAAAAATTGTTAGTTCTAAATGTTTTATTTGAATAAATTAATTCAAAATTTTTAATTTTTAAATTTTTAGTTTGGGTAGGATAATTTAATTTTCACAATATAAAAAATTATCTTTTAAATATATTTTTTAAATATTTAACAATTCAAAAATATAAACATTGATTTTTTACATCAATGTTAATAGAGAGAAAGAAGAGAAGAAAAAGAAAGAGAAAAGAAAAATAAGAGAAGAGAAGAAAAAGAGTGAAAAAATTAATAAGAGATAAATAGAGAGAAAAGGAATATATGAGACTTGGGAGAGAAAAGAAAAAGAATGAATAAAGAGAGAAAAATAAGAGAGATGATAGAAACTCAACCGACAAAGACAAAGACCATCTGCATGACATTGGAAGTCCCATGAATAGGTCTAAAACAAAACTGAGAAAGCAAGCTTTGCAAAGCTTGAGTTTGGGAATTAAGGAAATTATAGAGCCAAGAAAGTTAGAGGCTGCACCAAAACGGGTCACATTATTGCAAGTTGATGAAGAATGAAGCCCATTTTGAAGAACACAAGTTAAGTAGTTAGTTAGGATCTGTTTACATATATCTTTGCATAATAATTTTGGTAGCTAGTATAGTGGGGAGTTATAGCGGTTGAGATTTTATATTGAGAATTATAGCGATTGAGATTTTAGATTGAGATTTTAGATTGAGATTTTATAGTGATTAAGATTTTATGTCAATTAAGATATTAATGGGCTTTAACTTCCGGGTTACCTAGCTAAGCTTATAAATAAGCTCTTGAAAAATTGTGTTTTCTCTTTGGGAGAACTTTTTCTTATAGTGTTGGTTCTACCGGCAAGTCGCGGTTAGGGTCATGCTTTCTCTTGATAACTTTGATTCTACCGGCAGGTCGCGGTTAGGGTCAAGTTCCCCCTTTCACCTGGTCACACTTTGATAACTTTGATTCTACCAGCAAGTCGCAGTTAGGGTCAAGTTCCTCTTCCACCTATTTTCAAGACGGTCCTTGTCTGATCAATTAAGATCATATCATTTGGTATCAAAGCTTTGACTTTTGAAATCAGGTGTTTTCTTTCCCTTGCATTTTTATCATTTTTTTATTTAAAAAAATCATACAAAAAAAATCGTACCAAAAAAAAGGGCTTCCTTGCTTCTTGTTAATTCTTACTCTCTAAAGTTACCAGATCACTCATATCCTTACTGTTTCTACTGCTTAGCCTCAGTCTTAAAAGTTCTTACTTAAGAGCTCCTAAGAAAAAGTTGAGTGGTAAAAGACAAGAATAGTGAGACAAAAAAAAAGTGCCAAATTGAGTGATAGACTACACATAATTCGAGTGAAAACACGTGAGAGAGTGTTTGTGTGAGGATCTCTTTTCTTTCTAATTTTATTTTTTGCAGTAATTTAATCATGACTAGAGAAAAAGGCAAACGAGATGTTTATCAAGGCCTTTCAAGAACAATTTAAAGCTCTAAATGCCAAGTTGGATGATTTACAACCTATACCCAGGTATATGAGCCCTACTAGCCGACACAATGAAAAAGAAGAAGAAGATTCTGGTTCAGCATCCAAGTCAGTTTTTAAGGTGTTTAACATGTTTAGCAATCCTTTATATGAACATGAAGAAGAAGAGCATTCAGATGGACGATATAATGAGAATGAAAGGAGAAGAAGAGGTAAACCAAGACGTGACAATTACTCGGGTAATATTAAGATGACAATCCCCGCATTCCAAGGAAAGAATGATCCTCAAGTATACTTGGAGTGGGAGAGAAATGTTGTACATGTGTTTGATCGTCACAACTACTCGGAGGAGAAAAAGGTAAAGTTAACAATTGTTAAATTTATTGACTATGATAGTATTTGGTGGGATGAGTTTATGATTAACAGTCGTAGAAATGGAGAAAGGCTCATGTGTACGTAGGAAGATATGAAGTCTGTCATGAGAAGAAGATTTGTATCAAACCATTACCATAGGGACTTGCGCAGAAAATTGCAATGTTTAACACAAGGTTCTATAAGTGTGCAAAATTACTATGAGGAAATGAAAATAGTCATGATTATAGTCAATGTGAAGGAAGACCATGAGGTAACTATGGCTAGATTCATTGGAGGCTTAAAGAATGAGATAGTTGATGTGGTGAAGTTGTAGCATTATATGGAGATAGAGGACTTATTGTACAAAGCAATTCAAGTGGAGAGGCAATTGAAGTCTAAAAGCTCGTCATGGAGATCAAATTGGAAGAATAATAAAGTTGTTACAAACCCTAAAGAAGAGGTGAAGGCCAAATATTCAAATGTTCCTTCTAAAGGCAAAATTGACACTAATACATCCTATAGATCACATGATATCAAGTGTTTTAGGTGTCAAGGAGTTGGACATATTGTTTCTCAATGTCCAAATAAAAGAGTAAAGATTATGATGGATAATGGAGAAGTAAAGAGTGAGAGCTCAAGTGATGATGCAATGTCACCATTGGAGGATTGTGGTGACATGGAAGTTGTTGAACGTGTAGATAGAGTTGTACTTGATACTAGGCATGCTCTTAGCATACAACCTAAGAAAGATGGTGATGTGGAGCCACGTGAGCATATTTCTCATACTAGGTGCCTTGTTCAAAGAAAAGTGTGCAACATGATTCTAGATGGAGGGAGTTGCACCAATGTCGCAAGTACTATCCTAGTGGAGAAAATAAATTTGCAAATTGTCAAACACCCTAGGCCTTATAAGCTGCAATGGCTTAGTAATATTGGAGAAGTAAAAGTTGACAAGCAAGTTTCAATGCTTTTTTCTATTGAGAATTACAAAGATGAAGTACTGCGTGATGTGGTCCTTATGGAGGCAGGGCATATACTTTTGGGCTGCCCATGGTAGCTCGACTGCAAGGTGACCCACAAGGGGTATACTAATTGTTTGTCTTTTATTTACAATAAGTTGAAAATTACTCTTACTCCATTGTCTCCAAAAAAATTATGTGAAGAACAAATAAAAATGAGGAAAGTAAGAGAGTGTAAGTTGAGAGAAGAGCAATTGAACATTCAAGAAAAAGAGAGAAAAGAAAATATGAGTGAAAATAAGCAAAAGAAAGAAAAACATGAAATTAAGTGCAATGAAGAGAAAAGTAAGAAAATGAGTGTGTTTGCAAAGAAAAAAAGAGGTTGAGAGTGCGTTATTAGCAAAAGAGAAACTACTTGTACTCTTGTACAAGGATGTTTACTTCACTAATGATTTTCATTCTTATTTTCCTTGTGAAGTTGATTCTTTGTTATAGGAATTCACTGATGTTTTTCCAGATGAAGTGCCTCATGGATTACCTCATTTAAGAGGTATTGAGCATCAAATTGACCTCATTCCTGGTTGTCCAATTCCAAATAGACTAGCCTATAGAACAAATCCCGAGGAAACAAAGGAAATTCAAAAGCAAGTGAATGAGTTGCTGCAAAAGGACTTCGTAAAGGAAAGTCTTAGCCCATGTTCTGTTCCCATTATCTTGGTTCCAAAGAAAGATGGAACATGGTGCTTGTGTGTTGACAACTGGGCCATCAATAAAATCACTGTAAAGTATAGATATCCTATTCCTAGGTTAGATGATATGCTTGATGAATTGTTTGATTCTTATGTGTTTACTAAAATTGATTTGAGGAGTGAATACAACCAAATTCGTATGAAAGAAGGTGATGAATGGAAAACAACCTTAAAAACAAAATATGGTTTATATGAGTGGTTAGTAATGCCATTTGGCTTAACTAATGCCCCTAGCACCTTCATGAGGTTAATGAATCATGTTTTGCATTCTTTCATTGGGAAATTTGTAGTAGTCTATTTTAATGATATTTTGATTTATAGCAAGACCTTAAATGAACATGTTGAACATTTGCATGTTGTTCTTAATATCTTAAGAGAAAATAAATTGTATGGAAATTTCAAAAAGTGTTTATTTTGTCTTGAAACTGTTGTGTTTTTGGGTTTTGTCATAAGCTCGAAAGGGATAAGTGTGGATGAAGCAAAGGTAAAGGCAATTAGAGAATGACTAAGGTATTAGTCGGAGGCCAAGGTATTAGGGCCCACGCAAAAACTAACAGCAATAACGAACCCGGCTGTCTAAACCATAAACATCACCAAAGATCAAAAGGCCACACAAATCGCCTCGCAATAAAAATCAAAACGAAGTGATAATTTCATGAAAAACCCAAACATAAGCTCAGCCACCTGTATACAAATAACGGACGACCGAGATAAACATCTGCTAAAAAAGGGCAAGTCCCACAAAATCTCAGCCAAACAGGCAAGACCAGCCCAAAAGCGCATAACCAGAATAAACATCAAAGTAGTCAAAACTATAAAGCACTACACCACGCAGGCAGGAGACTAAAACACAATTAAAAAACAAAATATGCAGTAAGCCAATGCATTAAAGGATATAATCATTGTTCAAAGAATCCCGCCATAACAATACAAAACTCTTACAATAACAAATAAACAAAATTATCCTAATAACTGTATGCAGGCGCACATCAACCCATTGCAGGTTCTGGAGGAGGCTCCACCATGATGTCAATCAGCTTTCCGTCCACAATTTCCTTGAAGGCTACTTGCTCCAAGGCATACGCAAATCCAGCTTCATACTGTTTGGCGATGGCAAGGTCGCATTCGTTTATAATGGCCTCTTTCTCTACCAACAACACGTCTCGAGCCTCTAGCTCCTTTTTCAACCTCGACAGCTCCTCCTCCACGGTTGCCCTGGCCAACACCAACTCCTCCTTCTCATTCTTCAAGGCGTCAGCCTCAGCCCGAAAAAAGTCGTGGGAAGCTTCCAAGTCATCTCGAACCAACAACTCTTTGGTCTGGACGACAGCCTTGTCAAGGTCACTTTGGAGACTAGCATTAGCCTCTTGGAAACTGTTGATCTTGGTTTGAGCCTCAGCATACTCAACACTCAACCAATTCAGGGCATCTTCATCTTTCTGATGCTTCGAGGACAACTCCCCAAACTCGATCTCAGTGGCCATATCAAGAATGAGACCATAGCTGTTATTCCTCTATAGCACCTCTAAGCTCCACGGCAGCCCAAAATCCCTAACCCTGAGTCGATCACTAGAGTAGATCAATTGTCGGTCCACCACCTGACTGACTGGGTAATCGAGCGAAAACACGGAAGGACTTGAAGGATGATTCACCACAACCTCTGCCCCTTCCTGGTCAGTTTCACCCTCTTAAAAGGGCGTTCCTGACTCTGAAGCCCTCTAACTACGGTAGCTCATTTGGCCGAGGACTCATCGACAACCTCGATGACAGCATCTGGGGACCCTGCCATAGGGCCTTACACAACTTCGTCGACTGGCTACGCAGTCGACATTAGAACGACCTTGGCAGCAGGAGTGATCGATAGTGAAGCCTATGCCTCCGCCCTCATGCGTGCAATGTCCTTATTCTTGTATCCTGCACAACAAAGCACCAAATAAAAAAGAAGAAGCAATCAACGAGCAATCACCCTTGACAGTAATAAGCTTAGAGCACGAGAGAGGAGTCATCCTAGCGAGCTACTTCACGAACTCATATTCCCAATCTTCTAGCTCGTCCCAACCGACTATGATCGAAACGACTGGTTGATCAGACCAATATAAAGGGAAAGAGTTGCCAAATGCGTCAAAGAGGATGCTCGACCCTACCTCCCCCTCTAAGACCTGAAAGAAATTCTCCTTAAACTGCTTCACGGAAGGGCTTCATTAGCTGTCGGCCATGACGATTGCTCAAGGACGTCCAACCCACTTTCTCCGTTCGGCGAGTAGAGAAAAACCAAAAAAAGACTCCCAAAGAGGGTTCTCGACCCAAGTCCTCACTTAACAATTCAAAGGCCTCGTTGTTGGGATGAAGCTGATTGGGGCTATTGTTCAGAGCACATAAAACCAACTGTTCCAAAGCCGTAAATGGCAAGGTAATGCACAGTTCCGAGAAGAGTGTCTGATAAGTGGGCTTTTAGTCATCTTACACGCCTCAAATAAATACTAAAGCTAACTATATTATAGCTAACCCTATGTCAATTCTCTCAAGGACACGGTTTGTTAAGTTGTGACTAAGTGTAGAAATTAGAGTTTTATGCAGAACATCAAGTGTAGAATGCCGACTCGCTCTCGACAAAGACTGATCCGATTTGGTCTCAGTAGAGACGAATTCAACACGGTCTTAGCTAAGCGTAGACTCAGACGCAATAGAGTCGGACTGACTCGGTTTCGAATGAACGCGACAAAGTCGGACTGACTTGGTCTCGGAGTCTGGAAAAGCAATAAATAGGTGGGGTTGTGTTTAAATGTAGAAAATAGACTAAGTATTGAAAGTAAACTAAACTACACTAAAGTAATCTATATTAACTACTGTACCAATTCGGAAATCAACACATAACAGGTTGTCATTCTTACTTAGAATTATACTCCGAGTCAACCTTAGATTCTTACGACAATCGTTCAATGTTTGTCCATTGCCATACCGAGGATTTACACAATTACTACCTTATCAGTTGGCAGGAAGTATGTACTTGGTTGATTTTAGGTTCTCTACCTAATTAGATTATTAAACCAGTTCCAATCGACCCTAGTCTAACATGATATACCCCTAATAATGTGCAATCTTGGCAATTTAAAAGCAGATTAAAGCGCAAGAATTATAATCAAGAGACAGAATTGCAATCTAGCCATAATATTGAAAATAGAATTGAATACAAAGGTGGAAATTTAGTGTTCTCCAAAGAGTCGGCCTTCCACGACGATCGCCTTGGAAGGATGACAGTGGTGCACCAGTGATGGCCAGACATTGAGGTTTTCGTTCACTGGAGTGCGTCGACTATACTGAGCGATAACCTCCGACAGCTTCCAACTTCTCAAATCCTGGTCCTGTACCTCTTCGATCGAGAGAGACACCTTACTGAAGCTTCGTGTACCACCGAGCTAGCTTGGAATGTCTATAGTTGTTGACGACGCTAGGTCTAGAATTCCACTATTTTTCCACACCAAAGACGTGGCCTAGCATGCTTTATTTATACACAAGCTAGCTAAATCTAAATCTAATCCTACAAAATCGCTGATTCCTTGATCCTAGCAAATTTCTTGCTCAATTACCTAAATTACATATTTTCCTGATCCTAACAGATTACAAATTTGAATTACTGATTACAGATTTCTCAATCCTAGGAGATTACAAATCCCTTGATTATAGCATAATCATATTTGCATTACAGATTCCTTAATTCTAGGATAATCAAATATGTATTACAGATTCCTTAATTTTAGCATAATTATATCTGCATTCTTGTCGGAGTGATTTTGGCCATTAACGTCGACTTAGGCCGGGATGCTCTCGGCTTCTACTGGGCCAGGATGGTCCTTTTGGGCCAAGATGCTCTCGGTTTTTAGGCCTGCAAAACAAGTCCAATCTCTTATTAGTTAAAGTCCTTATTTTAGCACAGATTTATATTTTCCTATTTTTAGGCCCATAATTCAAATCTTAGCTAAGACAGAACTCTTAATCACTATACAATCTTAATAATATCCATCTTAAGCCCTTGTGAGGTGTATAAAATATGACTTATCAGACCCCCACACTTATACTTTTGCACTCCTGGGCAAAATCAGATTTGATCGTTCAAGGAAATTGAAAGAGGAAATATGTTTTAAATGAATTTTTCAAGTTTGACAAACAGATCAAGCATGCAATCATCCCATAATCTAGATTTTCAAACAATCTATGAGAGTTACTTTCTCTACACCCAAGGCAAATAAGTAACTTGCAAGCATCAAAGAGTAATCGAGCTCTCTCAGGGTATATTCTCTCAATCTCTCAAGTGTTTGGGATTGTGTCTATACTCAAACATCCCATGCAACCGACACTACCAAACTTTGACTAGCCTCTCCTTCTACACCTTTAAAATCACATGCAATCATGATCATTAGGATTTCTTGTTAGCTTGTAACGTGGCCAAGGTTAAGGGTAGGATACAGGATGGTAAGTGAGCATTAGTAACCATAGGGAAGAGAGGGGCAATGGGGAATGAGTCCGTAGCGTGGAGGGAATCCCACAAGAACTGCGGTTCTATTAAGAGCATTCTTGCTCACTTCTTTTCTTTCCTTTTTCCATTTTTCTTTTCTCCTTTTTCTCACTTCTTGTTTTGCAGCTTTGTGCTGTATTTTTGCTACAGCTTATAACGTTTGGCTACTTTCCCTTTCTTTGTTTCATCCTGTACTTGTTTTTCTTTCTTTTCTTTTTCAACCCTTTTTGGATGCACTATTCTTGCTATGTCCCCAGGTGTCTCCCCCACACTTGAACGAGACCTACTCCCAAAACAATTCCAAAGCTCCTTTGTCCCCCTAAGGTTGAGGTTGATCATGGTTTTTCGACTTTAGCTTGTAACGAGCTGTCATATTAGAAAAAATGGTTATTCAGGCTCAAAGAGGGTAAGCAAGGGATAAAGTTTGCAAGGTAAGTCCATTTGACTCGGGGCTTAATAGAAAGATGGCCTAGATCATATCACTCCTGCATGCGAAACAAGATGTATCTAGAGAGTCAAGGCAATATCTAGAGTAACGAGTCTTCATGAATGCAAATATCACACAAGAAAGGAAAGAATGGCAAGATGTAAAGCCATTATGTATGCAAGGCTCGAAAATTATCACACGGATGGTTGCTCAATAACTGAAAGTTCCTCTTTTTCAATTTTTCAATCACTCAATGCCCAAAGATGCAGAAATTTCATTCCCTGTCAAGTTTGAAAAATCTTTCCTCCAGGGTCATGCACTACCTCTTACTGTTTCATCCAATCCAAAAGGAAATCCATTTTTTTTCAAAACGTTTTTCTCGGCAATCAGAAATCAGAATTTAGTTAGGAAAAACAAAATAAAACGAAAATGAAAACCAAAATTGAACAAAACCGAAGTCGGTCCGGACCCGGCAGAAATAGAACTAAGGCCAACACAAACTCAGGAAAAATAAAAATAGTAGAACCAGAATAAAAAGAAAAGAAACAAAATGAAATAGAATAGGAACGAAATAAAAACAAAATAACAAAGCTAAAAACAAAACAAAACCAAACAAACTGTCACCCTCCTACGGAACACCCCCACTCACTTAAATGATGCATTATCCTCAATGCAAAGCATATGTGCGCATGGGAAGGGGTGAAATAAGAACAACTGCTTTTAGGGTGGAAAGAATGTGCAAAATCTGATATCTAGTGTTTTTGCTTCGCTCTTGTTGTCTACATCTTGGGGGAGCTTTCTCTTCATCCATTTTGATATTTTCAACATGATATCCTCTAGTAGCTTCTCTACAATATTGCCTATAACTCTTGCACTAGGATTAGTGGCATTGCTGCTTTTCACACACAGAGAAGATTTAGTTAATCCAGTATAGGTACACTCACAAATAACAAAATTCTTAAAATCCATATTTCCAAAAAATTCAGAGTGTTTAGTCAATTCAAAATGAAAATTTACTAAGGGATGGAATGGTTGCGCTATGGATGACACTGGTATTGATTCTGTTGCTGGTGAGCGAAGTGAGGAAGGTTCATTCATAGATTCCTGACTCGGCTGCCGAGAGTGGATTTGGTTTTTTGAATGTAGAGTCAGATGGTCACATGTGATTGATGAGTCACAATTTATACATCTTTTAGACACCAAAGAAGGATGTTTGCAAGACTATTTTGTGCTTAAGAATGGATTGTTAGCTAAGATTCATTTTATGGGCTTGAATATAGAGAAAATACAAATCTGTGTTAATTCATATTTGTTAGCTAATAAAAAGTATCACTCCTTCTTCTGCAGGTCAAGCCGAGTTGATTAGGGTCAACAAAGGAGTCTCAGCCGAGATGAAGTTGTCCCGGTCAGACCGACTCCATCTCGGCCGAACCAGAGTCGTCCCGACAGTCCATGCCTTGCAGCCCAACAGCCCAGTACAGAGGCCCAATTGTATTGACCACATCAGCTATCCAGCTCGGAGGCCATCTCAACGTCAACTCAGCTGCCATGTCACTCCTAGGAAATCTGGCATGTCACGTTAGAAGATCTGCATAGGGGTAGAATAGGATCTTCACAGTGTAATTTTGTTAGGATTCGTTAGGATTAGCATATCACAGCTCGTGTATATATAGGAGGAGTTGTGCACTTTTTACACGTTTTGTCTTTGAATTCACTTTAATTCCATACTCACTATACCCATTTTTCTCGCTCTCACTCTCTCCGTTTTCACGGTGGTGCACGGTGCTCATTGGTGTTTCTCTCGATTGAGGAAGTGCAGGTGTGAGACTGGGAAGCCGAAGTCTGCCAGAAGGGACCGATCAGACTACTGACGCACTTTGGTGGAGCTGATCCTCAGCGTTCAGGCTAACGGAGGTGAACCACCACCATCAACCATGGCGATCGTCGTGGAAGATGGATTCATCTGAATTCAGAACCACTGTATTTGTATTCTATTTCTGTTAATCAATTTCATTCTGCAACTCTCATCTCCATTCTCTTCCTCTACTTTAATTCATGATTTAATCCACGATTGTAATTAAATTGTGAACAATGTTAAGCCAAGCCGATTGGAACTGGTTTGACTAATTTAGTAGGTAATCATTTGGCGATTGTTAACTGAGAACCTAAAATCAGTTATGAACTTAATCCCTACCAACTGATGAGGTAGAGATTGCATAAATCCTCGGTATGGCAATGGACGAACCTTTGGCGATTGCCATAAGAACCCTGGTGGCTGATATGGACTAAGAACTGGAGTGTGGAACCTGAACTGAACTTGGATTAATGGGATTGAATATGAACACAGTTATATAATAATAATAATAATAGATAACTAGTAACAGTAGTATATGTTTACCGCATTCTTAGTCTTAGTTACTTTTTGCTTTACTTGCATTCCAACCCCCCTATTTACTGCTTTCTAAGTCTGAGACAGAGATAGTCCATCTCTGTAGCGTCTGTCTGCACTCAACCGAGACCAAGCCAGATTGTCTCTGCCGAGATCATCTCGGCTCTATCTCTGCCAAGAGCAACTCGGCCAGTACCGAGGAGAGTCAGTCAAAACTTTACTGCTTAGATTCGATAGCATTTTACTTCACACTAAACCACAATTGAGCACACTGTGTCCTTGAGAAGAATGACCTAGGGTTAGCTATACTATAGTTAGCTTTAGTTATTTGATAAGCGTTAAAAACGACTGAAAAAGAAAATCATTATTAGTGATCTTGGTTGTCCACGTGTAGATGCGGTTACCAGATATAGTCTCGGCATCCGTCAAGTTGCGGCATTGGCTACTGAGGACACATTTAGACTTTGATTGATATCGGTTTCGACCACCTGAACCGAACACGGCTGCTGTCTGATTGCTTGATTTGCCGGCTTGGCTTGGATTTGGTAAGTGGTGTGCCGAGTCGGTTTCGACCTTTGGTTGGTTCCAGCTCTGACTACCCGAACCGAACTCGACTCCCAATTGGTCGCTAGAGTCAGACTCAATTGGTTCCTGCCATCGGATGTGGTTGTTTGAAATGGATTCGGCTTCGAGCTGCTTCCGGTTCTCGTCGTCCAAGTTGCCTTCGACTCTCAGCCGTATGCTCATGTCAGACTCGGCATTAGTCTCCTTACCTGAGTCACTTTTGACCCACACTAGGTTTCAGCCTTGGGGTGTCGAGTCGGTCTTGGCTTTCTTCTGGTTACGAATTCGGCATTTGGGGTCAGACACGGATTTGGCCTGGGTGCGGTTTCGGCTTTGATTGCCCGAATTGACAAGTGTTGGTTCATGAGCCAAATAATTTTTAACAGAATCCAACACTTCAGTCCTAGAATCTAAAACTTTAGTTATATCGACACTGTTAGAATTATCAACCACATTAGCAAAGTTGGACACGTTAGCCACAAAATCCGACATTTCAGGCATATCGACAAAAGCATAAATATCGACCCCAGAGTCGGCAACCTCAATTATATTCGTAAGACTCATAACCTTCATCATAGAGTTGGCAACTTCTAATATATTGGCATGGTCCGACATCGAAACTACAAAGTCGACCATTTCAGTCATATTAACATTATCCGACTTGTCAACTAGAGAATCAGCATCCTCGGCCCTATCAGCAAAAGCATTATCAGCATTAGCATATCTGGGATCAACCATCTTGGCATCAACACACATGGGATTAGTAATTTCAACATTAGCACATGCGGGATCAGCTATCTCGACCCTAGTAACTTGGTCTGAAATCTCATCCAATGTCATATCAGTAAGATCAGTAACATTAGTCATATAATTTGCAATCTTAACCACATCAGCCAGATCAGAAACAGTTGGCACGCAGTCGTTAATCTCAGTAATCTTAGTAGAGTCGGCAGTAGCAAGCCTGGAGTTAGCAACACTACTGGAGTTGGCAAAGCCCATCACAGTAGTCGAATTCTCTGAATCCGGATTTTCAGAAAATCCATATTGCACTTTTAGTGATTGTTGTTGCGGCAGCTCCATGCCACTCCTCACAGTTATGTCACTCATATTCTCCTATGGACTGAGAATGGCTTAGGAAGGAACCTGTCCAGAATCTTCAAACTGTAGTTGATTTATCGTGGTGGCTAGTTGACTAATTTGTGCTTTCAACTCTTGCATTATGGCATTTATATCTTGTTGAAACTGCATGTTTTGTTGAAATTGTTGCACCAGATCTTCTAGAGGAGGTGAATTGTTAAGCTGTTGCACTGATTGTTGTGTGGTAGATACACTATTTTGGAATTGAATGTTTTTCGTGGCCAATTGCTTGATTAAATCCTCTAAGGAACTTTCTTGTACCGATTGTGGTCTGAATAAAGGTGGTAGTTCTTGCAAAATGGGACAATCATTGGATGGATGTCCTACAGAACCACACATGCCACATCCATCTATGTATCCTTCAAATCTCTGATTGTCAGCAACAACAATCCCATTCATTCCTCCAGATGTCGTGGATCCCCTATTGTCAAAATGGTGAGTGTTACCTGCAAAATCATATAACTCAAGCAACATAGTTGTTAGCTCAGATGGATAATTCTCGTATGACCAGGCTCCATCCCATTCGGAATATTGAAGACATCACGGTTGATACATCATGGCATCAATGTGCAATTGATTCCTTTCTTCATTGGAGCTAGGAGAAGAATTATCAAGATCAGAAGAATTAGGAATGATACTAGTATCAGAATGCACAAGTGTTGTTAACAGGATTAAAAATAAAAAAGAAGAACGAAAAGATAGCAGAATTAGAAAAATAAAAAAAACAGAAACATAACTGAATTAAAACGGAAAAACATAAGAAGAAGAATAGAATCAAAACAGAAAAATAGAAAAATAACAGATACAAAGACAGAAAAGAAAACAAAAATAGAAACAGAAAAACATACGACAAAAGAAATAGAGGCACAGAAAGGCAACAAAATAAAGAAAAATAACATAACAATCATAAACTAGTCAGAATGTTAAAAAAATTGATGCATAAAAAGAAAAAAAAACATACAAAGAAATTGTAGACTCAAATATGCAAAAAAATCAAAATCAGTTATGCAGGAAAAGTTAGAATTAGTTATGCAAATCAGAAAACATAAACAAGTAGCTATTAGAAAACAAAATCAATGGTGCAAATGTAGTTAAATGCAATGATGTAGAGATGGTTGTTGTTGTTGTTGGTTTTTTTTAGCAATGTAAAGACTCACGTAAACAAAAATTCAACAACACAAGCAACAAAAATTTAACACATATTCAGCATGCTATATTATTTTTAGACTCAGCTGAAAAGAAAACAAATACAGACTCAACAAACTCGACAAACTCTATGATTCTATGACCCAAAGATAGACATAATATTCCACAGACTCAGGATTTAGCTTAACTCAGTTTTGGCACACAAATACACAAAACCTCGGCAATGACACCAATTCGATAAGCGGATTTTTAGTCGTCTTACACGCCTCAAATAAATACTAAAGCTAACCCTGGGTCGACTCTCTCAAGGACATAGTTTGTTAAGTTGTGACTAAGTGTAGAAATCAGAGTTTTATGCAGAACGTCAAGCGTAGAATGTCGACTCGCTCTCAGCAAAGACTGATCCGATTTGGTCTTGACAAAGACGAATCCAACACGGTCTCGGCTAAGCACAGACTCGGACACAACAAAGTTGGGTTGACTCGATTTCAGATGGACGCGATGAAGTCAGACTGACTTAGTCTCGGAATCTGGAAAAGCAGTAAATAGGGGATTTGTGTTTAAATGAAGAAAAATAGACTAAGTACTGAAAGTAAACTAAATTACGCTAAACTAATCTATATTAACTACTGTACCAATTTGAAAATCAACACACAACAGGTTGCCATTCTTACTTAGAATTATACTCCGAATCAACCTTAGATTCTTACGACAATCATTGACGTTTGTCCATTGTCATACCGAGGATTTACACAATCGCTACCTCATCTGTTGGAAAGGAGTATGTACTTGGTTGATTTTAGGTTCTCTACCTAATCAGATTATTAAACTAGTTCCAATCGGTCATAGTCATACATGATCTACTACTAACAATGTGCAATTGCGACAAGTTAAAATTAGATTAAAGCGTAGGAATTATAATCAAGAGAAAATTGCAAACTAGTCATAATATTGAAAAATAATTGAATATAAAGGTGAGAATTTAGCGTTCTCCAAAGAGTCCACCTTCCATGACAATTGCCTTGGAAGGACGGTAGTGGTGCACCAGTGATCCAGACATTGAGGTTTCTATCCACCGGAGTGCGTCGGCTATACCGAGCGATCACCTCTGACAGCTTCCAATTTCCCAAATCCTGGTCCTATACCTCCTCGATCGAGAGAGACACCTTACTGAAGCTTCGTGTACCACCGAGCTAGCTTGGAATGTCTATAGTTGCTGACGGCGCTAGGTCTAGAATTCCACTGTTTCTCCATACCGAAGACGTGGCCTAACATGCTTTATTTATACACAAGCTTGCTAAATCTAAATCTATTCCTACATAATCACTGATTCCTTGATCCTAGCAAATTTCTTGCTCAATTACCTAAATTACATATTTTCCTGATCTTAACAGATTATAAATTTGAATTACTGATTACAAATTTCTCAATCCTAGGAGATTACAAATCCCTTGATTCAAGCATAATCATATCTGCATTACAGATTCCTTAATTCTAGGATAATCAAATTTGTATTACAGATTCCTTAATTTTAGCATAATCATATCTGCGCTTGGACCGGGATGCTCTCGACTTCTACTGGGTCGGGATGGTCCTTTTGGGCCAAGATGCTCTCGGCTTTCAGGCCTGCAAAATAAGTCTAATCTTTTATTAGTTAAAGTCTTTATTTTAGCAAATATTTATATTTTTCCTATTTTTAGGCCCATAATTCGAATCTTAGCTACGACAAGACTCTTAATCACTAAAGAATCTTAATAATACTCATCTTAAGCTCTTGTGAGGTGTATAAAATATGACTTATCAGTGTCTCATAAAAATAAAAATAATGCCCTTCCCCGTCGGCACCGCCATCATACACGCACTCCCTCGACCGACAGGGGGAAACAGTGACCAACCAAGGCCCTTGCCAGCAGATGGCATCAGTCATCCCTACCAAATTGTCAGCACGTGCGTAAGCAGAACACGACGTCAAAACCCCCCGGTCAAGCCAAGAAGGCATCCCCCTGGCCGGCATCACACCAGCCTCGCCATAAACAATTTCAAAGGGAGAGTGAAGAAAGTTGAAAAGTTACTTTTCGAGGAAGCGAAAGAAAGTTGCGGGAACAAAAGGATTCTTCCCTCTTTTGAAAAATACACTGGAAAAGAAACCACACAAGAGAACGTTGAAAACCGTAGGAAAAACAGCCGAAACGACACCATAAAGTGCAATTAATGCGTACACGCAAGCCAAAATATGCATATGGCGCAATGATTACACGTCCCATGACTAGACGCAATAACCTAGGAGGCGCATTTATGGGCAGCGAAGAGACAACCATGCTATCGGCGAACCAGCCAGATACATGGACTAGAAACTAAGCAAGCTCTTGGTCTACGAACGAAAGGTTAGGGGGTTGTGTACCGGCCGGCCACCCTGGCCTAGATCCACTAAGCGAATCCTCTAGCCAGCATGGCCCAAATGGGGGAAAGGAAGAAAGGCCCAAAATGACCCCCTCTTGAGAATTTCCCCACGTGATAAACACACCCTTCAGTCAGTTAGGAGGTAGTTAGGTTGTTACTTGTCCACTAAACCTCTTCCCCTTTGTTTAAGTATCTAGAGAGACTCTAGAAAAGGGTTGGATTCTACAAGCCATCAAGACACGGACTACCTGTATTCTCAGATAAGAACAATGGCAAAATTTAAAATTTACAATGTTAAGTAATTAAAATATTCTCACAAATTATTAAAATATTAATATCTCTCTAAATTCTTTATCCAAACAACATATTTCATCATAAAATATTTCAAATTCACTAAAAAAATGAATTACTCTCTTAAATTTCCATATCCAAACACAAAGTAAAAGAGTCACTCCCCTTTCCATATCCAATCACAAAGTAAAAGAGTCACTCCCCTATCTCTTTTAATGATTTAATCTACCAATGAAATATAAGTTACTTGCATATGTCAAGGGAGGAGTGAATAAACATAAGAAAGGAGAACAAAGTAAAATTTTCTAAGAGATGACAAAGTAAAAAATATTTTTGTCACATTTTTTAATAGTAATGAAAAATTAAAAAAAATGAAATAAAATGTCAGATATTCAACTTTATAAGAGAAAATATATATTTTAAAATAAGAAGAAAAGACAATGTATCACATCTTTCGAAAAAAATAATATAATTTACTATATTGTTGATAGGTTCAAATTCTTAGGTATCTATTTTTTAATTAATGTTATTTACTTCTTCCCTTTATGATAGAAATATATTTTTAAAGGAATTCGTTAGGAGACCATGTCCCCTACATCTTTGTGCTATGTATGGATAAATTATCCCATATTATTACATGTGAGGTTGAAATTGGCAATTGAAAACCAATGAGAGCAAGAGGTATGGACCTCAAATTTCCTACTTGGTATTTGCCAACAATCTATTTCTTTTTTGTCAGACCTCCACTGCTCAGACATTGTGTGTTAAAAGGCTTTGTTCAATTTTTTCATATGTCTGGTCAAATTGTGAGCAAAGACAACACCATGATTTATTACTCTAATAATGTTGCCCAAAACACTAGACAACTCCTAACAAGCAATTAAGTTTCAAAGGGATCCCCTTACTTGGGCAAGCCCCTAAAAGGAAATGACTCAATATATAATTGATAATGTTCAATCTAAACTAGCTAGGTGGAAAGCTCACTAGCTATCTATGACAGGTAGAATGGCCTTATCAAAGTCAATTATTCAGGTTAAACCTATCTACCCAATGATGACAAATTCTATCCTTCGATCCATCATCAATGAGATATAACAATTCCAATGTGCCTTCATCTAGAGTGAGTAAGGTTCTCAACATATGTACCATGCTATTAATTGGAATACACTCATGCTTCCTAAAAACTTGGGTGGATTAGCAATGTGCAACCTTAGTAACATGAATAAGGCCTACCTCATTAAACTAGGATGGGAGCTAAAGTCAAGGGATAATATCCTTTAGTACCAAGTCTTGAAGGGGAAATATGGGAAAGGAACAATTGATAACTCTGCAATCATAATGTGCAACTTGGACTCCCCTTTTTAGAAAGCAATAGTTGGTGTGTGGCAAGATTTAATCTTTTGCCAAGTCTAGAGCATTTGGGATGGACAATAGTCCATGCTAGGAGAGATAGGTGGATTAACACAAACACTAGAATTGAAAATCTAAATGTGATCATTCCTTCTAACATACTTGAGTTACGAGTTTGCGATGTAGCACAACTTTTAGGAACTTGGAATGTGAATACGCTATAGGAATTTTTACTTGTTGATAAAAAAATTCTCCTGATCTTCCCCCTCTCATGAAGAGCATGGGAAGGATAGGAGACGATAGGTGAGAAAGAAAATGGATGATTTCTCGATAAGGAGTGCATATAAAAGGTTGAATGGTTTTGACACCATGATGTCGAGAAGGAAAAGACTCTTTATGTTATTAAAGATTGCACATTGACCTCAAAAGTTTGATCTAACCTACTTGATAGTAATTACCTTAGAGAATTTTATACGAGTAATTTGCAGCACTAGGTGTAGATGAACTTGAGGAGCGAGTTAAGCAAGGAAAATCTTAAATGATGGTCAGCTTTGTGCGAAACAACATGTCACTCCATGTGGAAATGGAGAAACCTCCAAGTTCATGATCCTAACTTTGTTCGAACGAGGAAGCCATGGATTAATGTCATTGCATATTGGAATAACTACAAAAGATCGGGGTTTCCTCTATTCACAATCCTAGTCCTCTAAAGGTGATAATGCATATCAGTTGGCAACCCCCTCCCTCAAGATGGGTGAGACTTAACATCGATGGATCAGCAAAGATGGGAAAGAAGTGCTAGGTTATAGAGGCTGTTGTAGGATAAAAGTCGAAAATGGTTATTTGGATTTGCCAAAAACGTTGGGAATATGTATGCATTCATAGTTGAGTTATGGGGTGTTCATGAAGGCTTGCTACTAGCTTAACAAAAAGGATACCAAGCTATGATCATTGAATGTTGATTCAAAGATTGTGGTAAAAAAAATTAAAGGTGAGCACATAGGTAGTGTAGCGGGTTGGAGCTTGGTGCAACAAATCAGGAGACTCATCAACAGGAATTGGAGGATGAAAGTGTTAGGACATAATCTATATGCGTTCAAAATAATTCAAGAGTCTTGATCATAACAAACATGAAAACTAAAGAGTGATGACTAATGTTTTGACAATGTCCTTAAGTCTTCGAAAAAATAACATGTCATTATAATACGGAAGTTTGGAATACATGCTGTTCTAGTTTCAAAAATCGATCCTTTCTACATTACAATTTCTGCCTTTTATACCTTAGTCTGAACAACTCCTGTCTTATCATGTGTAAAGTCGTAATCAATCACTAAGGCAATTTACATAAGGAATAATTAATGCTGAATGACCCTAGCTGTCTAATCGGGCAGACTCCGTTCGCCTGTCCGTCCTTCCAATCGGCCGAGTTATGACCGATAGTAACATAGCCCCTTGTAAGCCTAGTCCAGGCTTAGGCTTACAATGTCCGTTCGGTCTATAGTCGGCTTCCTTCCCTCGCTCATCTGGGGTGACGCTTGATTGACGTTCATTTAATTCTTTCTTGGAACTCAGCGCGCCCCTTCATTTACTGCAGTAATCATATGAGCGCGTATTCCCTAGGAACGACGTTATTCTTGGCTCCTTGGTAGTTACTTTGCTAGTTATTCCCAATCATTTCCCTCAACTTCTCCGGTGTTTTCTCATCCTCTGTTTCGTTTGCGCGTTGCCCTTCTCCCTTTTCATTTGCTTCTCATTCTTCGTCATCATGGCTCCATCAGGTAACTCTGCTCCTCTACCATTTCTTTACTCGCTTTGGCACGTGAATGCAAATTTTTCAACGGTCTTGCCTAGATTTGCCAGCTAGGGTCCGTCACTAACCCTTGCTTCTTTCATCCACAGGGGACCTCTTCGAGGATGCACCTGGCCCCCCCACTCAAGGAGACCAGTCTCCTGCTGAGGCTACTCCTAATGCTGGATTCGAAGCCCCAAGGGATGAGTCTGTAGGTTTGAGTTCTGGCTCCTTCGAGTCCTATCCTTTTGAGGTGTGGTATTGCGATGATACTCGTGATTCTGTTGACGAAGACCCTCAAGCTTGGGTGGACCCGGAAGTAAAAAGGACATCCTCATTGTTGACTCGTTCTAGTGCCCTCCTGGTTATGGCAAAGGCCATATGTCAGCGAGGCCCTTGGTCTGTTCGCGTTTCCCCTTGCCGTCATAGAGAATCGGTCAGTACTACCTTGCCGACCGAGGGGAAACCCTATTTTTACTTGTACGACACCCTCCATTCTAAGCTGGGTATCAAGCTGCCCTTCAGTCATTTCGAACGGGCTATACTTCAAGTCCTCAATGTAGCCCTTACTCAACTCCACCCTAACAGTTGGGCATTTGTGAGGGCTTTCGAGCTTCTTTGCGAAGATCTTGGCAAGGCTCCAACGTTGGGTGTCTTTTTCTGGTTTTATACTGTGAAAAAGACCGACAAGGTAGGATGGACGTCCCTCTGCAGCCGACCTAAACGCAAATTATTCAAGCCCTTCCTGGCAAGCTATAAGAAGTTCAAGTCCCGTTTCTTCAGGGTGACTCCTGGCGACTCTAGCCCTAATTTGTTAGTGGATCGTGCTGGTCGGCCGTTCTTTCCACTAACCTGGACGCACCAACCTGCTGTTTCTATAACCGTCCACCTGAAGGACCTAGAGGATTGGGAGGATAGTAGGGAGTTGAGCGAACTTCCTCTTCTTCCTAGTGCTAAGATTATTAAAGGTGTAGGTAGGTAATATTCCATTCGATTATATGTTTGTACTTTAGTGTTTGCTGATTAATTTTTTCTACTGGCAGATTACTCTTCTCGTGCTCTTCGTGAATTGAAGAAGAAGGCAGCCCAGATGGCTGAAGAAGAAGAGCAACAAGCTGTCGCCTCCGCTGAACCTATCGCTGCTGTTGAACCCTCTCCTCAGCGGGTGGCTTCATATGAGACTTCTAACGCCCCTTCATTGGTAATCTTGAATGAGCCCACCCATTCTTCACCGATTGTAGGGGGGCCAATGAGAGCTCTTCACCAAGATTCAAAGAGCGTCCTTCCAAGCGCGAACATGTAGAAAAACCCGTTGCTGAAGGCATCGAGGCCGAGAAAGGATCTCGTCCCTCAAATTACTTTCAATGGGACACTTTGCTGTCAGGGCATCCTCCCACTTCATCAGTCTACGGGTCGTCCTCTCTTTTGGGCCATGCTGTAGACAGAGGTTTGGCTTCCTCTTTTGAGAATAACAAGGTTAAGCAGCTTGGGGTTGCGGGTACCTGCATTGCCTTGCAACAATATGCTGCCTACTCTCTCGTACTGGCACGAGCTGCCGAGAAGGAATTTGGCAAGCTGGAGTCTCAGAATAGATCTTGCACTGAGCTTGCTGAGAAGGCCGAGACTGAGTTCCTTAACTTGTTTAAGGCCTTTGCTGAAGCTGAAGTCAAGGTTAATTCTTTTCGGTCGGCCAATGCCGCCCTTCAGGAGGACTTGCAAAGAACAATAGCCAAAAATAAAGACTTAGCTAGGGCGAATTTTGAACTGGACATGGCTATTGATTCTACGAATGCGGAGGCAGAAGAGTTAAAACAGAAGAACGAAGGCCTGGAGGCTTCCAATTTGGACTTGCATGAAAATTTGGCTTCGGTCGAATCTTTATTGAAGCAGGCCTTAGAAGACATCTGGTCTCGTGATCAGACCATCCTGGCCCAGGGTCAAACGATCAAAACCAACGAGAGGACCGTCGTAAAAAGGGTGCCGACATAGTTCATCAATATGAGGTGGGGTTTGCTAGGGCTTTGGAACAAGTCCGTTTCCTCCATCCTAATATTGACGTATCCGAGGCAGATCCTTTCAAGGAGTTTGTAGATGGTCAGCTCGTCTTAGTTCCCACTCCTCCTAGTTCCTCCACTCCCAAGTGAACTATGTAATTTTTAGGTTTTCCTTATGTAACGAACGTTCATTAGTATGTTATTTGTTGTCTTCGCTGACTGATTTTTCCTTAAGCGTTCTTTTGTTCTCTTATCCGCTTTGCCATTTAATTCATTCGACTTTTAATTTCATGTTGTTCGACCTTCTGTATAATTTCGTATATGCCGTTGTGATATGTTGGTATCATTTAACGTGTTATTAGCGTGTTTATTCTAACGATTCCGGCCGTGTTCTGTTGTCGGAGTGGGCGTGCTTGATACTTGATTTATTTTCTCATCTGAAGTGGCGGGTTGTTTTTCCATGATTGTTGGTGGTGGTAGTTTTAGTAGACTTCGACTCTTCAGACCTCGGATCGGTCTCTATGGCCGTCCATTTTGGGTCTTGTAGGTTCAACCTCTTCGGACCCCGGATCGGTCTCTATGGCCGTCCGTTTTGGGTCTTGTAGCTTCAACTTCTTCGGACCCCGGATCGATTTCTATGGCCGTCGATTTTGGGTCTTGTAGCTTCAACTTCTTCGGACCCTGGATCGGTCTCTATGGGCGTCCGTTTTGGGTCTTGTAGCTTCAAGTGCAGCTCTGCTCTCTATCTTTCAATTTGTGTTCGTGGTTTGCCTTGTGCATATATATAATCATCTGTTTATGTATAGTCAAAAACTAACACCTACTCACATACACTATTACATAAAGCTCTTAACTAAAGTACCTTCTCAGGCTGCTGGTGTTCCAAGTGCGTGGGATTCTTCGTCCATCCAGGTGCTCCAGCCGATAAGCTCCTCTGCCCACCTTCTTGGATATCCTGAAGGGTCCTTCCCACTTGGGCGTCAGTTTATTTTTTTCCGCTCCAAGAGTTATTTTTCTTAATACTAAATCTCCTTCTTCAAAGTCTCTATATACTACCCTTCGATCGTATTTCCTTACCACCCTTGTTTTGACTACGTATTCTTTGATATGGGTTATCTCCCTTACTTCCTGCAATAAATCTAAATTTTCCCTCAGGTTTTCTTCATTCGCGGTCGGTTCGAACAATGCCGTCTTAGGGGATGTTTCCCCTATTTCGACTGGTATCATAGCTTCTGACCCATATGTCAAGCGGAATGGTGTCTCACCTGTGGTGTGGTGTGGTAAGACCATATGACTTGAGGTAGTTCTTCTGCCCATCTTCCTTTTGCCTCTTCTAACCTTCTTCGTAGGCCTCTTAGAATGACTAAATTATCTGCCTCTGCCTGTCCATTAGCTTGAGGGTGTTCGACAGAGGTGAACGACTGTTTGATATGTAAGTCTTGGCAAAATTTTATGGTTACAGAAGACGCAAATTGAGTGTCGTTATTAGATACAATCTCTGCTGGTAAGCCAAATCGACAGACAATCTTCTTCCATATAAAGCGCTTTACCCTCTCGGCCGTAATTGTTGCCATTGGTTCCGCTTCTACCCATTTAATAAAATAGTCTACGGCTACCATGAGGAATTTGAGTTGGCTGGGTGCTAGAGGGAATGGTCCCAGAATGTCTATTCCCCATTTGTGAAAAGGCCATGGAGACGTCACCGTATGCAGTTGTTCCGCCGGAGCCTGATGACCATCAGTGAACCTTTGACACTTATCACATTTTTTTACATAGTCCATACAGTCAGCTTTGAGTGTCGGCCAGTAATACTCGGCTCGGGCAATTTTCCCAGCTAGCGCTCGCCCTCCTATATGTGTCTCGCAAATACCCTCATGCATCTCTTGAATGATATACAATGCTTCTTCAGCATCTACACACTTAAGTAGGGGGAGGAGAATCCTCGCTGGTATAAGCGCTGTTCTATGAGTGTGTACTTGGGGGCTTCTTTTCGCACTTTGTTCGAGCCGGCCGAGTCAGTTGGTAATTTCCCATCCTTTAAATATTCTATTATGGGGTCCATCCACGTTTTTCTTTCTTCATTGTGCTGGACCTCCAGCCTGTCTATCGTTGGAGCGCTTACGTTCTCGTGGATGACCGACCGTTGTAGCCCTCTTCTTCTTGTACTGGCTAACTTGGCCAGTAAATCAGCTCTCTCATTCTGATCTCTAGGCACATGCAGAAGAGTGAAATTCTCGAAAGATGCCGCCATCGCCCTTGCCCTCTCTCAATACTTGGCCAACTTCGGGTCTTTAGCCTGATATTCCCCATTCACCTGTCCCGTTACTAACTTAGAATCACTCTTTACAGTTAATTTTTTAGCCTTAATCTCCAGGGCTAGTTTCATGCCTGCGAGCAGTGCTTCGTATTCTGCCTGGTTGTTACTCGCTTTGAAATCAAAGTGCAGGCTCTGCTCAATGAGTATGCCATTCGGTCCTTTAAGTATGACTTTGGCACCACTCCCAGTTTGATTGGATGATCCATCTACACACAAGTACCAATCACCCTCTAACTGTTCGTGCTCCGTGGTGAGTTCAGTGATAAAATCTGCCAACGCTTGGACTCTTATCTGACCCCTTCTTTCAAATGATATGTCGAATTCAGACAACTGAACACTCCAAGCCACCATTCTTCCCGCCAAGTCTGGCTTCCTTAAAACTTGCTGAATAGGTAGGTCGGTGCACACAATGATGCTAAAACTTTGGAAATAAGGACGCAGCCGACGAAAGGCCACCACTAGGGCTAGGGCCCCCCTCTCAATCTTCTGATATCTTTTCTCAGGCCCCTGAAGAGTCTTACTAATGAAGTAGACCGGACATTGCTTCTTCTCCTTTTCTTGAATCAAGACAGAGCTAATAACGGTCTTTGTCACTGACATATATAAGTATAACGGTTGATCAGGCTCTGGTCTCACCAAAATGGGTGGGGTGGCCAGCATGGCCTTCATCCTCAGAAAAGCTTCCTCACATTCTAGAGTCCATGCAAAGTTCCGTTCCTTCTTCAGCGTGTTCAGGACCGGCGTGGCTATTTTAGAGGCTTTAGAAATGAAGCGTGATAGTGCCGTTACTCTCCCCATTAGCTGCTGAACTTCCTTCACATTTTGGGGACTTCTCATGCTTATAACTGCTCTGCACTTGTCTGGGTTTGCTTCTATCCCTCTTTCTGTGAGCATGAAGCCCAGAAATCTTCCTACTTGTACCCCGAACGAGCATTTCTCTGGATTTAACCTTAACTGGTGTCTTCTCAGTACTTCGAATACTCGTCCTAATGCTTCGCAATGGCTTTCCCCTCCTTTCGACTTTGCCACCATGTCATCCACATACACCTCTATATCTCTGCCTATAACATATTTAAAAATCTTGTCCATTAACCTCTGATATGTGGCTCCTACGTTTTTAAGTCCGAACGACATTACTTTGTAGCAGAAAGCCCCACCATCGGTGATACAGGCAGTCTTTTCTTCGTCATCCGGGTGCATTTTTTTTTTGTTATAACTAGAGTATACATCCATGAAACTCAGGAATTCAAATCCGGACACGCTGTCTACCAATCTATCTATATTTGGGAGGGGATATGGGTCTTTTGGGCATACCTTATTTAGATCCGTATAATCGGTGCACATTCTCCACTTCCCATTAGCTTTTCTCACCATGACTACATTGGCTAGCCATTCTGGATACCTCACTTCTCGTATAAACCTAACCTTCAATAGTTTACTAGTCTCCCCTTGGATGGCTCTCCTTTTCTCTTCTCCCTGCTTTCACTTCTTCTGCATGACCGGCCGTGCACCCTCGGCCATTGACAGCCGATGGTTCATGAAATTTGGATCTGTCCCGGGCATGTCTTCTGGTGCTCAGGCAAAGACATCATAGTTTCGCTGCAAGCAACGTATCAACTCAGCTTCTTGCTCTTCAGTCATAATAGTGCCTATCTTCATCTTCTGATTCTCCCGGAGGCCTACTTGGATCTCCTTGAGCTTCTCTACAGCGTGAGGTCTTTCTCGTTCGTCATGGCATCTTGGGTCCAACTCCAGGCTTAAGGTGTTTACAATTGATCCCCGCTGACCTACCCTCATACTATCTTCATAGCACCTCTTAGCCATACCCGAATCCGCCCAGACAGTTCCTACTCCTTCGCCCGTCGGGTATTTCATGCATAAGTGATACATTGATACGATGGCCCTCAGTCGGTTTAGGGCCAGCCGTCCCATGATGATGTTGTAAGATGCCTCTACTTCTATCACCGTGTACAATACTGGGATCATTTTTGCATTACCACCCTCCCCAAAAACAGTGTCAAGTTCTACAGTTCCCTTTATGGGCACCCTTTCTCCTGAAAACCCATATAGACATCCTGGGGTCTCCTTTAACCCTGAGAGGCCCATTCTCCTGTTAGTAGACCCATACAGTATGTTGGTCGAGCTACCTTGGTCTATTAGCACTCTTTCTACTCTAAAATCTTCTACCACCATCGATATCACCATCGGCTCATCACCGGCCGCCTCACACCTTCTATCTTTTTCCTGAAAGGTTATAGCGCATCCTTTCCTCCTCTCTCCTAGGGGTGTAAGGTTGGCCCCCGTAAGAATCTGATAAGACTGGTGGGCCTTCCGCTTCCTCTGAATATCTCGCTCAGCACACAGTTCTTCGCCTCTTGAGATGGTCGAGATGGTTCCATGTTATCCAACCATAGCCGGCCAAGGTGACCTGGAACGACCACTGTTGCCCCGGTTTCTCTTTTCCCTTCCACTTACTTCTGCTTTCGCCCTGGTCCTCTCTCTTCCTGTTCGAACCACATACTGCCCTAACCGTCCTTGTTGGACCAAGCCTTCTAACTGGGCTCCCGAAGTCCAACATTCTTCTGTTGAATGACCGACGGCTCTGTGAAAGTCACACCACTCTCTCCTGTTCTTCCCCATCTGCTTTCCTCCTGCTGCTTGAGGAAAATTTAACAGCCACGTGTGACAAATTTCCCGCATTATGTGGGCCTTTTTCTCTTTTAATGGAGTGAATTTTGGCGGAATTTTGTGCCTCCCATCCAAATCTTGTCTGCGGGGGAGCTCCCGACCGCCTATCAATAACAGTTGTTGTTTTATCGGTCTGGACCGACCGTCCTTGCTAAGATACTCCGCTTCTCTCTTCTAAAAACGACTCTCCTCCATCTCCACGTGTTTTTCTACTCTAACGCGGATTTCTTCCATACTCGTAGGCTTCTGAAGGGCCAGGCATCACTAAATGGGCCTACCCTCAATCCCTTCTGAAAAGCTTTGAAAAAAAACTTCTGATCAAGGTCATTCACCCTCATAGTAGCGTCGTTGAAACGAGCCATGTAACTTTTCAGACTCTCCCCCCCAGCCTGTTTGATATCAAATAAGTCTGCCACTTCTAAACACTTCGGCTTGTTTGCTGCGAACTGGGATAAGAAAAGACCCGCTAGGTCGCTAAAGGCGTAGATAGACCTAGGCGGGAGATTCATTATCCATTGTAACGCTACCCCCCTCAGTGTCCCTGGAAAAAGCTTGCAGCTAAGCTTATCGTCACCTCCACTTATATACATCTGAGTTTGGAAGGCTTGTAAGTGTGCATGAGGGTCTTGA
Organism: Mucuna pruriens; assembly: GCA_025330945.1. Taxonomy (NCBI): domain Eukaryota; kingdom Viridiplantae; phylum Streptophyta; class Magnoliopsida; order Fabales; family Fabaceae; genus Mucuna; species Mucuna pruriens. Next base: position 3,270,822 of record JAENHJ010000544.1, read on the forward strand.
GTTCCGTCAAAGGGGTCCACCAACATCTCCCTAAAATGGAGTGGTATGCGGGCTTCATCTATTTCTTCGCAGAAGGGTTGTCTCCACAGAGGTTGTGCCAAATGTTCTCCTCTCACCTCCTGTTCCTGCTCATTCCTCGCCTTTAGACTTGCTATCTGCTGCCTGAGTTCCTCTTCTCTTTGCTCTGCCATCTTCATTGCTTCTGCATGACGTTCCTCAGCTAATCGATGTCTAGTCTCTGCCTCTGCACTTAGTCTGGAGTGCTCATCACTCCGAGCTTGCAGTTGAGCCACCGTTCTTAACAACCTCTGCAACATATCCTCCTCTCCTTCATTGGTTGAACTGGCTTGGTTTCTAGTTATCGGCATCGTTCTGAGTTCGTCGCCGTTCACTTTTCACTGTTTTCTCTCCTCTTGTGGTGGTGGGGATTGATTTTACCTGCCCCACGGTGGGCGCCAATGTTCTAGTTTCAAAAACCGATCCTTTCTACATTACAATTTCCGCCTTTTATACCTTAGTCTGAACAACTCCTGTCTTATCACGTGTAAAGTCGTAATCAATCACTAAGACAATTTACACAAGGAATAATTAATGCTAAATGACCCTAGCTGTCTAATCGGGCAGACTCGGCTCGCTTGTCTGTCCTTCCAACCGGCCGAGTTATGACCGACCATAACACATGCATATGAAAAGAAAATTGCCCTTTAAACAAATTCATCTTTGACATCTAAACAAGTTACGTCATTTAAATGAGACATTGTCCAAAAGAACGAAACTTTGTCTAGTAAAGGACTAGATTTCTAAGTGCAAAGTTTTTCTTGTTCCTAGTGTTTATCGCACAAAGTTGTATATTTATATAAATGTTTCAAAAAATGTTCATATTTCTACAAACATGCTATGCTCTACTATACTTTGTATTTTAGAACAACAAAAATTCTTTATCAAGCTTTGATAATCAAGTCAACCTTGGTACAAGAGTTCTATTTATGCTTATACATTTAAAGACACAAAAAGAACAAAGCTTCCCATACCAAGTGAAGATAACACTACTAAGAAATAGAAGAAAACTTTTCTCGATCACACATTCACTCTGACCACAAAAGAAGACATAATTCTACAATGACTTTGCAAAAAACATCTGCTTGACATTTAATGCAAAAGATCTCCTCTTCATTGCAAAACAACATTCTTCTTACTCTCAAGAATATAGAAAAAAAGAAAAAGAAAAAACATACAACATGAAGAGAAAAACAAGAAAAAGCTCATCATCTTTCTATGCTCATTGGATGACAATCTTAGAATAATTTTTTTTTTGTAAAAAGATTTTATATTTGTTTTGCCAAGCAAACTCAAAGTCTATGTGAGTAAAAGATGACATTTTTATGTCTGTAATTGTTATATGCTCACCTTATGAGTTATTTTTTTTTGTAAAAGATCTCTTGTTTTCGTAATAATCTAACGAGGCTAAATGTTAAAGAATATTTGATGTTGTTTGTAATCAGATAGATTATAAGTATTGTAAAACCTAAAGAGATAGAGAATACTTGGTTTGCAAGTCAATTAAGTTTTGTTAAAAAATTCTTTGAGTTGAAGAGTGAACCAGGATCAATTACACTTTTTTAGATGGTCTATTTAGACAACGTTTAAAAAACTTATGTGTTCCCTATTTCCTTACAAAGTTTGTCATGTTTTTAGGAAAACAAATAAAAGTGCAGATCATTTGGCCTATATGACATGCAAATTGGAGGACAATAGTTTAGTTTTGTATGAACATCCTACTGCTCAAATTAGACAACTACACAATGTTGATGCTAAAGAAAAATTAATAATTGCAAAATATAATTTTAAATATTTTTATATTAATATTTTTTATTAAAATTATATATAAATATAGACTTATTATATAAATTATAATAGTATAACACATTTGTAAATATAAAATTATTTCAATAAAGATCAATATCTATAATTGTTTTATATATATATATATATATATATATATATATATATATATTGTTTATATATATATATATGCTTACTATCAAATTTTTATAAATTAAAAATAATAGATAAATACATAAAAATTATAATAATATAAAATATATTGTACATTTATTATGTGCATATGTTTTACACTAGTGTCTATATTTGTTATCTTTCTAGTTTTATAATGTGCTTTGAAAAAATAGTTTATAACGTGTTTGATATTATTTTTATTTAATTAAATAAATTATTAGTTTAATTAAAAGAGAAGCCGAATAATTTTTTTTTTAGTTTAGACCATATGTATTATTTATTAGAGTTTAAGTTGGATAAAATTATTGTAAGTGGTGAAACTCTCGTTTGAAATATTACGCAGTTTTATATTTTAGCATTTAAAAATAAATTTATTTATTAAGTAGAATCAATTAAAGATGACAAAAAAAATCAAATTAAATTGAATTAAACTGAAAAAATAATTTGCTCGACCTGAATTAGAAAATAATTCACTCAAACTGAATTAAACTCTCTTCTCAAATATGAACCGACGTGGAAGAAAAATTGAAAGTATTTTTTTTTATTTTTTTTTATAAAAATAGTTCAGTTTTTATAGTTTAATTTAGTTCGATTTTCAAATAATTGAATTTAGTTATTTATAAAACAAAATTCAATTCAATTTTTTTATATAAAAATAACTCAATTTTTTTAGTTGATTTCAAATTAGTTAATTCTTCAATAGTTCAGATTTTTTTTTCACTCTAGAAACCATGTCCCTGATTTATTGGGTGATGAACGCTGGATAATTTATTTTTTAATGGTATCGTATCTTATTATTTAATAATATTATAAAGAGATATTTTGCATATCTTATTTTCCTTACGTAACGACAAACCATCTCAGTATTCAGATTGTCATGTGATACACACGGGCCGAAATAAATTGGTGAGTTGGAATTAACATTATTATTATTATTTTGAAAAATCCCCATTGGATCACTGTCCTATTTGGGACCAGGATTCCTTGGAGTTTAAGAGTAACTGCATAACCCTGCAATCACATCCAACGGTTCAAGTTTACCTGGGTTATATATTTTTTTTATTATTAATGTATAGTAATAATTTTTTGTGGTCATGATTTCACACTGCCATAAGAGTGATTGTATTTTAATCATTGGTTTCTTCATGTCTTTGGCCAAACCGGCTCTTGGAATGTTTCAGTCGTGACTACACTACAAGGTGTCAACTTCACACTCCTACTATGGTTCAAGATTTTGCAGGAAGTAGAAAAGGATGAACTTTTATCTCAAAGACCATGAGAACTTGCTCATAAAATTTCACTCTTTCAGAAGCTGATCCAATTTGGGAACTGGGTTTTTGATTTGTGTGGGGTAGGTGGAAAAATGAAGGTGGATAGGATTGAAGAGAGCAGCACAAGGTTGTTGGGTAGAAGCAGCAGTGGTGGGAGCAGTGAGTCAAGGTGGGTTGATGGCAGTGAAGTGGACTGGGAGGAGGTTCCTATGTGGTCAAAGCATGATGGTAAAGAAGGGTATGGGCCAATCAGGAGGAGGCTTGCCAAGAAGCCCAAAAGAGCTGATTCATTTGATGTTGAAGCCATGGAGATTGCTGGAACTCATGCTCACCACTCCAAGGTAAATAAATTATAATTATTGTCATTTTTATCATTTCTTTTACACTTTTGCCTAAAATAATAATATCAGATATTATTAACTTTTATTTATTATCAGATATTCATGACTTGTTTCTTTCAAAAGAGTTGCAACACGAGGGGAGGATACCAGTGGTCTATATTAAAAGAAAAATATTTATGACTTGTGCCTTGTGTTATGTTATGTTATTTTTTAATTGAATTGGTGTTAAGCAAGGTTTTAAATTATGGTCGCAATCGTGTGTTTGTTAATGTTGCAGCAAATTTGTAGTCGTGGACTGTTATTCAAAACCTTGGTGTTAAGAGTTTTGTTTTATGTTTATTGTTGGTTTTTCTGTCTTAGTGTTGTATATTGATTCAGTTTATAGTGAGTGGAATTGAAGGGAAATGTATTGGGGACTGAAACCATGAAGTAAAACCACCCCTTCGATTGTAGTCAGATTCTTTGGACGTTGAAGGAGGTTTGGTAAGTCATTAGTACTGAGAAAGAAAGTTTAAAATGATGTGCTAGAGCCTAGAAGCAGTGAAGCTACCTTTTCAAAGAGTTGAATTGAAAATTTGAAAAAGAAAGAAACATGTACTCAAAAGTAAAGAAAAGAAAAAATATAACAATTTAAAAGATATAAGTTTCAGGAACCTAATCATCAAGAGTCTGGGAGTATTAGTGAACATTTAACAGTTGAAACTGACAGAGTGATTGTAAGATGAGCGTACAGCAATGCAAAGTCTTTATATTAACAAAATTGTTGAAGTCAATGCAATTGTGCATGCTTTTCATTTTGAAAAAATTCCTGGTTGTTGAAGCAGTTGAAGATTAAATGTTTGTAAGATGGCATAGTACATTGTAACTACACCACTAATTATGGCATTTGTGGAGCTTTTGAGTGCAGAGACTTTCTCACGTAACACTATTAATAGACACTCAACAGGACTAACTTCCACCTCACCATGTATTTAACAGTGCACATAGAGAGTCACTTCCCTCTTTTTAATCTTTTGTGCTTATGTGAATCAGGACCTTTCCCTCTGGCCCACTCTTGTTTTGGCATTTAATACCCTTGGTGTGGTATATGGTGACTTGGGAACAAGTCCTCTATATGTTTTTTCTGATGTCTTCAGCAAGGTTCCAATTGCATCAGATGCTGATGTCTTGGGAGCATTATCATTAGTAATGTACACAATAGCAATTATTCCATTAGCGAAATATGTGTTTATAGTCCTCAAAGCAAATGACAATGGAGAAGGTAAGAGATTCACTTTCCCGTGCAGAATTATTTGCTTTGGTTCATTTCAGACTTACTGTAATTCACAATTTCCATACTTTAATGGCTCAACTGTAGGAGGAACGTTTGCACTATACTCGCTGATTTGCAGGTATGCAAATGTGAGTCTGCTTCCAAATCGTCAACAAGCTGATGAACAAATCTCTAGTTTTAAGCTCAAACTGCCTACTCCAGAACTGGAAAGGGCTTTAAGAATAAAGGAGACTTTGGAAAAGAAATCATTTATGAAAAACATATTATTGGTTTTGGTTCTTCTGGGAGCTTCCATGGTTATTGGAGATGGTATTCTAACCCCGGCAATGTCAGGTACATAAGCAAGCAACCTTTTGACATGAACTTCTGTTGTAAGTTTTTTTTTATTTTTATCATATGATAAAGGTTGTAGTGAAGTTTGTAAGTATTTGTCTCTTGAGCTAAATTTGTCATACTCATTGTATGAGCTAATATACTATAGAAGTCCATTGATATCAACCAAGTAGCTTTCCAAATTCTCCACTGTCACAGTCCCTCGACATCTAATAAGAAATTTTTTTATAAATCCTCATGATTAGTTATGCTTTGTTGCAGTGAATGAGCAGACATCCTAAATCCTAATGGCATCCGATGTATGAAAACAGATAACTTAATGCAGTTACATAGAATTGTCATTTTTATGACACCCCTTTTCCTTCTCCCAATATTAAAGGTTTATATTTAGTCTCTTCTTTGTGGGTGGGGCTGCAGTTTTATAGGGACTGGATTTTGTTGAGCTGGTTGAATTGGCACTTTGCTTAACTGTCCTTCTCAGATAACATACAATCATATTCCTCCTTGGAATTTTTATTATTTGTTTATCTTTTATCATGTCATAGTAGGACCCATGTTGAGAAAAATTTTCTTGTGGTGTAACTTTAGTATAACCATGGTGCTTCTTTGATGCAGTGATATCTGCCATAAGTGGTCTGCAGGATCAAATAAATGGATTTGGTACTGGTAGGTATCTTTTCCTTTGCTTTTCAAGATATTTTTTTTCTGGATGAAGAAAGGAAACAATAGATACATAATATCAGCGAAGTTGAGAAAAGTCATTAAATTTGGGTGGGGGTTTGTTATGAGATTCCTAGTCGTAGTCACTTTCTGTTTTTTTTCACATATTGGAAATTCAGGAAAACTTCTTTTACATGTTAGCTTTAGATGGAAATTATTTCAGGAAAATATAAATTTATGATCAAAGTCTCCACATATCTCCAAAGAAATGAACTAATTAATAAACCATCAGAAAATTGCAAAATACGGATCCTTTTACAATATTCTGGAGTGAATGCAAGATTTCTCAATTTGAACTAACTAGCTTGGTGTACTTTGATCTAAGTTAACACATTTTCTCTTATTTCTTTTTCTGAAAGAGAAGTTAACTTTTTGCTTCCCTTTAGTCTGGCATTCTGGATGTTTAATTCGAACTACCAACTACTTGTATTTAGATTTTGTTAACGTTGGCATTTAGTTATCTTATGGAACTATGGAAATGAACAAATTCGCATTCTGCACAGCCAAGCTTAGATTTGTATTTCATGTTCCTGCTTCCAGGTGAAGTGGTTGGTATTTCTATTGTAGTCCTGGTGGCTTTGTTCAGCATACAACAGTTCGGTACCGGTAAAGTGGGTTTCATGTTTTCCCCCATACTTGCCTTATGGTTCTTTTCTCTGGGTTCTATTGGAATATATAATATAATTAAACATGATATCACTGTTCTGAGAGCATTCAATCCGGCTTATATCTATTATTTCTTCAAGAGAAATGGCAAAAGTGCATGGTCAGCTCTTGGTGGTTGTGTTCTGTGCATTACAGGTACATCTTTTTGTCATTTTCATGGTTTCAAACTGTAAGCATTGCAATTGATTGGCATAACATTTTGGGCATATTTAGTTGTCAACATACACTTGAATGATCCCATGAACATGACCTTTACTTCTTCCCGTGTCTCATTAGAGTGTTTGCAATGACCATATTGTTAATTTCTATCTTGGGTTTACTCTTCAAGTTTAGCATTATGATTTATGAGCCAATAGATGAGATAATAGATTTATGTGGTTCATTTAGCCCATTAGCAGGGTTGGCCCAAGGGCTGGGAGTCAGGGACTCAAAAATGTTTAAAAAAAAATTATATAGTTGTGCAGTAAAAAACTTTCATCACTGTTTCCTATTATGTCTCCTTTTCTATATCTAAATAAAAATGTAACATGTGATTAGAAAGTACTATTCTCTTTATTGTTATTTTTGTGTATTACATTCATAAATCCTTATTAAATGAATTTCTAGTTCATTGTGACATATCAACATGTAGTGGACATGATAATGCATGTATTTGCTTTTTCAACCATACAAAAATACAAATTAAAACTTCAAATTATAAAGGAATCCACTCTGTACTATAAATTAAAATTACTAATTTGGAAAGTGAAACTTTCTCACTCAATTAGAAATTTTGATCAACACTATCCCCTCTCCTTAGGAGGTGTATTTCACCCACATTATTTGTTACTAGGTAAACAAATATTTTTATTAATCATCTCAAACTACCCTCCATTTATTTTTATATATATACTTGATTTTCTTAACTATCTGTTCATTTCAATTAAAAATAACTTTATATCACAATTTAAATTATTTATCCTAAATTTAAAATATAACTTATATATTTAAGAATATTCCTTATGAATTTTAATAATAATATTCATTATGAATTATAATTATATAAAAATAAATATTTATCTTGTGCAATGACAGACTAAATAAAAATATATGTAAGATGATATTTTGTCAATGATAGACAATAGCATAAGAGTAAATTAAATGAAAAATGTGATACATCTTTTTGAGTTTTGTTAAAACTATATTTTTTCTTTAATGTATCATTTTTAATAAAATTATATGATTTTTTTATGCAATATATGTTTATATTTTAGAATGTTTGTATACAAGGAGTCTTATTTATTGTTTCGCCTTAGACCCACAAAATGTTAGGACGGGCCCTAAGCCCATGCATGATAGAATATTTTTTTGTATAATTGCTATGAGGACAAGCACTTGTGTACAAGACACAAGTAAAACTCAGTGTACAGCCTCCCCCTTCCCTTTCCCAAAATCCTACCTTTCTCTCTAAAACACACAAAGATATATCACGTAAATGGTTAAAAAGGGAGAATGGGTATCATGTTTAATGAGTAATACAGTGGTTACTTGAACTAGAAAATTAATAATAGTTGGTTTCAATTTATTTATAATATTTTTCCATTTCTAGGAATTATTTGCAAAGATGTTGTATTTTAAGATTATGTACTCAATATCAAGTTTGCTTACAATGTCAAGATGTTGTACCACCAAATGATATCATGCCTAATGAGAGTTGTAAACCAAATCTGGAATTAGTGAGAGTTGGTTTCACTGATGTTATGCAATTTTTCCATTTCTGGAATTGTTTATGAAGATTTTGTTCTTTCAAGATAATTTACTCAAAATTTTAAATCTTGCTTTAGGCAAGAACAGCAGAAGCTATTTACATGATCTGGTAAATATCACAAATTTATGTTCTCTGGAACTCTTTTCAGTCATTCAGAACACAAGTGATGTATTCTTGTCCATCTAAATAAGTAATTTATTCCTTTAGAGCAAGGTATCAGAAAATTATACAACTTGCTTGTTATTTGTATATTCCCCTGCAGGTGCAGAAGCAATGTTTGCAGATCTGGGTCATTTTTCTGTACCAGCAATACAGGTTTGTGAATTCTCAAATGGTTTCTTTTTAAAGAGTAATCATTAAATTAGCGTTACCAAGTGTCCTATAATTATTTAAATTTTCTATCTTAAACCTCTTGATTACTTAAACAGATTGCCTTCACTAGTGTGGTATTTCCCTGTCTCCTCCTTGCTTATATGGGCCAAGCTGCTTATGTGATCAAGAACCCAGCTTCGTATTCAAGTGTATTCTACAAGTCTGTTCCAGGTGGTATTTGCTGACACAATGATTGCTTGTGCTTATACATATAAGTCAACGTCCTTAAAACTATAATTTATGATATATTTATTATGTATAGTAATTGTGTTGGTATCTGCTGTTTGTGCTATGTGTGAAGCAGGGAGTCTCTTCTGGCCAGTGTTTGTGATAGCCACACTTGCTGCTATGATTGCCAGCCAAGCTATGATATCTGCTACATTTTCATGCATAAAGCAATCTATGGCTTTGGGATGCTTCCCCAGGCTCAAGATAATTCACACCTCAAAAAAGTTCATGGGTCAAGTTTACATCCCTATAGTTAACTGGTTTCTGATGATCATGTGCATAGTTGTGGTTTCCATCTTCCAAAGCACAACTGATATTGCAAATGCATATGGTTAGTGTCCTCATCTCAATTTTCTAGGAGTATTCTTTTTTCTCTTTTCTGGCTCTGGGGTGGCAAGTGGGGCAACTGGGATGCCCGCAGAAGTATTATTATATGAAATGATCAACTATATCGGGATTTCATCAAATTTTTTATGGATTTGCATCTTTGTTTGGTGTCCATGATTTCAATTGTTAATGTGGCAATAATTATGCAACAACACCAACTAAATAGTGAATGCCTCGTGTATTGGCTAACTTATAAATTGTAACGACATCAATTAACTGGGGAGCACTTGATTAGGTTTGGTACTTGGAATATTAGTACTGAAACAGCTTAGTCTTTAGGTGGTGGACATTATGATTTGGAGAAGGATTAATATTATGTGTCTTCAAGAAACTAAATGGGTTAGAAAAACAACTAAAGAGCTAGACATTACAGGATTTAAATTTTAGTACACATGGAAAGTTCGAGGAAAGAATGGAGTGAGTATGATTGTAGACGAGAATTGGAAGGAGAATGTGGTGAATGTAAAGAGGATTGAGGACAAGATTTTATCTTGAAAATTAATGGTTTGCAAGTACTCTTGAAAGATAAGATTGTTGTTGTTGCATATCAACAACCAACTTGCACTCCATCTGTGTATAAATGAGTGTTTTGTGCGTTGAGAAACATTTATCTCAATATTTTGATTCATAGTATTGTGAGCTTTTATATAATTGAAAGGGCCTAGTTGGCCTAGTTCTTCTCAAATATTTTGATGGCCTTAATCCGAAGAAGGACCAAATGGTTTTGATATTGTAATGAACCAACATTCCAAAAGCATAAGCAGTTAAGTGAAGTCACATGAATGGTTTTATATCATATATCTAACACGCCCCTTCACGTAAGAGCCCTTTGGGCTTGGAGCGTGGACAATGTACAGACTCACCCACCTTGTGCTGAAATTAACATTTTCTTTAGAGAAATGGGGACGGCAAGGAGCAAACTCTAGATCACTTAGTCATAGAAGTTGTTAGGTGAAGACACATAAATGGTTTTATATTATATTATGAAAAAATTCCGTACATGTCATATATTATAAGCCTTATACTGAAGACCATTTGTATTATTATATATGTATTATAATGCCTTTCAATATCATTGTTGCAGGCATTGCTGAAGTTGGTGTGATGATGGTTAGCACCACCTTGGTGACCCTTGTAATGCTTTTAATTTGGCAGACCAACTTGTTTGTGGCATTTTGTTTCCTTCTTTTATTTGGTTCAGTGGAGTTAATTTACTTGTCTTCTGTCCTATCCAAAGTCATTGAGGGTGGCTGGCTTCCACTTGCCTTTGCAACCCTTTTCCTCTCTGTGATGTACACATGGAACTATGGGAGTGTATTGAAGTACCGAAGTGAAATGAGAGAGAAGGTTTCAGTGGACTCCATGCTTGAGCTTGGCTCCAACCTTGGAACAGTAAGAGTGCCAGGAATAGGATTGCTATATAACGAGCTTGTCCACGGCATTCCCTCCATTTTCTTGCAGTTCCTGCTGAACCTTCCAGCGCTTCACTCTACTGTAGTTTTTGTCTGCATTAAATATGTCCCAGTCCCTGTGGTTCCCCAAGAGGAAAGATTTCTATTTCGAAGAGTTTGCCCCAAAGATTATCACATATTCCGCTGTTTTGCCAGATATGGTTACAAAGATGTAAGGAAGGAAGATCACCACGCATTTGAGCAACTTCTTATTCAAAGTCTTGAGAAATTCCTGAGAAGAGAAGCTCTAGAAACAGCCTTGGAGTTGGAGGGAAACGTAAATGATGACATGGACAGTGTCTCGGTTAATACAAAGGATTCTGAACTTCCTGTTGATACTGAAACCGATGAGCTTAGGATTCCACTGATGCATCATGATCAGAAATTGGAGGAAATAGGAACTTCTTCTACCTCTCAAGAAGTTGCAGCAGTAGCATTGCCATCTAGTTACATGTCATCAGATGATGATCCAGGCCTTGAATATGAGCTTTCAGCCCTTAGGGAAGCAATGGAATCAGGATTCACCTATTTGCTTGGACATGCTGATGTGAGGGCAAAGAAGAACTCTTTCTTCTTCAAGAAATTGGTCATAAATTATTTCTATGCATTTCTCAGAAACAACTGCAGAGGAGGTACAGCAAACATGAGAGTACCTCACACCAATATCATTCAAGTTGGGATGACATATATGGTCTGACTTGCCCATGTTCTTTCTGATGATTATGCAATGCAACTTAGGTCTGGATCACATTGTTATTGCTATTTTTCTTTTCTGTCAACTTTGATTGTTCAAATTTTCCTACTCTTTAGAACAGTTAGCTTCTGTTGCATGTTACAAAAATTTCCTAGTGAATCTGTACTTCAATTGTTTCATTTTTAAATCCATAATGTGAAGTACACAATCATAAACATGTGATCCGAACGAGGTTTCAATTAGATTATTGGTTTTCGTGTACGACAATGTATATGGACCAAGCTACTACTGAACTAGCCGAAGTTGTGCTAAGGAATTACTTTTTGCACTACCTTTTCTTTTGTTAGTCTCACCATCTTTTCTTTTCATCACTTTTGGCAATTTAATTCGGATAAAGTGTTTAATATATTTTAGAATTTTAATTTCGGAAAAATTTAATACATTCCGAAAATAAATTTTCGCAAGTGATGCAAAATTGGGTAATGTGATTAGTAAAAAAAGGTGATGAAAAATTCATGTCCTCTTGTTCTTAGTTGAAGGGCCAAAATACGTTTGAACATGTTCGTGTACAACCTCTCATCTAGGAGAATATATGAAAATATTAAATAATGTGTAAATTGCTTTTTTAGAATAATTTAAAATATTTTTTATTAGTTTTCATCTCTTAATATTTCACGATTTGCTTTCTAGTTCAGCAAGGTTATAATACAATATTAGTATACTTTAGGGTCAATGTTTTATGTTTTTTATTATATTATAATACACTATCGTATTGAGTAAATATCAATGTTTGTGTATTTAATGTTTCATTTTCTTTTCCTCCTTTTTATAAATTCAAAATAATAAAAGATCATTAAATCCTAAACTAAAAAAATAAAAAGGTCCTACTCTTTTAGTGCTTCTCGTACTTGTATATTTACTTTTCTACTCTCACCAACGAGAAAAATATAATTCAACACGCGTTTAGGTTGTTGCTTTTTGTCAAAACAGCTTAGTGACAATTCTCAAATTTGGCATCTGTTTTGGTTTTGGTAGTAGCACATTACTCACTAACATATAGCTTCTTTTTTTTTTTTTTTTTTTTTTTTTTTTTTTTTTTACAAATTACAAAAGAATATTTTAGTTTGTCACCAAAAATTTTATTTTTATTTTTAAAATTTTTTTTAACACTCGTAAAATTGTCCTCTCAAATAGGATTTTTTTTATACACCAATCAAAATTTAAATTTCTGATTATATATTTAAAAAATTGAAATTTATGAACGACCAGTTCTTACTACACACCAATATACTGCTTGAAATACTGACATGCTTTCAATTCAAAATTAAAAAAGGTAGGTGATTGGAAACATCAATGGATATCAATATGTATGGTCGTTTCATATACAGCTGGTCATTGTATATTTATGCCTCCGGTAATCTTGTGCTTGTACACTTCTGGTAAGAATTTAATAATTCTAATATAAATAGAATTCTATATATATATATATATATATATATATATATATATATATATATATATATATATAATAATAATAATAATTATTATTATTATTATTATTATATATATATTATATATATTATATAATAATAATAATAATAATAAAAAAGATTTTCATTAGTAATGATTTGGTCAACAAGTCTATTGATTTGGAATCATAGAATGAGTAGACGTCACATATGATGAATTTATTGATAAATCATAAAATGGGTAGATGTCAATTATGTCACTATATATCTTTTTATTCGTATGTAATAATTTATTGATAAATTTTTAATTTTCAATTATATCTTTCAAGTAGTATTTTAGTTTATCTTTTTTTCTTTTTCTCTCAAAAATAGAAAGACTATTATATTTGTTTATAAAGTTTGTTGAACGAGTCCAACTGAAAAACATGAGTTATATTATATGAATAATATTATCTAAAAGATTAAAATTAATTAGATTTAATCTATTTTTTATTTATCTTTATTTGTCCACTGAATCATCTTTATATCTTAAACTAACTTTTGAAATTGAATTAAGTTTAATTTACATTTTAAGATGATATTAGAATTTATTCTATATATGTTATTGAGCCAATTACCATATTATTTACTTATCAAGTCCAATAGTATATAGACAATATGATAATTTATTATTTAGGTATCAATTCTAATATAATATAGACAATAGGATAATTTATTGTCTCAAATGTAATTTTTATTAGTTAAAATTAATTGAGAGCCACAAAATAATGCATGTTTTATTTTTTATATAATAATCATGATTTCATAATTTTAAATAAATTTTAGTTAATAAAAAATAATTTAAAAAACTGCATGCGTTAAAAATGCATTATCAGACCTAATGAATTATGTTTTTGATGATTGACGCTATGAAAATTACGAGTGACTTTTTTTACCCATAAATTAACTCTCCATGAGTGAAGCCTTCAAAGTTTAATGAAACGTTTTAGCTCAAATCTTAACAAACCCCAGCACTAGGACATAAACAAATGAGGAGCAAAGTGGGAATAACCCTGAGAATTTGGTCTCTTTGTCTGCTATGCATGATGAAACGGATATATTTTCCCCTTAAATTTGGTCTTGGGTTTGGTGTCTTATGTCTCATAATTCATTTGAAGCTGAACAAACAATTGATGAAATAAATGTAATATCAATGTCAATCTGTACAAGGGGGGGTGGGTGGGGAGCATAAGATACAGACAATAAGATAATTTATTATATATCTTTCACTAATTATTTATTTGGTTTTTGGCATAAAAAGTGTTAAAATTATCTTTATTATTGTATGTGTTAAATACTTGAATTTGCAATTAGATTTTGAGGGCCATTAATTAAATTTTGCAATTAAAACCCACATGATTTGTCTTAATTAATTGTCAAAAGGAAAAAGAAAGTAATAAAATTGATTCATTAAATAACGAAATATCTTGATTAGATAACTAAATAAGTATAAACAACTAAATTCTTTCCCTCTGGTGAATTAAGATTTGAATTTTTTTTAAGATTAATTTTTTTTAAAAATAATTTATTTAATATTCAATCATGTCTTAAACACAATTATTTTATAAGGAAAATATACGTGAGAAAAAAATAAAATAATCTTTTGTTTTAATTTTATGTAAATCTGTATTCAAAATCATACTCGTCAATGATATCATATCAGATATTCATGTAATGAAGCATTTTCTTCTTCATTAATAATTTATTTTTCGTAGAAACACAGGAAGTTGCCCCGCCAGAAGGGCTAGGGTTTGTATGTTACGCTACATTTTTTTTTCATGAATTATGAACATGGGTCGGCTAAACAGCTACACAAGGAAACAATGTCTGACTTTCCAAGATCATGTGTTATAATGAACCTCGCCACACAGCAAGTACTAATAAACATAAGCCATACAACTTGCTGGCTATATTTGTATTAAGAATAATGGTTCATTGTTCTTCAATAAAAATTTACATCAACTTATTTAGGAAAATAAATATATACTTTTGTTTATAATATGCATTTGTCTCATTTTATTACTCAATTTTTTACACCAACTTTTTGGGAAAAAAATAGAGTTTTGTTTATAATATGTATTTATCTCATTTTATTACTGATATATAATAATAATAATAATGTAAATACATAAATAATTAATTTTTAATTATTTTAATAAATAGTGTAGAATGTTTTCAGCTAAATATCTTCCTAGTTACTTAATAAATAAAAAACTAATTTATCGAGATATTAATTAACTTAAAATCTTTCAATAATGTTTTACATACATAAATTTTAATATTACATACTTTAGGTATATAAGTTCCTTCCATTCACATAAACCCTTGTTAATAAATATTAATTTTCTTTTGATTAAATACATAATTAGTCCTTATACACGTAATATTACCACCTTAGTTTATATCGTCACAACATCGTCTTTAATGGTTCTAATAAGTTTTTATATATACCACACATAACTAAATTATGTGTTTAACCTATTCTTTTATTAAAAGCACAACCTTTGAAGACTAGAAATTTTAAATAGAAAAAAAAGTATTTATACACTTTTATTTAGGATATGTTTATGTTGTGGTCACGAAAAAGTGTGTCCTTAGCATTACTCATTTTTCTTATTTATACATGTGTTGAATAAACCTACTGTCCACGTCACTCGACAATCGTACAGACAAGTCAGACGTGTGACAACACTGCTCTGGTGGAGACATCTGACATGTCAGATTTGCTCCCTACCTGTCTCAGAAAAGGACATCTTTGTACAGACTTCCGCTTTGTCACCCGTCCGTCCTTATGAACCGTCCGGTATACCGGACGGTTCAGTTCGGATGGTATACAGCCCCTCAAGCTTTGTCTTCGGACTAAAGCTTGCATCTTTGATCGTCCGGTCATTCTGACTTCTCTTCGTAGGCTGTCGATTCAGTTCCCAAAATTTTGAATTTCTGGGAATATTCGTGCTTTGGCGCCTGTTTAATTAGGTCATGTCGCTTCATCTTCTGACCCAAAGATCTAATCAATAACCCCCAGGCTCTTCGCATTTTCTTCATTATCAGTGTGTATTGCTGCTTCTTTGCCTCTGTTCTTGTGACTTTCTTCGCTGCAAGCATCCTCGTTCCTTTCACATTTTCATCTTCCCCTACAATATCCATGGATCCAAGTAACCTTCCCAACTTTCTTTCTCTGGTTTTTACTGGTTGTTTCCTTTTTTGTGAACTTTGAATGGAATTTTCCTTTCTTGAGGTGATATTACGCCTATTCCTGCTTGGGTCCTACACTGACCCTTGCCTATCTCGTCGCAGGTGGCCCTTCAAGGGGTATTGCTGGTTCCTCTGCTCAGGGAAACCAGTCTCCAGGGAGGGCCGCGTCTCAGACTAGTTCTCCCCTTTCCAGCCCCTCGTCTAGTTCATCTTCTTACTCGACCAAGGTTTTTCCCTTCGAGATATGGTACCGCGACAATTCCGAGGACGACCTTTCTACTGATCCATACTCATGGGTGGACTTAGAGGTCAAAAAGGTTTTTTCTACTTTCACACGTGGTAGCGCTTTGTTGGGAACGACCAAAGCTATCTGCCAACTGGGCCCTTGGTCAGTAATTGTCCATCCTTGTCGTCCGGATGAGCCTACGCATGTCCAACCCTTGGCCGGAGATGCTCCTTTCTTCTTTCTGTATGAAACTCTACCCTTTAAGTTAGGTATTAAACTTCCTTTTACTTCCTTCGAGCGGTCGGTCCTTCGGGTCCTTAACGTTTCTCCTACCCAGCTTCATCCCAATAGTTGGGGTTTCGTGAGGGCCTTTGAACTGATCTGTGAAGATTTGGGCAGAGCCCCTTCTCTTAGCGTCTTTTTCTGGTTTTTCTCTATGCGTAAGACGACTAAAGTTGGTTGGACCTCTTTAAGTAGCCATCTGAAACGTAAATTGTTGAATCCTTTTTTAGAGAGCTTCAAGGTTTTCAAGGACCGTTTTTTCAAGGTCAGCCGAGGGGCTGGCGGTCCTAACATCCTTGTCAATAATTCTGGGGACCCCTACTTTCCACTTCACTGGACTACCCAACCGGCCGTTTCAGTCACGGTCGCCGAGAAGAACCTGGAGGAGTGGGAAAAGGGATTTGTGGCTGAGTTGCATGGTTTGCGAGTTCTTTCGACCGTCGAAATCATAAAGGGCACCGGTCGGTCATGTTCCCTTAGTTTTTTCTTTCTTACCTGTTTTCTTTGTTCTAACTTTCTTTTCTTGGCAGGTTTTTTTGTTGAGTATCTAAAGAATGTCCGAAAGAAACTCTCTCAGGCTTCACCAGCCGAACCCAACGATCCACAACCGGTGGCTGACTCAACACTTCCTTCTGGAGATCAAGTGCCCTCACCTCAAATAGTTCATTTGGATTCCCCAAGCGGTTCACCCTTCCAAACAGGTCCAGGTGTTGAAGAACACGATCATCCGAACTCAGCTGAAGCGACCGAGGAACGTCCTCGAAAGCGTTTGCATGTAGAGTTTGATGATCTTTTTGACGACCCTGCCCCAGTTCTTAATGAAGAGGCAATATTCACCGGCGGCCCATTTAGTCCTTCTCTTTGTGATCGCTCCATTTCTATAGGTCAGGCAGGGCCTTCGGACGCTTCCCTAACAGCCGACCATTCTAGAGTGCAGCGGCTGGGAATCAAGGGTACTCTTAACATTTTCCACCAACTCGCCGAATGTTCTCTCATATTTGCTCGTGCTGTTGAGGTCGAGTTTGGGGAGTTGGACGATCATATGACTTCGCTTTCAAGCCAACTTGCTCAAGCACATGAAGAGAACAAGAGCATGACGGCCGCGCACCAAGAAAATGTTATCAAAATCAGCAATTATGAGCGCATGGTCGATGGCTTGCAGGGTGAGTTACGACAAGCTTCTAATTAGAGCAAGGAGCTGTTGGCAGCTAAATCAGCCCTGGAAGCCGAATGGGAGTCATTGGTTCTGAAGATAGAAGATTTATCTCTTACCTGCCAACAGCTCGAGGCCATCAATTCAGATTCTCGCGAGCGTCTTTCTTCAATGGAATCAGATTTGGCCAAAGTCAAGGATGAGAGTGCAGCTAAAGACGCTACTATCCTTAAGCAAGGGTCATCCATTCTTCAGCAGTATAAGGTTGGCTTTCGAAGGGCTTTGGCACAAGTCAAAGTGTTATATCCCGACTTGGACGTTGCTAAAGCTGATCCTTATAAGGACATTGTTGACGGTCGTCTTGTTGATGTGCCTACTCCTCTAGATTCACCAGTTGCTTAGTTAGGATTCCTTTATATTTGATGAACACTTTTGCTGGTTGTTTTTTGGGTTGCTTGCTTGTACTAGGGAACATATTTTGGTATTTTATGTTTTAATGCAGCATAGTTTTAATTCGTCTGAATGTTTCACGTTTCAATCGTTTTATTTCTTACGCTGTGGCGGTCGGCCAGGTGTGACTTGCTCTTTGGAGTTATTGTCGTTTGAATGTAAAAAATTCCCTTCAAATTTACATTTTTATACTGTGGCGGTCGACATGTAGTTCGTAGATGTAGTTCGTAAATGTAGTTCGTAAATGTAGTTCGTACCCCCGGACTAGCCTCTTAGGGCCGACCGTTATCGGGTACATGTAGATTTCGTCGTTTGTAGATGTAGTTCGTAAATGTAGTTCGTACCCCCGGACTAGCCTCTTAGGGCCAACCGTTATCGGGTACATGTAGATTTCGTCGTTTGTAGATGTAGTTCGTACCCCCGGACTAGCCTCTTAGGGCCAACCGTTATCGGGTACATGTAGATTTCGTCGAGGTAGATGTAGTTCGTACCCCCGGACTAGCCTCTTAGGGTCGACCGTTATCGGGTACGTGTAGATTTCGTCGTTTGTAGATGTAGTTCGTACCCCCGGACTAGCCTCTTAAGGCCGACCGTTATCAGGTACATGTAGATTTCGTCGAGGTAGATGTTTATACTTATAAGCGTTGATAAAGGCTTCAACTGTAATACATTCGTAACGATTTAGCTGTAATACATTCGTAACGAAATCGCGTTCCAAGTGCGGGGTACCTTTTTTCCATCTAACTGCTCAAGGCGATAAGCCCCTTTGCCTACCTCTTCTATGATTCTAAACGGTCCCTCCCATAGTGGTGACAACTTGTTACATTCTCCCTTTCTGGTTATTCTTCTCAACACTAAATCAGTTACGTTGAAGCGGCGGGGAATCAATTTCTCGTTGTATTTCTTAGCAACCCTGGCTTTTACGGCATACTCCTTTATGTGGGCAATCTCTCGTACTTCCTGCAACAAATCAAGATTTGCTCTTAACTCTTCTTCGTTGTCGCCCTGTTCAAAGAAGGTCACTCTGGGTGACGGCTCTCCGATCTCAACCGAGATCACAGCTTCTGTTCCATATGTTAGGCGGAAAGGAGTTTCCCCGTTGTTGAAGTGGGGGGTCGTATGGTATGACCACGGCACCTGAGATAGTTCGTCCGCCCATCTCCCTTTGGCCTCTTCTAAGCGCTTCCGTATTCCTCGTAATATGACTTTGTTTGCTGCTTCTGCCTGCCCATTCGATTGAGGATGTTCCACTGATGTAAAGAGCTGCTTGATCTTCAACCCCTCACAGAATTCGGCCGTCACCTTAGAGGCGAATTGAGTGTCGTTGTCTGAGACTATTTCGGCCGGGATACCAAACCGACATACTATCTTTTTCCAAAGGAAACGTTTGACTCGTTCGACCGAAATAGTAGCCACCGGCTCAGCTTCTACCCATTTAGTGAAGTAATCAACAGCAACGATTAAAAACTTCAACTGTCCTGGTGCTATAGGGAAAGTTCCTAAAATGTCTATACCCCACTTGTGAAATGGCCATGGGGTCATGATGGAGTGCAAACGCTCGGGTGGGGCCTTGTGGCCTTCTGCGAACCTCTGGCACTTATCGCATTTCTTTACGAAGTTCATGCAGTCGTTTCGCATGGTTGGCCAATAGTATCCCGCTCTGACTATCTTACTAGCCAATGCTCGCCCTCCGCTGTGCGTACCACATATGCCCTCATGAATTTCTCTGATCACATACTCTGATTTGCTTTCATCTATGCATCTTAGCAAAGGTAAAGCGAAACCCCTCCGGTACAGGCGTCGGCCGACAACTACATACTTCAACGCTTCTCGAGCTACTCTTCTAGCCTCCTTCGTATCGTCGGGCGTGTGGTTGTCTTGGATGTATCTCAAGATGGGGGTTGCCCACGTACCCTTCCCATCTACGCATCCAACCTCCGTCTGTCCGACCATTGGTGAATGTAAGTTTTCGTGGATGACTGATTTCTACTGTCGCCTTTGCGTACTGGCTAATTTAGCCAATAAGTCGGCCCTTTCGTTATGGTCCCGGGGCACATGTACCAACACGAAACTTTCAAACGTTAACGCCATTTTTCTGGCTTTCTCCCAGTATTTCACCAGTTGAGGGTCTCTTGTTTGGTATTCTCCATTTACCTGGCCATTTACCAGTTTTGAGTCACTTTTGGCAGTGAGTTTTTTTACTTCTAATTCCTGTGCCAATCTCATGCCTGCCAGGAGAGCTTCATACTCTGCCTGATTGTTGTTGGCTTTGAACTCAAAATGCAGTGATTGTTCAATAACTATACCAGCCGGGCCTTCTAGAAAAAACCCCGCCCCACTTCCTGAATGGTTGGAGGAGCCATCTACTGACAGGTACCATTCTCCCGCATTGGTCTCGTCTACTGAACCGTCCGCCTCTCCCAGAATTAATTCCGTGAGGAAATCAGCCAATGCCTGAGCCTTTACATGTCCTCTCCTTTCAAATGAAATTTCGAACTCAGATAACTATACGCTCCACACCACCATCCGGCCAGCCAAGTCTGGTTTTCTAAGTTCTTGGCGAATCGGGAGGTCGGTCTTGACTACGATTCCGAAGTTTTGGAAGTATGGGCACAATCTTCTCGAAGCGACTACTACGGCCAAGGCGGCCTTTTCAATCTTTTGGTACCGTAAGTCTGCGCCCTGTAGTACTTTGCTGATGAAATATACCGGCCATTGGTTGCCTTCTCGCTCCTGCACTAATACAGCACTGTGGGTCAGACCCAAATAGTAGAGATAGACACAAACATTTTTAGGCCGGTGCAAAATGTGACAAAAAACAGCCAAAAATTTGCTTTTACGTACTTCATGCTTACCTCTCTTTGATATGACACTTGTTGAAAGTCATGGTTGATCCTCCACACTCCTTCCAAACTAATCGAGGTATCTTGGAAGCGAATGTAGAAGGGCTCCATGTGGATCTTGATCAACGAAATACCAGGAAATGTTGGCCCCTCTTTGACATCTAGACGTCTACTCCCACGAACACACTAGTCGCGTTCATCGCAGTCACACACATACACCATATAAGCATAAGGGTATACTACTGCAAAAAATACCTTATGTTTAAAAGGATAACTAAAAATAATAGATATACTTCACAATTATAAAATTAACAAATTAATGAAGTCTCAACTAACAAAATAGTCGTTATCAACAAATTATATTCATCAGTCATACACATAAATATATAACTACTCAATGGAGATTTATAAGCCAAACAATCACTCCTATCACTTTCTTAACATATTCCTACTCCTGATATTAGGGAAAAAAGACGTGATCCTGTGGATTAAGAAGCATTCGTGTTGAGATAGACTATACGTGGGTATAGTCTATACTAACAACACACACCCACTATTTCCACATAGCAACTCCCAAGACACATTGGAATCATAACAACAAGGTATGGTTCATCAACCATCCTTCAAGAGAAAAGTCAATACTTTTAGCTCATCAATAAGTGTTCTATCTTTCAAAGATAACAACATTCCACATTTCATGACTTTTGACTTAATTATTATTCCACTTCACTTTTTTACACCAATCTTACCCGTGGAGCCACAAAGAACTTACACTAAGTTTCGTCACCTAGCAAGTGCATTTGCTCGCCCAGTGATTTAAGCCATATTGGCTTAATTCCCAAAAACCTTCCATCCTTCCTCATCTAGAGGAGCCACAAAGAGCATCCTATACGAATCCTCACTTATTCCCTAGGGAGTTGGATTGTTTGCTTAGGGAATGAAGTCATAGAGACTTCACACTTATCAGTGCACTTATCTCGCTTAATGAAGGTATCTCTTCCCTTAGCCAATGTTGGACTTGCTCAACAAATCCATGCATTTCTAGGTTCTTGAGATTCTCACCCAACGAGTGATGTACTCATTCAGCAAACACTCAACAAACCCATATTTTTCTCACTAAGTTCATGGTCTCGCCCAACGAGTAAGGTACTTGCTTAGTGGACCTTCATCGTATTTTTGTGTTCTTGAGTATTTGCCTAGTAAGAGAGACCCTTGCTTAGCAAAAACGCGTATTTTCCTAGAAAATCTACCAAAAAAAATGCAAGGTTGCTTAGTGAGAGTCTCTTTTCGCTCAACGAGCCTTCAAATAGAACCTAGAAAAGAGGAAATCACCCAATGAGCCAAGGACTTGCCCAATAAAACCTAAAAATAGCATTATGCAAACTCGACAAGATCTTCACAAACTTAACCAAATCAACATGCATTTAACTCAACAAATCTAGAACAACATAAAATCATCACCCTAACATAAAATTAACAACATAACCATCGTACAAGGCAGATTCAACAAGGATTCTATACAATCCTAAAACATATTCTATACATGCATTTCTAAACATGTTAACAACTTAATAACAACATAGTGACAACATACGAACAATGGAAATCATCCCTAGGAGAACTTCTCTTACTTAGTTCAAGGCAAAGGTATGAAAACTTTAAGGTAGGGGCCCAAATTCTTGATCAACACTTGGCTTCAAGCTTGGTTGAAGAATGCACATGAAAATTAAAATGAGAAGGGAAAGGTTTCTAGTTTCTACATTTCTTCCCTTAGCCTACTATGGCCTATAAATAAGGGTTTTGGGTGGGGTCTCTGTCCATGATTACTTATAAAAGTTAATAAATGCTTACACGATTACCTAAACAAGTCACATAATTTTATTATTTAATCCAAACCATCCATGTATTTTGGAATCACGTTTCTAATTTAAAGGTATCACCATCCACCAATAATTATTCTTATTTACATATAATTATTTTTTACACAAATACAAATACAAATACAAATTATAATAAATTTATATTTTGGTTTTCATTTGTAGTGTAATAACACTAGAACTTGCTTTCCCATTTATAACAATAAATTTATTTGTATAAAAAATTATTTAGTCTAGTTCAATAGTATTAGATGATGAAAAAAATTCAAATTCAATTGATATATATATATTTTAATTTTGTTGGGCTGAAAGCAAGTAAACTCACCAACCTGCTATTTTATGACCCAACAACCCATTTTTCATCCTTTGACAAACCAACATACCAACCTATCAACCCTTCAAGGAGTGTTATGTAACACCATGATTTTTGTGTTATTATTATATTTGTTGGAGATATTATAAATATTTGATAAGATATGATAGGTAACTCATTAAGAGGTTATAAATATCTAATATCTCATTAGATTAAGAGGTTATAAATACCTAAATATCTCCTTAGGAGATCATGAACATCGTAGTTTATCTACAATTATTATCTTTATGTTTCTATTATTCATATTATCTTTAAGTATTCTTTATCCTATAAAAGGGAGATTAGAAATTGTATTATTGAATTCAATCAATACAAAGTTTCTTTTACTTTCAACTTGGTATCAGAGATTCAAACCTTGGGAGTTTTGTTTTTGCTGCCTCACTTTAGTGAACTGCTACCCTTTGACAAGACTCACACGTCCTCTTAGCGATTAGCCCAAGACTGAGAATTTCCGGGCCAGGAAATTCAATTCATAGAGCCCCCAAGCCTTTTTGTCGTGGATCACCAGCTCCATGCCAACATGCTACTGACGTTTAGGTAACGCGGGTATGAGTTAGTCATTCGAGCAACTAACTTGGTAGGTTGGTTCTCTCCGTCTATGAAATCGCATTTGACTCACCACCAGCATATGAATCAAAGTAGCAGCAATTTAGGTTTCAGTGCATAAAATAAAGTAGCAGTTTCACCAATTGATTTGATTGACCACCCAGTGACGAAAAGAAAAAGAGTTGCAACAAAACAAAGCGAGTAGTGAAAAGAGGGTGAAGGGAAAGATAGAATCCATTTACTAGTCCCAGAATTTGACCTCCATAAATCCATCCTCAATGGCACAACCCCAAAACATGCTATTATAGCTGAATCCATACGCCACGTCACCAGAATTGGACACAACAATGAGCCTTGCCATCCCTTCCTCCTTGTAGTTGTGCTGTTTTCCTATGTCGAATGGACATGGAGATTGAGTTCATTAGTGACATCTTCAAGGGTTGGGACATAAGCGTTGAGGGCA
Source organism: Mucuna pruriens (assembly GCA_025330945.1). Taxonomy (NCBI): domain Eukaryota; kingdom Viridiplantae; phylum Streptophyta; class Magnoliopsida; order Fabales; family Fabaceae; genus Mucuna; species Mucuna pruriens. The sequence goes on from JAENHJ010000544.1 coordinate 3,295,237, forward strand.
ATTTTGTGGCTTCCTCAGGTTGGGCTTTTAAAATATTATCGATCTCACTAATGCCAGCCCCGAGGCATGAAATGATAATGACCAAAGTGCCCAAGAGAACAAAAGCAACCTTGGTCGCATTACCAACCATTACGTTCTCCAACACTCGTGTTTTTATTTTATTATTTTTCTGGAAGTCTCTACTGTTTTTTGTCCTTTGGTCGCTATTATCCTTTCCAAAAGAACCATTGTAACTTTGATCACCATTATCACTTTGATGACTTATGATCTCGATTTTATTTCTTAGCTCTAAGTTCTGGCATTTTTTAATGGCAAGGTGGTCCAAGATCTTGGAACTTATTAGATAATAACTTCCTTAAAGACCTTGACAATTCTATATCGATTAAAGATGAGTAACTTTAGATCTTAGCTCATTATTGCTTGGTGTTGGTATCTGGCCCAAATAACATCATATCATTATGTTTAGTCATGTGACAATTTGAGATGGTGAAGGTGGTGGAGTCCATGATGACATCGATAAGACTGTCAGCGAATCTATCAAAATATTGGAGGCTCCAACTATAGAGATGGTGTCATCGTCGTTCCTTGTCCTCAACCTAAAATGGTTGTAGGAGTCCCTAATCATGCTACCATCTTTGGCACGATTTTCTTGATGTGAATTCCATGGATGATGACATTGTTCACGTACTGCATGGTGAGGCCACCGCCATTGGTTGATCTACACGTTCCCACCATGGCCCTCAATGGCCTTGTTGGAGGAAATCAAGAGCTCTTGCCTCAACTCAATGATCATGTTGCGCTCGAATATAATCCACAATGAGCCTTGTTGGACAATGGTGAAACAAAGAGTTCTCGGCTTGAGATTGACCATGTCATAGTCAGAGTTGTCAATGACCACACAAATGTTGTATAAGAAACATCAAATTGTTTGGGGTAGATTTGTCCCATGGTAATGTTGCTGTTGCGATGGTATATTTTGTTCAACGTGTTTTATGACTTGCAAGAAGGTCATATCTAGTTTTATTAAGGTTGATGTGCGCTTTCATGGAGTTTGATGACTACTTTTGTTGACAACAAATATAATGTTATTTTTTTACCTTTTCTATCACCTTCTTAGATATTGTAGTTTCAATAGTTGTGGAGAGGGCACACGATGAGTCACAAAGAATCTCAAGATTTCTTCAATCTTTATGTTGGGGTTCTTCAGCCTTTAGAGAAATTGTGAGTTCCTACTTTAGTGGATCTTTGATGGATACATATGGAGTATGCTTTTTTTCTTGTAAAAGAACAACCTAGGTTTAGTATAGCAAGAGGGAAAAAATCTTCATTTTGCTGGGCCAGAGTTTTTGGAAAGCTTAAAATAGAGCATTATTCTGTTATGGGCTATGTGATAGCCTAGTGTTTTCTTCTTACTTTGTTTATTTTCTTGTAGCAAATAACTCTACAATCTGACTCTACTATGTTCTACTTTACCACAAATTCTCTTGGTTTTACCCGTCTGGTTTTGGGATGTGTCGATGTGTCAAGCTTGTTACCTTGATTGCGTCTCTACTTGGTGTTGGCCATTATAATGAATTTATGAAGAATTGTACTTCACTGTTAATTCTCAGCACATTCCTTTTGGTGCATCGCCACAGGATGTGTGAATTGAGCGTTGGCACCCATCATGATTTTTTTTACTACAAGATTCTTCGATTTTGATCTCTTCTTTCACCCTCATAACAATGTGAAAGCATAATTGATATGTTTTGAATGACTCAAGTCATCAACATTGTTGTTACACAAGGGAGAATATAGAGGGAAACAAAACGAGATTTACGTGCACACCAACGATTTGATGAAGTGTTTTGAATTCATTTTGGCTTTTGAATCACAAGTTTGCTAAGTTGCGGTTGTGGTTTCTACATTGCTCACGTGGCGCTTGTGAAATTTTCTTTTTGAAGACAGATTTGTATTGCAATGGTTTCTTGCAATTTTCTTTGATGAAAGCTTCTCTGTATGGTTCTTAAGCATTGGTTTAAGCTTCTACAAGAGATGATTACACATTGACATATTTTGCTTCTGTCTTAAGTGGTTAAGTATTGTATTTGGCTTCTACTTTTGATGGTTAAGCTTTATTGCTTCTGCTTTATGGTGATTAAGCATTTGTTCTTGATTTGTTTCTACCTTTAGGTGGTAACTATTTTCTCACATGAGTCATTAGTAGTGACTTCATTCCTACTGGTCATCATTCCAATAGAGACTATTTTCTCACACATGAATCATATTAGTGTGACTTCTCTCTCATCAACGTTTATTTCGGTGGTGACTCTTTTTCCACTAACAATGTTACTAATTTGAAACTTCCAAACATGGTTTTCAGAAAGTTTGACTTTGCTCTTTGGCTGATAGACACTCTAGCTATTTTGGCTAAGCTATATTTCAACCAATTTTCTCCAATTTCACCAGCTTCTTTGAGTTGCCTTTTAAATTATTGTTTGTTCGGTAAAACTCAATTTTTTATCTTTTCTCTTTATTTGTAGGAAAATAAAAATTTCTTCTTGTAACAAGTTGAAAGCTTAGTAAGCTTCAAGTTGAGGGGAAGTGTTAGAGATATTATAAATATTTGATAAGATATGATAGGTAACTCATTAAGAGGTTACAAATATTTAAATATTTTATTAGATTAAGATGTTACAAATACCTAAATATCTCCTTAGAAGATCGTGAACATCGTAGTTTATCTACAATTATTATCTTTATGTTTCTGTTATTCATATTATCTTTAAGTAGTCTTTACCTTATAAAAGGGAGATTAGAAATTGTATTATTGAATTTAATCAATACAAAGTTTCTTTTACTTTTAACTATATTGTTTGTAACTATTCTATTAAGTAATTGCTTGATATGTTTTATCATCTTTTAAAATAATTATATTTTATGAATAATTAAATAAATTGTATTTTTAGGAAAATACTTGTTACTTAAAGATTGAGTAGTTTTTGAAATCAAATATAATGAACAAGTTTTTGATATTTAAAAGATATTTATATTATCTTTATGTTTAACAAACTTTCAATTATAGTTATAGATATTTGGATATTTGAAAGATATTATTGATATTTAAAAAAATTATCTTTATATATAAGAGATATTTAATAGCATTTAAATATTTAAATAATAAATATTTAACAATCTAGCACAACCTATTGTGACACTATAAGATGGGCGAGTTAGTACAAGTCCTAGTACATTAGATACTCTTCTTCTAAACGCTAGTGTTTTGGAACTTGGACTAGTCATTAACTCGATCGAAGTATCGGGTCATTGGGTCAATGGTTGAATTGGTGGATCACTAGTTAAACCACATGAACAAGTCTAAATTATTAAAATTAATATATTATATTATATTGTATTATATTATATTGTATTGTATTATATTTGCATTTTATATGTAAAATAATTAATTGGTGTAATGTTAAATTGTTCAACCCAACTTTCAAGAGTTAATGACGTCACATTCAAGTCAATAACATAATCAATTGAATTTTAGGCTCGACCCACTAGTGTGTTCAGTCCAATAGGACGATTTGAACCAGTTTTTAAAACACTGCTAATACAATAAAGGAAAGAGGAGGAACACCTTAAAGACATCTCAAAGCCTTTGTTTTACACCTTTCAGGTAAGGAGAGAGTGAGAAACCTTGCTCAAAGGTGTGCATATTCCTGTGGGTAGAGTGGTTCCCCCAAACACCAAGTTTGTATGTCTTAGTTCCCTAAGGAGGAATCAAGTTAATGTCTTGCATAGTAAAATTGTATAAAATAATTATATACTTTTGGAGGTCTCTATAGGGGAGATTAAACCCCCTGGATTACAGTGTTTGTGTACATATATTGTGAAAATATGTAGAATTGATTATGATAGATTGGTACCACATGCATATGGATTCATCATTCACATGCATTCAAGTGTTATAAGTGTCATCGTGTCATTTACATGCATTCAAGTGTTGTATGACAAAGTCATTCACATGCATCACAGTGTCGTGAGTGACATCATGTCATTTGTATGCATTCAAGTATCATGAGTGGCATCACGTCATTCACATGCATTCAATTGTCGTGTGAGTGATATAGTGTCATTCACATGTATTCAAGTGTCGTGTGAATGGTATAGCGTCATTCACATGCATCTGAGGTCGTGTGAGTGACATAATGTCATTCGCACGTATTCAAGTGTCGTGTGAGTGACATAGCATCATTTGCATGCATCCAAGTGTTGTGAGTGGCACCGTGTCATTCACATGCATTCAAGTGTCGTGTGAATGACATAGCGTCATTCGCATGCATCCAAGTGTCATGTAAGTGACATAATGTCATTCACATACATTCAAGTGTCATGAGTGGCATCATGTCATTCACATGCATTGAAGTGTTGTAAATGGCATCATGTCATTCACATGCATTCAAGTGTCATGTGAGTGATATAACATCATTTGCATACATCCAAGTGTTTTGAATGACATTGTGTGATTTGCACGTATTCAAGTGTCGTGAGTGACTTCATGTCATTCATATGCATTCAAGTGTCATGAATGACATTGTATCATTCGTATGCATTCAAGTGAACGTCTCTGTGTGATTGTTATGCCTTGTTATATCTATGTTGTATTTGTCTCTTGTTGCGTGTGTGCGTGATACTTACATTGTACTCGTAACACGAGCTTATGTGAAATGTGTTTCTTACTCCCTATTGTTGTTGTTTGTTTGCTTATAGGCTAAATGCCAATTGTAGGTAGCATTGAGCAGGAAATTGAAGATTGAGTTATTATTATCTTTATTGCTTTATTTTCTTAGTAGTTTTGTATAGAGGACTTTACTTTGATACGTTGTGACATCGGGCTGAATCTTTTTTTAGATTTTAAGGATATGGCCTTTGGAATGCCATCCCTTTGGATTTGATTTGGTTTTTCACATTGTTTAGGAATGTGAACTCTTCACCTTTGGAATAAATGAGGACATAATTGAGATTTTAATTGTTGTATTTTCTTTTACTAAGTATAAATGGTAGAGGAGTAAAGGGAGTCATAGGTTGCATTTTCCAACCCATTTTTTAATTGTATGTCAGGTTGCCCCACCCTGCTTTTATGCTATACAGGTTAATGACGAGGCAAGGTGGGTTGGCATACTTTACCACCCTTATGTATATCCTCCTTTAAGGCAATATGTTCGAATAACAATTGGATACTAAATGTGAAATATCTATCTCTCAATGGAGATTCAAAACCTTAGTTTGTCATTTTGCAAGGAACTAGTCTCTTCTGCTAAACTCGACCTCCATTGATAAAATATAGGTTAAATTATTTTTAGTCCCTTATTGTGAAAATCCAATTTTGGTCCCTTATTTTTTAAACATTCATTTTGTTCTTTTAACTCTTAAATTTAAGTTAATATGATCCTTCAAATATAATGATTGTTTTCAATTTTGGACATAATTTTGAGCCTTTTTTTTCTATTGATCCAAGATATAAAACTTGTTTCCTTAGACTCAACTTAGTAAAACTACGGAATCCTACTAATGTTCAAACTAAAAAAAGGTCATAAATACGATAAAAATTGCTTGAAAAGTGAACCCTACCAGCAATTAAAAAACTAAAATTTTCTAGTTACTCATGAAACTCATATTTCATGTTATTTTTACCATGTTTATGACCCTCTGCAATTTGAACATTAGAAGAACTTCAAAGTTTTCATGTAGATGAGTCTAATGGAATAAGTTTCATGTTTTGAATCAATCAAAAAGGGTTTAAAATTATGTCCCAACAGGACTGAAGTGCTAGACCCATTTACAGGTTCCATTTACAGGTTCTATAGCGGAAGAAGCAGACTTCACCAACAGGACTGAAGTGCTAGACCCGTCCGACTCCGAAAACCATGTTGACAACCCTAATAACCTGATGAATATTTTTGGTTTTTTCGATTTACTTGACCAGATATGTAGGCACAATGCAGAACCGGAATGTTCAATAAGTGCAAGAATTCAAGTTGCCGAAAGACCGACACTATTACGGATGGCAACAACAGATGTCGAGTATGATTCGGAAAGTAAAGGCCGACAGTTGAGCAAGGCTGAGACAGCCTCGACTCATCAAACACTAAATCCATACAAAGCCGGTCAATTACTTTCGAGAGCCGAATACAACTCGAGCAATTCGAACTAGAAGCAAACCGAGAACAAAACCAACTCGGCACCCCAGGTGCCGACTCTAGATCAAGTTGGTCAACCCCAACCAAGATCCATCACCGACGTACTTCCACCTCAATCACCACCCGACCACAAATTAAAACCTTTGCCAGATCACTTAAAGTATGTATACTTGGACAATAATCAGCATTCCCCTGCGATCATAGCTGACAACCTCCACCGAGAGCAAGAGGAGAAACTGTTGAAGGTCCTCCAGCAACACAAGAAGGCAATTGGGTGGAAACTTTCCGACCTTCTAGGAATAAACCCCTCCATTTGTACGCACAGAATCTTAATGGAGGAAGAAGCCTGTCCAATAAGGCAACAACAAAGGAGGTTGAATCCGACCATCCTTGACGTTGTGAAGAAAGAAGTCACCAAACTACTTGCTGCTGGGATCATCTACCCCATCTCAGATAGCAACTAGGTTAGTCCGGTGCAAGTAGTGCCGAAGAAGTCTGGGATGATGGTCATGAAGAATTGGCATGTCGAGATGGTGCCGACTCGGATTTAGAGCAGCTGGCAAGTCTGCATTGATTACAGAAAGCTAAACTTAGCAACTCGTAAAGACCACTTCCCTTTATCGTTTATAGATCAAGTCTTGGAAAAGCTAGCTAGGAAGTCCCATTACTGCTTCCTGGATGGATATTCCAGATACATGCAAATTCATATAGCACCTAAAGATCAACATAAGACAACATTCACATGTCCCTTCGGCACATTCGCATATACCAGAATGTTGTTTGGGCTCTGCAATGCTCCAAGCACATTCCAAAGATGTATGCTCAGCATCTTCTCGGATCTGCTAGAGGAATGCATGGAGGTCTTTATGGATGACTTCACGGTGTATGCTAACACCTTTGACGCAAGTTTGGAAAATTTGTCCCGAGTACTAAAAAGATGCATTGATACAAACCTGGTGCTAACTTTGAAAAATGTCATTTCATGGTGACAGAAGGAATTGTATTGAGCTATCTAGTATCAAGTAGAGGGATTGAAGTCGACAAAGCAAAGGTCGACGTCATTACATCTCTCCCTAACCCCACTCTTAGTATGGGATCTGCGCTGATTTTAGGACATGCAGGCTTTTATAGGCGGTTCATCAAAAATTTTAGCAAGATCGCCTTGCCTTTGTCCAAACTGTTACAAAGGGATGTGGATTTTGTCTTCGATGAGGCATGTGTAGAAGCCTTCTAGGAACTGAAGACCATACTAACATCTGCACTAATTCTCGAAGCACCAAACTAGGAGCTGGCATTCAAGTTAATGTGTGATGCCTCCAACTCGGAACTCGGAGCCGTCCTAGGGCAACGAGTTAGAGTCGGCAAGCCAGCACATGTAATCGCTTACGCATCTTGAACCATGGACCCAACCCAAATAAACTATATGACTATAGAGAAAGAGCTATTGGCAATTGTATTTGCCCTAGACAAATTTCGTGCATATTTGCTTGGCTCCAAGGTTATAGTCTTCTCTGACCATGCCGCACTAAAGTACCGACTGAAGAAGCTGGATGCGAAATCGAGACTCATTCGGTGGATGCTTCTCCTTCAAGAATTCAACCTTGAGATCAGAGACAAGAAGGGTGACAAAAATACAGTAGCAGATCATTTAAGTCGCATTCAAGGACGAATCAATCTAATGCCAATTCGAGACGACTTCCCTGATGAACAACTTCTGCAGATAGCCTAGAGACGCCATGGTTTGTTGACATATGTAATTTCCTTGTCGCTTCCATATTCCCGGTGCATTTAGAGCATATAAAGAAAAATTTGAAAGTGAAGCAAAATATTATGTCTGGAAAGATCCCTACCTTTGGAGATTTTGCAATGACCAAATAACTCACAAGTGCATTCCGGATGTCGAGTTCCTCCCAATGATCCACTTTTGCCACTCCGCTCCTGGAGGAAACCATTATGGATCAACTCAGACTGTCTGGAAAGTCCTCGATTGTGGCTTCTATTGGCCTACCATTTATTGAGACGCTTATAAATTTGTCTCAACCTACGAGCAGTGTCAACGTGTCAGGATGGCAATAAGTCGAAGGAATGAAATGCCTCAACAACCAGTTTAGTCTATGAAATATTTTATGTATGGGGTATTGATTTCATGGGACCATTCCCTATCTCAAATGGTTACTCATATATATTGTTTGTTGTTGATTACGTTTCCAGATGGGTAGAGGCAATAGCCACCAGAACCAATGATGCAAAAGTGGTTGTGGATTTCTTGAAGTCCAATATTTTTTGTAGGTTCGGTGTTCCTGAAGCTCTTATTAGTGATCAAGGAACTCATTTCTACAACAGAGCTATGTCCTCCTTATTGGAGAAATATGGAGTAATACACAAAATCACTACTCCATATCACCCTCAAACCAACGACCAAGTAGAAATCTTCAATAGGGAAATTAAGAAAACATTACAGAAAATGGCGAACCCCAACCGGAAGGATTGGAGCCGACTCTTAGAAGATGCCTTATGGGCTCATAGCACAGCATACCAAACTCCGCTAGGGATGTCTCCCTACCGAATTGTGTTCGGCAAAGCCTGTCACCTGCCGATCGAGATAGAACATAGAGCATATTGGGCCATCAAGAAATGTAACATGGCCTATGACCAAGCCGACAAGGAAAGGAAACTTCAGTTACAGGAACTAGAGGAGCTACGCTTGGAGGCCTATAAGAACTCTCGGATCTATAAACAGAAGGTAAAACAATTCCATGATAACCAGATCTTGAGAAAAGAGTTCAAAGTCGTCCAGAAGGTGCTCTTGTTCAATTCCAGAATGAAACTCAGAGCCAATAAGCTATGTTCTAGATAGGACGGTCCATTTGTAATTACTAATATTTTTCCATATGGTGCAATAGAACTCCAAGATGAGGCTAGTAACAAAATCTTCCAACTCAACGGGCACCAACATGAAGGTCCATCACAACTGCTAGGCGAGGTGGAGAGCATCTCGCTAAAAGACCCCGACCCACCGAGAGGTTGATAAACGGGTTTTTTGTCGTCTTACACGCTGATGACTGGCGTTTTTAGTCGTTTCAACGCGCTTATCAAATAACTAAAGCTAACTATAGCATAGCTAACCCTAGGTCATTCTTCTCAAGGACACAGTGCGCTCTTTGTGGCTTAGTGCGAAGTAAAATGATGTAGAATCTGAGAGGTGGAGTGTTGACTCTTCTCGGCACTGGCTGATTCGCTCTCGGCAGAGACTAAGCCGAGATGATATCGGCAGAGACAATCCGGCTAGGTCTCAGCTGAGTGCAGACAGACGCTATAGAGAGGGACTATCTCTGTCTCAGACTTAAAGCAGAAAATGATAGGGGTTGAGGGTTGTAATCGAAGTCACACTAAAGATTGACGAAAAACAGAACTGAATCTAATTATAATGCAAATGCAATTATACTACTCCTAATGCTATTGCTACGACCGTGTTCATGTTTAGTTCCAGGTATTAAGGTTTTTCCAGTTCAATTACTCCAATTACAGTCCTTATCAGCCTCCATTGTTCGTATGGCAATCGCCAAAGATCTATCCCTTGTCATACCGAGGATTTACACAATCGCTACCTCATCAGTTGGCAGGCATTACGTTCAAGTTGATTTTAGATCCTCATTCAACAATCATTAAGTGATTATCTACTGAATTAGTTAAACCAGTTCCCATCGGCTTAGTTTAACATTGTTCACGTTACTTTGTGCAATCGCAACTCAGTAATTGGATTAAAAGTTCAGGAATGCAATTGAAATTCAGAATGCAGAAATACTCATAATATTGGAGATGAAATACAAACACAGGGCCTGGATTCGATGACTCTGCATTCCACGGCAATCGCCATGGATGACGGCGATGATTCACCTCCTCTAACTAAGACGCTGAGGTTCAGGTCCTCTGGAGTACGTTGGTGCTCCAATCGGTTCCCTCCAGTGACCTTCAACTGCTCAATTCCTAGCCTACATCTCCTCAATCGAGAGAGACGCCATTAACAGCACCGTGCACCACCGTGAGTGGAAGCGAGGATAAGCGAGAGTAATTGGAAATGAATGGGCGCGAAAATGTTTGAATGCCAAAGACCTTTAATCGTTCAGTGTTTTGCTTATTTATACAGGGACTAGACTAACTAACCTAACAGAATTACAAGTAAAATCCCTGTTCTACCCTTGCTGTGTCTTGCATAGCATGCTACTCAGGAGATGATGTGGCGCTTGAGTTGGCTCTTATGTTGCTGATGTGGATCGCCACCTTGGCCGAGCTTCCTGATTATGCTTTTGGCTGAATGGGCCGAGTCTTCAATTTGGCTGACAGGCTCTCGGCTTGGGCTGCCAGTGGCGGCTGGGCTTGGTTGGACCTGCAATGAAGAGATAGTTAGCTAAAAGCCTTGAATAAACACGGATTGTGTTTTACTCTAGTTTTAGGCTATTAGTTTGGATCTCAATTAACAGTCCTCTTTTAAGTTCGTGAGTCGCTCAATGGCACTCCTCTTAGGTCCACTTAAGATGTACATTTTATGACTCATCACACGCCTCAAATAAATACTAAAGCTAACTATAGTATAGCTAACCCTAGGTCAATTCTCTCAAGAACACAGTGTGTCAAATTATGACTAAGTGTAGAAATCAGAGCTTTATGCAAAAACGTCAAGTGTAGAATGTCGAATTGCTCTCGGCAAAGACTGATTCGATTTTCTCTCAGCTAAGCGCAGACTCGGACGTAATAGAGTTTGACTAACTCAGTTTCAGATGGACGCGATGGAGTCGGAATGACTAGGTCTCAGACTCTAGAAAAGTAGTAAATAGGGGGAGTTTTGTGGTTAAATGCAGAAAAAATAAACTATGTACTGAAAGTAAACTGAACTATGCTAAACTAATCTATACTAACTACTGTACCAATTTGGAAATCAACACACAACAGGTTGCCATTCTTACTTAGAATTATACTCCGAATTATACTCCGAATCAACTTTAGATTCTTACGACAATCGTCGAACGTTTATCTATTGCCATATCGAGGATCTACACAATCGCTACCTCATCAGTTGGCAGGGAGTATGTACTTGGTTGATTTTAGGTTCTCTACCTAATCAGGTTATTAAACCAGTTCCAATCGATCCTAGTCTAACGTGATCTACCCCTAACAATGTGCAATTGCAGCAAAGTTAAAAGCAGATTAAAGCACAAGAATTATAATCAAGAGACAGAATATCAAACCAATCATAATATTGAAAATAGAATTGAATACAAAGGTGGGAATTCAGTGTTCTCTACAAAGTCCACCTTCCACAACGATCGCCAATGGAAGGACGGTAGTGGTGCACCAATGATGGCCAAGCGTTGAGGTTTTCGTCCATCGGAGTGCGTCGGCTATACCGAGCGATCACCTCCGACAGCTTCCAACTTCCCAAATCCTGGTTATGTACCTCCTCAATCGAGAGAGACACCTTACTAAAGCTTCGTGTACCACCGTGCTAGCTTGGAATGTCTACAGTGCTGACGGTGCTAGGTCTAGAATTCCACTGCTTTTCCACAACGAAAATGTGGCCTGACGTGCTTTATTTATACACGAGCTGGCTAAATCTAAATCTAATCCTACAAAATCGCTGATTCCTTGATCCTAGTAGATATTTTTGCTCAGTTACCTGAATTACATATTTTCCTGATCCTAATAGATTACAAATTTGAATTACAGATTTTTCAATCCTAAGAGATTACAAATTCCTTGATTCTAGCATAATCATATCTGTATTGCAGATTCCTTAATTCTAGGATAATCAAATCTTCATTACATATTCCTTAAATTTAGCATAATCATATTTGAATTCTTGCCAAAGCTATTTTAGCCACTGAAGTCGGCTTGGGCTGGGATGCTCTCGACTTCTACTTGGGCCAAGATGCTCCTTTTTTGGGTCAAAATGCTCTCGACTTTTAGGCATGCAAAACAAGTCCAATCTTTTATTAGTTAAAATCCTTATTTTAGCACAGATTTATATTTTTCCTATTTCTAGGCCCATAATTCGAATCTTAGCTAAGACAGGACTCTTAATCACTAAACAATCTTAATAATATCCATCTTAAGCCCTTGCGATGTGTATAAAATATGACTTATTAGAGGTGCACCTTGAGGACATCACCCCTTTCCCGTTGCAAGCATGCTATGCATTGAGGACAATGCATCGTTTAAGTGGGGGGGTAGCCGAGTGTAATTAGTCTAGGGTTTGCTTAAATTTCATTTTCATGTTTATCCAATTCGACTATGATTTCGTCTCTGCTTCCATTTTCGTTTCCTATTTTCCTATTTTTTGTTTTTTGCTTTCTGTTTTCTGTTTTACACCCTTGTTTTCTATTTTTTTGTTAATTTTGTTTCTTTCATTTTTTCCTTACTTTGTTTTTCCTACAAAGCCTCTACTTTCTGACCATCAGAAATTGTACTGCAGAGAATCAATTAGAAGTCTGTAGGTTGGATGAAGTAGACATAGGTAATGCATAATCATGGATAAAAAGTTTTCAAACTTAACATGGAAGGAAAAATTTTCATCCTTAGGAAGATAAGTGACTGAAAGATTGAAGTTGAAACCATTGAGTGATAGAGCAAATTTAAACCAAGTAAGATTTTAGGCCTTGTATAAATAAAATGGCTTTTATCTTGTCATTCTCTTCTTTCTTGTGTGATTTTGCATCTATGTTGACAAATTACTCCAAGTTTTGCCTTGACTCTCTCTACATTTCTTGTCGCACTTGCATTAATGAGATGATCTAGGCCGTCTTTTCTTTACAAGCTACTAAGCCAAATAAGACCTACCTTGTGAAATGAATCCCTTGTTTACCCTCTTTGAGCCTATACAACCATTCTTCCTATGGTACCTCATTACAAGCCAAAGATCGGAAAACCATGACCAACCTGAATTTGAAGGGCCAAAGGAGCTTTGAAATTATTTGGAAATAGATTTCATACAAGTATGGGGGTTGTCTTCAAACATACGAGGGTGGTCTATTTGAAAAGTGGTTTGTACCAAGTAGTACTTGGATATTGAGAAAAACAAGGGCTGATGTAAAAAGAAGAAAAAATAGGGGTATGAAAAGAAGGAAAAGAAAGGAAAACAAGGGAAGCGACAATAGTAAAAATACTGCAAAAACAAAAGTACAAATACAAAAAGTGAAGCCACAAGACAAAAAGTGAATTAGAAGAAAGAAAAATGAAAGGGGAAGTATTGTAATCGCTCGGGATAGTCTCCGTACTTGTGGAAATCATTCCTCATTGCTTCTCTCTCCCTTTCGAGTCTTAAGCTCACCTTACCTTCTATCTTCCTACCTTACCCCTGGCCAAGATACAACCCTTAAAAAGTCCTTTTGATCATTTTCCACATGCGAGTTAAAGAATGGAAGTTAGAGGCAAGTCAAAACTTAGAAGTGCTGATTGACATAAGAATGCTTGAGAGAAAATAGCACCCTAAACACTTGAGAGATTGAAAGCATATGGTCACTGAGAAGCTTTATCATCTTTTGGTGCTCTTTAAGTTCCACGTTGCCTATCCACTTTGGATACAAGAAGGAGTACTTCCATGGATTGATTGAATGACTTGATTATTAGGATGAATGTGTGCTTGTTCTGTTTCAATAAAAATCGAAGGATTTCAAAATTGATTAACTACATACAGATTCTCACAGTCAAGTTTCCTTTACCTTCTTCAAAAATTTCGTGTCTGATTTTACCCAAGAGTGCAAAAGTGTAAGTGTGGGGGTCTGATAAGTCATATTTTAGACACCTTACAAGGTCTTAAGATGGCCACAATTGAATATGATTTATAACTATGGAACTCATATTAGCTAAGATTTAGATTATTGGCCAAGAAATAAGGAAAATATAAATTTGTTAATCTGAGGATATTAGCTAATAAAATGTTCATCCTAATTGTGAAGGTCATAGCAAGAGTCCCGGACCAGCCGAGACCGACTCTAAATCGAAGTCTAAGCTTAACTCCCAATCGGCCCAAGCTCGGCACCTAAAGGACCAGATCTACTTCGGCCATTAAGACTGACTCTAGCAAAAGATTACACGTGACAAAGAGTCTCAAGGAAGCAAGTAGTAGCTGTAAGTAGTTAATAATTAGAAACTTCTAGAAATAGTTAGTTAGTAGTAGGAAGCTTCTAGAAACTTCTTTATAACTTCTCTTAGAAACTTCCGCTAGAAGCTAGGAATGTGTATAAATAGGGAAGCACACATCACAGTTAGGAAGTTGATACACACTCCATTTTACGATTCTGCAATCATCTTCTTCGCTCTCGTTCCATCGTTTTGGTGCTGCACTGTGCCTCAATGATGCTTGGTCGATCGAGCAAGCGTAGGTCAAGGTTAGAGCTAAGTTGAGCTGAGTTGCCAGAGATGATTAACCAGGAGGGATGAATTCATATATCTTCACAGCACGCTCTGGAAGGTACTGCCTCTCATGTTCCTTGGTCTTCTTCGGCTGAACCACCACAGTTTCATCCATGGCGATCGTCGTGGTGAACGGAGTTATTTTGTGTTTTTGTCCATTTCATGTATCAACCCCTGTATCAATAACTTGTCTCGTCAATAATAGTGATGTTTCCATATTTTCTCTGTATGCAATTCTTATCATATTGAACTACTTTGTACTCCATGCTTTCAAGAGGAACAGTAGTAGATAACGTTAGATTAGGCCAATTGGAACTGATCTAACAATAAGTTAGGTAATCATTAAAAGAACCTTAGATCAACCAAGAGCGTAATCCTTGCTTCCTCGAGGCAATGATCGTGTAAGCCCTCAGTAAGCAACTGACGAATGTTCAGCAATCATCGTAAGGTTTAGGTTCGTTTGGAATTGTATACAAATCATTAGGAATTAGAGTTGGTTGTTGATGAACTTGTGAATTGATATAGTCATTGTTGATAGTTTAGATTGTTATCGTTTTCATAGAATAGTTTACTTTCCGTCTTGCCTTTACACTCAAAACCCCCTTGTTTATGTCTCTATAAGTCCGTGTCCAAGTCCATGCTTAGCCGAGATGGTATCAGATATACCTCAGCCGAGTCTATATCGGATCTGTCTCTACCGAGAGCGAGTCAGAATGACCTAGGGTTGACTATACTATAGTTAGCTTTAGTTTTATTTGATAAAAACCACTACGACAAAAAGCGAATTATCAGACATGCTAGGCTTGGACATGTGAATTTGAACTCTATTAAAAAAATAATGTCTCTTAATCTTATTTCTGAAGCCTCTTTTGGTTTGAAACAAAAATGCAAAATAGGTATTCAAGCAAAGCAACCTAGAGAGCCTTTGAATAAATGTATTAACAAAAACTACCTTGCATGAATTGGTTCACGATGATGTATCTGATAGTAATGATGTGTTAACTCCTAGTGGTAAAAAAATATGTCATTACTTTTATTGATGTTCTTTTCTAAATATTGTCATGTGTATTTAATTAAAGTGGGTGGGGGCGAGAGAAGGGGGTGTCTTATCAAAATTTTACATTTCTCTTAATAAGAAAAGGAAAATGGGACCCAAATTTGTTAATTGTGTTTTTGTTGGATAATCATTGCAAAGTATTACTTATAATTCTTTTTATGATAAATTCTAAAATTGTTCAAATTTCTAATAAAACCATTATGGAATCTAGAGGTATTGTATTCTTTTGAGAATAATGGTCTTAATATGTTTGTGATGCTTCTAGTGGTAATGTTAATAAGTAGGTTGAACTTGAACCTAAAAAGAGTAAAAGACCTAGAAAAGCTAGGAAATTTGGTCTTAAAAATTTTAGATGTGACTTGCCAATGCTTCATAAACCTATGCATCCTATTTTTATGCATTGTGATAGTCAAGTTGATATTGCTAAAGTTACCACTAAAAAATTTAATGAAAAAAAGACACTTGAGAATAAGACATAAGTTTATTAGAAATTGTATATCTTGTGGTTTTATTTCTCTTGACTTCGTTATGTCATAAAGTAATCTTATGGATCCGCTTACGAAAAGGTTGACACGTTAAAAATTACTCAAGTTATTTAGGAGAATAATACCAAAGCCCATCAACTAGTCACAAAAATAGACACCAGTATCCAAGTGAATAGTGATCTTATGGAGTTCAATAAGTAAAAATGAAGTTGTTTGTTAAAGTATACCAAAATTATTTTTCTTGTGGAGTTGTTCCAACTCTCGTTCCTATGGCAAGGTGTATTGCAACATCATGATTTTCATGTTAGTATTATCATTATTGATCGTAGTTATGTTATTAAATAAGTAAATGATTATGTTATGTTTTATCATTAACTAGATAATTATATTTTGGAAAATTAAGTATTAGGCTGTGAAAAAAAGGTTTTAATAAGAAAATCAAAGATAAAAGGCGATTCGGCCTTGTTTTGAGTTAGAAACGTGCTTAAGTTATTGAGCATGCCCGTACTAAATAAGTACTGAGTGAGCACATCAATGCTCAAGTAAGCATGCTCGTGTTGAGTTGCTAACAAGTTAGTATGTTCAAGCTCATTGTGAGTCATCAAAGTGAGCAATGAAACACATTTTGAGGCTTTATAAATGAGCAACTTTCAAAAACTTTCACATTGAAAATCAAAGTTCTTGAAACACTAGTGTTTCCTCTACAAAAGATCAAGAAGAAAAATCCTTAGAATGGACGTCGGAGAAATAAAAGGGAGGATCCTGAAGAGCAAGGCTTTGCTTAGATTTTGACATTCTAGGTAAGACATAGTGAGAAATTTGCTCAAGGGTATAGGTATAACTATGGGTAGAGGGGTTGTCACTAGAATCCCTAGTTTTGTATGTTTTGGTTATTTGAAGGGGAGAATTCAACTCCTTGGATTAGTTTATGCTATAATGTATATTTTGATGATTTACATGGTCTGGTTCCCTAAAAGGGGATTAACCCCCTAAATTAGGTTGATTGATTATCTGTGTTATTTATGAAGTTGATTGCTATTTGGTTGTGATTGTGAAGAACGTAGAAGACCCTTAGATTTCCGTAGTGATTCGTGCTTTTAGGTGAGATTTTGGAAACTCGTGAGTTACAAAACGATGAGCAAGACCTGCACTAATTGTGCATGGCCATGTTGTAGGGAGCACGCCTATGCAACCTTAGCGTATGTACCTGTGTATGCGTTTGTTATAGTATTGATTCTAAATGGTTGTATGTTGAATCTTATTATATGATGAATATTGTTGTTGAGTTAATATTACGAGCTACTACTAAGCTATGAAATAAGTATGTTGCCTTGTGAGATGTTGTGAACATGAATTGAAAATGAGTAATTGAGGATAAGTGTCGTTGTGACGAGTATGAAGATAAAGGTTACACACAAGAAGATGGGTTGAATTATGTGTATGTGATTTTTGAAAGTACAATAGATTTTGAAATTGCCATCCAAAGGGACCATCTAAAGAAGTGCAAAATGTAAAACGGTTAAGGTAAGAGAGAAATGCACATAAATTTTATATTGGATCACTCTTTCAATAAAGCTACATCCAATCCTTTCAACGTGAAGGAATTTCACTAAGTCCAACTAACTTACCCATAAGTATTATTTACCTCTTCATGTTTACACCCTTTGTAATCTACTTGATTACAAGCAAACACAAGTATTATTTGTCACTTAGCCTCTTTAGGCTATCTCAATAACTATATTGAATTCTTACAAGTAAACTAGCTCACACAATTAGTGTATAGCAATACAAAGCACAATGACTTTACTTTGCTTCACAAAGAAAGTTTTACAAAGAATTTACAAATTGTCGTCCAAAAGCGTAGGGAGTATGTTCATGTATTGTTGTGTTGATTTCTTCGAGCTTAATTAATCCCCCTTTTATAGGCATGTACAAGATGAATGTTGCTCTTTTGCATGAGGAGTGGTTGTATCAACATTAAATGGCATGGATTTGCTTTTTCTTATTGTCTTACAAAGGCTCTTCTTTTTCTAAAGATAGAGAAAAGATTGTGACAGAGAAAAGATTGTATCAAAGAAAGCTACTTTTCTCTACACTTGACATGCTGACTTCTGCTAATAAGGGAGGAAGCTTCCTTTTGGTTTCTTCTGACTTGAGTCATGATATAGGTTTCCTTGTATCAAGCTTAACTTGAAGTAATAAAAAATATTTAATGAAGCTCTTCATCAATCTGAAACCTAATCACATTCTCAACATAGAGTCTTAGGTGAAACAGTAATTGGAATGTTGAGTCATGATTATAAGCCCATATTTGAAAGAAATGATTCATGTGATAAGATAGATATTTTAAATAAATCTTTACAATTGAATAAAGATACTTCCTAAAGAAAACAATACATTCATTCTGGTTTGGATGATCTTTTCTTTTTGGATGCGAAAACGTCTTTAGACGTCTAGCTCATATTAGGACAACTAGCTCATCTTTGGACGGCAAGCTCATCTTTGGACACACATATTAAAACTTATATATTTCTTAATAGATGTGTACCAAACTTTAAGACATTTATCTTGTTGTTCATCTGAAAGCTGCAAAGCACTTGTTAAATATAAAATATCATCCTTTAATCATGATGTTTGTTATCATCAAAACTCAGGTTATTTTGGACGCATAGACTTATGTTCCAACAGGGTGTCCTAGCCTATGAGACAACAAAGATACACACAGATGATACTTGTCTAGTGAGTGACCTAGCTTGTGAAAGGTGAGGGTGGTGCTCACTAATTGTGATGGGTTGTGAGATGAGGTTTCATTTTTGCAAAATAATTTCTATAAATCTATTTCAAGAACTCTTCATCAAAAAATCTTGTTATCCCTTTTGTGAAAATTTCTTGCAAAAATCCTCTCTTCCTTCGTGATCTCTCTTTGAAACCTACACCTTATACTCACCATGGCCCAAAACCTTGACCTACTCAGAACTTCCATTGAAGACAGAACTAAGAACCTAGAGGACTTGGTAGTGTAAACAAAGTATTTCTTTAACATACCTACTCTAGCCAAGATGGGTCTTGATATGACAGTTGATCTTAATGCTTGTGAGATCCTACATTTCTTTAACCATGAACAAGTTATTCATCCAAAATTGATAAGAGAGTTCTAGACAAACTATGTCATTAAGGATACCTTCATTGCTAGGAAGATTCTTGGAGTAGATGTGAGAGTGGACATTCCATCCATAGTCATTACTACATGGTGTTAAAGGACTGGGAAAGTCGACAATTTCAGTTGGGAAAAAGACAATGAAGGCATGTTTATCATTAAGGATGCTCTATTGAGACTCAATCTGGAAGAACCATATGCCCTAAACAAGATGAATGACAAGGCCAAAATCATTCAACAAATTCTTAACAAAGGTATCTTGCACGAAGTTGGGTCCAAATATCACCTCTCTAATATTCATTTGTTCGTCTTATTTCATATGATGATTGGACAAAAGTTTCATCTACCCAGTCTTCTCTTTGCACATCTCAAGATGATTCTTAAAGGAATATGAATGAACAAGAAAAATATGACTCATTTTGCCTTACTGACCAAGTTATTTTGGGATCGGAAGGTATTTGAAAATTTATTTTCTTTATCTTTGGCTAAACAAGAAGTTTCCTCACCTTCTTTCAAACAACATTGGTTTGGGAAGTATAATATTACTCTTATAAGGCTGGACACCATCAAGCTCACCTTGTCTCAAGAAGATGTCAAGCCCCCCTCAAGAAGAGTTGGTATAGACCTCCATGTCATCCAAAAATTCTGCATCCAAAAGGAAAGTACCATAAGTAGAACACCAAGGCACCAAGTCTTCCAACCCAATTGTTTTATATGTTTTCCCTAAAGGTAAAAGTTTCAAGACTATGTCTCAACATGTTACCAAGAAAATCTTTTCTCCTATATCCATACCTTCTTCTCTTTCCTCATACACCACCATCCAAAACATCTTCTACACATGCAACAATTTCTCTTTTGGACACCCCTCCACCTCAAATAATTGAACCCTCACTTTCACCTACATACTTACCCACAAACACCCAACCTATTCTATCATCACCAGAAAAACAAAGCCCTAACGAAAATCCAAACATTTCACCCTTAAAAACAACCTTTCTTCACTTATTCACATCACCATCCAAACTTACCTTTGCACACCTCTGATGATGAACTTTCTTTCGCTAACCTTAAGTTATGAAACCTAAACTAGAAACACATATTCCTAGACCAACATACCCCTTCCTTACATATGACTTTGAACCTATTCCTTCACCATCTTATCTACATTTATCCATATACCAACCTCCTAATATGATTTTAAAATGGATCATCTTAAAAGTAGGAGAAAGGAGCAACTTGACCCTAACCACGACGTGCTGGTAGAATGAAAGTTATCAAAAGTGCGACCTTAACCGTGACCTGCTAGTAGAACCAACACTAAAAGTTCTTAACCCAAGAACAAAGGGAAAATTCTCATAATAGAGAAAACATAATTTTAATAAACTTCAAAATTCTATCTCATCTAGTTGCTTACAAGAGTTTATTTATAAGGTTATCTAGGCAATCTTAAAGTTAATGCCCATTAATATTTTAATTGACATAAAATCAGATTCGTTATAACTCCCCACTAACCTTTTATTTCCCACCATAAATGATCTTCCTATTTTTTCACCAACTATTAAACTTTTCCTTTTTCTACCAACTATCAAAATGTTTTATGCAAAAATACAGGTAAATTGATCCTAATTAACTACTCAGCCCAAATTACATGACAATGAATTTGGAACATAAGTCAAAGGGAAGTTCTTAATTCAGCAGTATGAAGATTGGTTTGGCTGCTCAAAACATTAGCCAAATAGAACATCAACAAAACATACATAAGGTTTGATATGATTTTTGTTTGTATAATATATGATAGAAAAGGAAACAAAACACAATGAGGCAACAAGGAAAGATTAACAAACTCAAGAAAATAAAACAAAGGGAGGTGAATAGACACGAACAAATAGAATAAACCAGGATGACACAATAGGAGAAATAACAAAAGAAAGAACAATTTGTTTTAATCTAGAGAATAGAAAAAGATAGAGAAGCAAAGGATAGATAACACTTTATTTCAAGAGTCGAGGCTTTGATACCAAATGATATGATTTTAAAATGAATTGTCTTGAAAATAGGCAAAAGGAGAAACTTGATCCTAATCGCGACCTACCGGTAGAACCAACACTATAAAAGTTCTTAACCTAAGAACAAAGGGAAAACTCTCATAATAGAGAAAACTTAATTTTATTGAACTCCAAAATTTTGTCCCCTCCAGTTACTCACAAGAGTTTATTTATTGGATTAGCTAGGCAGCCTTGGAGTTAATGCCCATTAATATTTTAATTCACATAATTTAATGTTCATTAATATTTTAATTGGTATAAAATTTTATCTGTTATAATTCCTCACTAACCTTTTATTTCCCACCATAAATGACCTTCTTATTTTTCCACCAGTTATCAAACTTTTCGTTTTTCTACTAGCTATCAAAATGGTTTATGCGAAAAACATGTAAATGAATACTAATTAACTAATCAGACCAAATTACATGACAATGACTTTGGATTTTATATGTATTCTTCAAGATGAGCTTCAATCATCATTAACTTGTAATAAAATGACCCATTTTGGTGCAACCTCTTATTGACTTTGGTCTAAACTTTTCCTAATTTCCAAACTTAGGCCTTGCAAAGATTGCTTCCTCATTTTGGTTTTGGACCTAGTCATGGGACCTTCACTGTCATTCAAAGGGTCTTTGGCTATATTGGTTGGGTCTCTATCACCTCCTTTAAATGCACCTCTTCCCCCAAGCCAGTTATCCAACCAACATCGCCCTCTATGTGTTGTTATACGCTTACAACACACACATAGAGAAAAATTTAACCTAACCTCATCAAACATAAATCTATAAGCAACCATCACCCTGGTGTTCTACCACATGTAGTCCCTCTAAAGACTATTAGGGATTCCGTATCTAGAAGCAAAAAGCCAATTTTTTTCCAAGTATTGATCTATCTTAAGGATCTAAGGTTTCAGCCTTTGGACACTCTAACCCGATGCTTCTTCCCTACTATTTAAGACCACCTAATGAGCATATTAATCTCTACTAGTTTGGAGCTAAATGTTCAACACTTCTCTTCACCATCTTAGATCATCAAACCTTCTACCACTATTATGATTCAACCTGACAAGATCTGCCCCAGGCTTCCTATGCTAGATCTTAATAGTTACAAGGAGGAGAAAACCAAAACCTTAGTTGTAGGTTTGTCCTAGAAAGAAGAACCTACTTTGTTAACTTAAGAGTGTCACCATTCACCAATAATTATTCTCATTTATATCTAATTATTTTTATAACTTTTGAATGAAAAAATATAATTACAATTATTTTTACACAAATAAAATTATAAATAATAATAAATTTATATTTTAGTTTTCATTTATGGTATAATAACACTAGTAATAATAAATCTATTAGTATAAAAAATTATTTAATCTAATCAATTAGTATTAGATGATAAAAAAATTCAAATTCAATTAACATATTTTTTTAATTTTGGTGGGTTGAAAGCAAATCAATCTACCAACTTGCTAATTCTTTTTATTGTCGACCCACTTTCCACCCTTTGGTGGACCAACTTGCCAACCCATTGCTAAGCAAGAGGATTGAAAAATGCAACTCGTTTTTTATTTGTGGGTCAACCTACCCCACCCCACATTTATGCAGGTCGATGACGGGGCGAGGCGAAGTGAGTTGGCCTGCTTTTCCACCTCTACCAAGATAATACAATGGAATATTCTAATTCTAAAGTTTTAAATGTTTTGGTGACCAAGGCACCTCATTTAAGTTCTTTGATCCATATATCTCTCACTAGAATTGTGACACTAAGAAAAAGCATCATCGCATCCTTGATTTAGTCCATATTATGCTTATCTCAGCCTCTTGTCCTAAAGACACTTGAGTGAAGTTGTGCTTACTATTATCTATGTCATCAACTATCTTCCTTCTTTTGTAATTGGAAATATTTCTCCCTCTAAGTGTCTTTACCATACGCCACCAAATTATAGCTTGATATATCATATTTGAGACATCCATTTATGTTTATACTTGGCCTAATTCACTTCTATTTATGTTTAATATTAATGTGTTGGCTAAGTTTTGCATCAGTGAGCTTCAATGGGCTTAATTATTAATCATTGTTAAGTTTCATATTTTTTCCTCATTTTCACATTGTTGTCTCCCATAGAGCATATATGGGGTTACAAAAATGGTATTTTGATTATTTCATTCAAACGAATTCAAGGCGTAAAATGGACACAAAGTTTGTAATGTTGTTTACAAAAAATTGGCATTCTCTCACTAATTTGGCCTCAACTCTTTCATTTTAAGTTTGATTAAGGCTTATATATCTCTTTGGAAAGCTTATTTAATGTGTCTTAATTTTTCTAGGGATATTTTAGACATTAGGAATAGTGTTCAATTATTTAATATGCAAATTAGACTTGCAGGATACACTTTTGATTTGACAAGATATGTGTAAATATAGTAACCCTTATTTTCTCTCTTCTTCTTTCTTGGTTCCTTGCACATTTATGTGTACTCCTTTAAATGTTTTTAATGATAATTTCCACAGAAGGTAAAGGCCTTAATCAATTCAAAGGTTTTAGTGAATGTGGTTAGAGTTTGAATTCTTGTTCTTAATTTTGAATTTGTATGCACCTTTTTCCCTTTTTCTTCGATTACAAATTTGTTTTTCATGACTATGGTTTACGTGTTTATAATTGAAGTGAAATTAGATTATGGTTGATTAATCTAAACCTAATTAAAGTTACCTAATCGATTGATAACCTAAGTCAAATTGATTTATTCGTGAATTAGCATTACATAAGGATTGTGATTGTGATTTTAATTTTGTTAGTTATATGTTAGATGATTCTCTTATTGAATTAGATTTAACCCAGATGTATATAAATTTTACACCCTATTGTCTTTTAGTAACATATAATGTTCTCTTCCTTATCAAAGTTTACATTTACCACTCCTCTTTTTATTAGACTTGATGTTGATTACTTTCCTAGTGACATTGATGAAGGTTCCTCTTATAAGCTACCAGCCTTGTTCTATGTTCCATCCATTTTTTATGATGTTATTCCAATTGTTAATCCTCCCCTTATTAAATGTCCTTATATGGTAAAAACTTCCCCCTCTTATCTTCATGATTACCATATTGTTTTCTACTATGCTTCACCTTCATGAACCAAAGTCATACAAGGAAACCTCTAGCGACCTTCACTAGCAACAAGTTATGCAAGACAAATTACAAGCATTAAAGAAAACTTTTACTTGGGACCTTGTTGATCCTCATTCTAGTAAGCCTCTTGTAGGGTGAAATTGGGTATATAAAATCACGACTTTATATAATGGTTCTATTGTGTGATATAAAGCTCATCTTATGGCAAAAAGGTTTAGTCAGGAGTATGGCATTAATAATGAAGAAACTTTTGCCCCTATACATGCATCACTTGAGTTTGAACACTTCTTTCCATTACAGTCGCTCACCAACGGCCCCTAACTCAAATGGATGTAAAAAATGTCTTCCTTAACAATGAGCTTAAACAATAAGTCTATATGCATCTTCGCTTAACATACACTTGTTCGAACAAGGTTTATTATCTTTATAAAGCTCTTTATGGCCTCATACAAGCACATTGGACCTAGTGTGCTAAATCTTTTCATAATACTATTAGTAAGGCTCTTCTAGTAATCAAGACTTTGTTCTTATTACTCGTAAAACAAAAATTAGTATTCTTGTCTTGTTTCTTTATGTTGATTATATGATTATTACTAGAAATGATTTCTAGTGGCATTATTTAACTCAAGCAATTCTTAAATCAACATTTTGATATGAAGGATCTTGGAGCTTTAAGTTATTTTTTGGGACTTGAAATTTCTCTCACAAGCTAAGTATGCTTCCAAATTTATCTCTCAAGCATATCTCACTGTTAGTAAATTTGAACATAGTCCCCTTAAACCTAATGTTGGGTTTACTCCTTAGATGGTACTTTGCTAGTTAATGCTACTCTATATCAACAACTAGTAGGTAGTTTTATTTATCTTGTGGTTCTCGACCAAATACCTCCTTTGTTGTTCATCTAGTTAGTCAGTTCATGGTTGTCCCGTGTACCACCCATTATAGTGTTATCCTTTATATAATTTGTTATACCAAGGATGCTCTGTTTTATGGTCTTTATTACTCTATTGCATCCCTTTTGACTCTTTGAGCCTACTGTAATGGTGATTGGGCTAAGGATCCAAGTGATCACCACTCAACCACTAGTGCTTGTATTTTCTCATAGATTCTTTTATTTCTTGGCAAAGCAAGAAAATAAACAAACTTTGGCAGCTCGCTCGAACACTAAGGTCAAATATCATGCACTTGTTGATACTACTTTTGAAATAGTATAACTTCGTTGGTTTCTTGGTAATATAGAGCTACTTCGATCTTCCTCCACTGATCTTTATTGTGACAACCATGGTGTCATCCAAATTTCCCACAATGATGTTTTTCATTAGTGCAATAGGCATATTGAAATTGATTGTTACTTCATTCGTCAACATCTTCTTTATGGTGATATCCATCTTGTCTCCATTAGCACTTTTGATCAACCATGTGATTACTGAATTGTGCATATCATCAAATCATAAAATGGATGAAAATTGTGGGATTGATTCACGAGAAAACAACTCAAGTCAAAGACTAATTCAATTAAATGAAACATTGAAGAATAATCTAAGTTGTCATGGTGTTAATATTATAAATTATGCTCCTTGATGTTATAAATAGATGGATAGTGGGCCACATCCAATATATAGACTTAAATGGAAAACCATAAATAATGATCTTGATCGTTTAGATCCAAAACTTTAAGGTAACTAAACGTAGATTGAATGTCTCAAATTTTTTTAAAAAACCTCGTAAATATACGGCAAATCAACTTTTTTTGTTGAAAATATGATAGATTAATATTAAATTCAAAAGGAATATACAAAATGATTATCTTTCTTATTTAGATCGTGTTATTTGGAATCTCATTGTTGGATACTTAGGATAGATTTTGTTTTCGGTCATTTGTTGGCTTGGCCCAAATTGACATGATAATGGCGAAATGACAGCTACTCAAAACTCCTTATGCCAAATACAAGTTGGTATTTGCAGACATGTCCTAGTCATACTATCATAATCATCTCAATTCAAACAACATGGTTCACGTGACAGTTGTGTGCCACATCAGCCACATATGCATTCATAACTACCTAACCATTTTTCCTTCCTAAAACTTATAACTTTAACCACCCTTAACAATCGTGTAATTTAATCTTCTTTTTCACTTTATCTCCACTCTTTCACTGACTTGAGTAATGGAGTCCTTGTAAGTGGCCAACATCGTATCTCCTCCACCGTCACCTACACCATCCCACATGACCTAAATCTTATTGTAGAGTCATCCTTACAATTTCACCATCGATAAGATTTACTTAAAAATATGTCCTTTTAACTTTGTTTTTCCTTAATTTTCACTTTATGTAAACTTTTTTTTTCTAAAAGAAGCTTCTTTCTTTTTTCTTTTACGATTGAAGAATGATCCAAAATCTTCAAGATATTCAAAGAATTTTAATTGAGAAATGATAGGTCTAAATATTTTCTTTAAAATATAATAAATTTTTATTTTAATTTCTATAAAATATTTATTTATTTTTAGTTTCTATGTTCAACAAAATATATGATCTTAATTATTTATATACATGTTTTAATTCTTAGTGAGGTACTAAAACTAAGCTATTTTGTTAAATGAAGTAAAAAATAAAATTGAATAAAATTTTATAAAAACTAAAATAAAAATTGTAATATAAAGAAAAAAAAACATGTCTAACCCAAAATTATATAATACGAATGACACTATGTTGACATCATTTTATGGTGCCTAATTTGTTATGAAAATCAGTTGTTTGTAGTAAAATATTTTTACACATTTGCAATGCATACGCCTAATCTCGACTCAGCTCTCTCCTAGGTTAAAAAAAAGTTATGTGCATATTGATTGTTTGAATTTCTTGTTTAGGCTTTCACATTTTGTCTTGTTCTCTTCTGTTAAAATATAATGTACTTAATACTAACTTTTTAAAAACAAAATATCAAATGAAAAGAAATCAAAAGGAATAATACTATGATATTAATCAATCTCATACCAATCCAAAAATAAAAATCAATGTCATATATTCCTTTTAAGTTTTGTTATATTCAATGCGTATACATACCACACCACTCTTTAAAATTTTAACACAAATTAAATTAATCTTTGAAATTCAAATTACTATATAATAACATAATCCTTAATTTTTAAAAATTTATGACATAAAAAAAAACATATTGTATTACTTTATATAACTTGAAATTTGGTGACTATATATACTTTTAAATAGTTATAAATTTTCACATTTTAATTTATTTTAGATCATTTATTATCTTTAAAATTAGGATAATATTTTTTAATTTTATTCACATTTTAAATATTTTTATTTTTTATATTTTTAATGATTTTTAATTATAAAAAAATATATTTGGTGAGAATTGAGAAAAAGCATTAAAGATTTTTTTTAAGAGAAAATAACTTATATACCAATAGTGTAGTAATTTTACATTCTTATTCAATCATAAATTATTATATATTAAGTTTATTAATTTTTATAATAATTACTTTCAAATTCATCAAAATGATAAGTTGTGATTAAATGATATATATAATGAATAACTATTAAATTTTAAAGTCATCAAAATAATAAATTGCAAATTAGATGATAGAATGAATATTATTAAACTCATTTTTTAATATATGCAATATAATGGAATTGTGTTTGATGTGAATAAGACAAAGTGTTAAAAGATTTCTAAATATAAGGTATGTAAAAGATGAATCAATAGAAGATATAAAGAAAAAAAAATTTAGAGTTTATGAAGACTCGAGCATAATAATATTTCAAAAAATGCCGCAAGTTAGTAAAATAAACTCAAACTTTCACGTTAATCAAACAAGTAAGAAACTAACTTATTTATCTTGACAAAAGGGAATGGTTGTTTAAAAAAAAAAAATTGAAGAGCAAAGTATATACATTGGCAAGAGAAAAAAAAAGGACTTCAGCTCTATGATGTAAAGAAGAACATTTCCTATATATATTCATACAAGTAAGTTATGTTTTTTTTTTTTTTTTTCAGGAGTAAGTCTTACAAACATACTCTATTTAATAACCTTTTTTTTCTAGAATACAAGTTTAATACATCTAACTGTTAGATTACATAATACTTTATCGATCATTTTGATAATCATTCATTTCAATTTTTAAATAAATTAAATATATATATATGTGTGTAATTTTATAATTGATACTTATTTATATTTTAAAATATATATATTACATTAAACTAATGAAGTATTAAATAAAATTGAAATTATGTAAATATTTAAGGATTGGAGCTAATAGTTTACTTCACGGTTGAATCCATGGGGCTGTTGATCCAATCTAATATTTACAAAGTACTGTCGATTATCAAAATCATTCTTCTCATTTCTTTTCTTTTCTTTTTATGTGTATCTTTCTTCGAAAATAATATTCTTGAAGGCACTATCAATTACTTATACTTTTTCGGCATAAATTCAAATACAATCATATTCAAAATACCATGGGATACTAAATTTAAGTACATCTTTCAATAGAAGTTTAAATATAATCTTATTTGAGACAGTTAAAAACTAAATAAATATAAGTATTTCTCTCATCAGAAATTCAAATCTTAATCATTCATATTGTGAGAGATTAGTTCCTTTTACTAAACTTAATTATATTATAATGTCAACTATCTCTTTAGGAAAGTTATTTTTACATTAAAATTTTCAATTATGATTATCTTAATTGAGGATACTTAAATATTAACTAATAAAATATATTAATTATCAAATTACTTATTTATTTAAATTTGTCCATATATTATTAATTTAATAATAGATTTAATTAAAATACACTGATATACAGTATAATCTTTACCTGTTAGGCTGTTACCAAGTTATAAAATATCGTAATAATAAAACTATTGAGCTTATAATAACTAATTAATTATCTTAAAAAGCATATTTATAAAGATTAAATTGCCATACACTTGATTAATTAATTATAAAATCATTATTATTAATTTAAAAATTTTAGAAATTTGTGCAACAATAATTTTCGAAACCGAAAGGCGAAAGGTACAGAAGAAAGCAAGGCAAGAAAACCTCCCACCAGACACCAACTTCGCCACATCAGTTCGAATTTCTCTCTCTCTCTTCTGTCTTGTTTCTCTGTCTATAGTTTAGTCTGTTTCTGTCACTTTCTCTCACTAAAGGCTGTCTCTCTCTTCAAAAATAAACTAATAATATTGATAATGACTTCGTAATTCGTATAAATAAATGTATAGTTTTTAGAACATGCTTCTCTTGAAGTTACATTCGTTCAATTTTTTAAAAAAAAATTAATTATTTTTTTGAATTATTCTAAACTTTACACCAATCAATTACAGTCATTTTTGTTACCGTACTAATAAAAAATATTTAAGAAAATAATTTAATGATAAAATCTTTTATAGAATTAATTAACAATATTTTAATACTATAATTAGATTACACTATTCAATCATAGTTTTCAATATATTTTAACACAGTAATAATATAAAAAAAATTGCACTATTCAATAGTATAATAAAATTATTGACTTTTGTTATAATTAAGTCATATCTAAGTTAATTTTAAGTATTTAATTTAAATATACTATCAATATAAAATATTTTATAATAATTATTCAATGGTTGATTTTTGTAAAAATTAATTTAAAAATCATGCATAGAATAATTTCTAAGTGAACGATGGTGTAAAAAATTTTGTAACCACGACACATAAAAATTAAACTTTATTAATTAATTAACAGTATAAAATATTTATAGAATAAATTATATTCTCTTTTTCTGAAATAAGCAAATATTATTATGTTCTCTCTTCTTATATTAAAATATACACTCTAGTTTATTTAACTTAACATCATTAAAGTGGATTAGATTTCTCTCCATAAAAAATAAAAATATTACATTATTCTCTTTTCTTATTTAAAATATATAATAAATTACAATTTTTTTCGCTAAGTGATGCCAGTATTGCATTTCATAATAGTTTTGTTAATTTGGTTTAATATATAACACCGATAAAAAATATTCTTTAAAAGATTTTTTAAAATTATTTTTAATTAAAATATACACCGAAATAATTTTGATTTAACAAGTTATTTTTCATTCACATGATAAATATTTTTTTAAATATATACACATATTTATCAATTTATATATAAATAATAAAAATTTTAATGTATATTTTTTATAATTATCTTTTATTTAATAATATATTTTTTAATATATAGATTAATTTTAAAAGTTAAGCGTTAATACACATATATTAACATTCTATTTATTAAATTCATTAAATATATTGTATTTAATAAATATAGTATTTGATAATATTATTAAAAATAATTAGATTGACATTTAAAAAAATGTAATTATCAATACTTCATAAGAAAAATACCATATTATTAATATATTTATTTAAGTACTACATTAATAATATTAATTAAATACTACCTTAATACTTGTGTTTAATTGTATTTTACTTATATATTATTTTATTTTTAAATTTTATTAATTTAAATATTTTTATGAAAATAATAATTAAAAATAAATAATTTTTAGTTATATAATTAAATTTAACATAATTCATAATAATTTGTTTAAGATAAATAATTACTGGTATAAATTAAGAGATAATTTTTATATATTTATCATTATATATTATATATAAATATTATAGTAATATACATTTAAATATATAAACATATATGTATATTTTTACCAATTTATTTAAAATATATACAATGGAATATATGAATTTATATTTATTTTAAAATTAATTTTATTAACTAATTTTTATAAAAAAAAAATAAAGAGGGAAAAGGAAAGGTGTAATGTGTGTGTAATTTTCAAGGAAAGAGAGTGTATTTTAACCAAAAAATAAATAAAAAGCTACATTGTAACACTTTCATCTTCTAGTAGTCTAGTTAATGGTCGTGTAAAGGATATATCGGTAATAACCTTCTTCTTTTAAACCAAAATTATCGGAAATTTAATAGAAAATAAAAAAAAATGAAGTAAAGAGTTGTATACCCAAATCTACTTAGAGAGGAGAGTGTATATTTTAACATTAAAGAGAATCACAATGTAATATTTTCGTATCTATGTTAAAAGTTAATGAAAATAAAATTCATATTTTGAACCTTTATGAGTGAAATGAATGTGTCCACGTTTAATGTTTCTCAGTATTTCAATTAAGATTATCTTTAAAGAGTATATTTGTGGGAGAAATTAAAATAAAATCTACTCATATTTAATTTTTTTAAAGTTTTTTTTGTTCCAAAGAAATCGAAAAAAAACAGTAAAAAAAAGTTTATAATACTTGGGTACTCTGATTTACTATCTAATTATATACATTTATTTTCATGTATAAATACTTTAGACGTGAGAAATGTGTGCCATGCAGATATACAGCTAGCATTTTTTTTTCTGAGAATATTTATTTCAATTTATGTCTCATAATTTTGATTCCAACTTTTAGCGTCTAATTATTATTTGTAGCTTTGTTCCCTACTAAGGCCTACTTGTCGCCATTGATTGTTGTTAAACTGCTGTATAGGATTGCTCATCAACTGAGACAACTTTTTTTCTCTCTTACATTAAAATAATCAAAACGATCTTTCGTGTGTATCTTCCTAATTCTTAAAACACATGCACAAAGACCTCCTTGAGTTCTTGAATGCGTTTAAAACTCCATCATGGATCTGGAAAGTTAAATAAAGTAATATAAAATAGGGACAGCTTTATTGTATATTTAAGAATTATTCTGTCAGGGTGTCACACTTAGGAAGATATATTAATTCCTTTATGTCATTGTTTTTTTTTCCTATGTGCTCCTAACTTGGGAGAAAGCTTTTGCAGCAACTGGGTCTTGTTCAAAGCCTTTGGTTTTCAGTTTGAATGTTTAAAATGGTTGCTTTAGATTTCTAAGAGCACATGTCATGGATCTGGAACTAGGGGTTCTTCAAAACTCTGCTAAGGTGAATTGGGCATGCTAAAAAAGAAATGTGTTATGTTTTTCTTCTTTCTTTTTGTGTGTGTGTGTGTGTGGATTTGAACCATGTTAGTGTTGAACCAGAATGTTGGTTTTTTTTGTAGAGGAAAGAGTCATGGAAAACGGTTCTGACTCTGGCATATCAGAGTCTTGGAGTTGTGTATGGAGAGATAAGCACTTCTCCACTCTACGTGTACAGGAACACATTTGCTGGAGATATTGGTCACTCAGAGACCAATGAAGAGATTTATGGTGTTTTGTCTTTGGTGTTCTGGACTCTTACATTGGTGCCTTTGGTGAAGTATGTGTTCATAGTGCTGAAAGCTGATGACAATGGTGAAGGTGGCACGTTTGCGCTATACTCTTTGCTGTGTCGCCATGCCAAAGTTGGCTTGTTGCCTAATTGCCAATTGGCTGATGAGGAGCTCTCAGAGTACAAGAAGCACAACTATGGTGTGGCACCAGAGAGAAGCCTTGCCTCCAGGCTCAAGTCCTTGTTGGAGAGGCACAAGGTCTTGCAGAGGATTTTGCTGGTTCTGGCTTTGTTAGGAACTTGCATGGTCATTGGTGTTGGAGTCCTTAAACCTGCTATTTCTGGTGATTATGAGTCTGTGACAGTTTTTGTTTGCTTTGGTTTCAAATATGTGCTTTTGGGGTCTTTTGGTTACATTGAGTTGTATGAATTGAATGCAGTTTTCTCAGCAGTGTCTGGCCTTGAGCTTTCAATGTCCAAGGAGCATCACAGATGTAAGTTCATCATCAAGACTTTTGTGTCTGGTCATGATGCCATGTTTTTGTTCATTTAAGAGATTGGTCATCATTGCTTAATTTTCTTGCTTAGTGGTTTAAAGGAGATTTATTTTTACCTGAATTTTTTTTCCTTTCCAATCACTTAATTAGTAATTTTATCTCCTTGGTGTGTATGTTCTCGTTTTCTCTGCTTGCTGGTGTTTCTTAATACTTAAGTTTGGAAGGTTTGTAATGGAAGTTTCAGAAGGATGTGTCTGTGCTCTTTCAGGGTGACCTTTATTTGTACCATGAAAGAAAATCAGAGGATAATCACATAAAAGGACCACCTGTAATCTGACCTGCATGCTTGTATTATTGTACTCTTTTACAATGCATTTAGCATGCAAGTTACAAGTTTGGTAATTGGGAGATCATGCAATTATGATTGTAACTTGTAAGTAATAGATTCATGGTGACTTTGTGAATTTTGATACCCATCTTGGTCAGTTGATAGCAAAAGATGTAGCTTGGTTGATGTTGCAAGAGTGAAGAAGCTTAATGCAAATGATAGTTTTCTTCTATACTTGACTAGTGCAACTTCTATGGTGCAAGTGGAAACTGAAGTGAATCATTGTCTATATTTTTTTTCCTGTTTATGGCAAAAGCTTATCAGATTGGATTTTCCTTACTGGCAATTCTCCAATAGCTTTTAATAGAAATTGGTGAGATTATAGTTTTAAAGAAAAGTTCTCGGAGGTAGGTAGGAGGGAGAGGGGGAATTGCTTTGATTTTTAGTTTAGTTTTAGTGATTAATTTCAGACATTAATTGAAACTTCAATTATGTGGAAAAATAAATTCTCATATTGACAAAGGTCTATAAGGATCTTAAGCTTTTCTGCATTATCACTCTAATACTGCTAATATCTAGCTATTTTGGTACTTAATTCAGAAACAATCAGTTGATGTGAGAGGTGGAGAGATTGATTGTCTGATATTGTTGAAGATATGGATAGATTTAAGCATATAACGGCTCCTTTTTTTAGTGATTTGTTGATTCGGCATTCTATGTATTTTATCTTGCAAAGGGAATTGCTTTTGTCACATTGATATTGCTTCCTAGCTTGGGAATTGGGACTACCACAAGGCTAAAGTGGACTTACATGTGCATCACAAATTTTATGCTGTTTGAAAATCGGTTTATGTGTAAAGATCTTGTGAGAAAGGATAAGTTCATAAGAGAATAAAAGAAATTAAGAAATAAGAAAGTTGTTGTTCTACTATAAGCTTGTAAAATACTACCCGAGCATGTGTATCAATTGGTATGAAGTTGTTCAAACTTAACCAATAATCTCAAGTTAAAGATTTTGATATATAATTGTATTAAAAACTCAAAGGAAAATTTCTGTCATTCATAATAGTCCTACCTAACTCAAGTATAATTGTCACCATTAAAAAATACTTGTGGAAACCAAAAAAAATTAAGCTTGTGAGATGTGAATTGACTTGATTTTTGTTTGCTTACTATATATCTAGTAATGCTTTTATTTGCATTTAAATTTTGATACCACTCTTTTTTATCTGAAACATATGGAACATGAGTCCCTAATAGCACTTGTAAAACTTGACAGATGTAGAAGTTCCAGGTGCA
This sequence comes from Mucuna pruriens, assembly GCA_025330945.1. Taxonomy (NCBI): domain Eukaryota; kingdom Viridiplantae; phylum Streptophyta; class Magnoliopsida; order Fabales; family Fabaceae; genus Mucuna; species Mucuna pruriens. The sequence goes on from JAENHJ010000544.1 coordinate 3,330,083, forward strand.
TGCATCATATTAATAGGCTTGTTTGCCCTTCAACGTTATGGCACCCACAGGGTTGGCTTCTTGTTTGCTCCCATAGTTTGTATATGGCTCTTCTGCATTAGTGCCATTGGTATATATAATATCTTTTACTGGAACCCTCATGTGTACCAAGCACTCTCTCCATATTATGTTTTCCAATTTTTAAGGAAGACTAGGAGAGGAGGTTGGATGGCCCTTGGTGGAATTTTGCTGTGCATAACAGGTTCATTTGTTTGCTTGCTGATTGATTGATTAACTTAACTTAAGATTTTATGCCAATTTTCCTGTTTTCTAATGCATTCTTTCAATTTTACAGGATCAGAAGCCATGTTTGCTGGTCTTGGGCATTTTTCTCAGCTATCAATCAAGGTATGCTATTTTACAATTGGTTTCTGTCATGTAGGATAGGTGGTTGATCTACCTCACTATAGAAACAGTAGAATATCATGAATTCATTTGAAGCTTGACATCTTGAATTTTCACTCCAGTTGGGTCACTCCAAAAGTTTTAGCTAGTCAACACTGTTGTTTGACCTGATGTATGAATGTTAGCAACTGTGTCACCCATGTACAGTGATTTATTTGGGGGTCTCTTCTTGGTTCTTTCTCTATGCGGTTGGATTGACCTACTTCAAATTTCTCATAGATCAGGGCAATATTAGAAGCATACTGTATACATTCTATTCATTTATTTCTATTAAAATTGTGTAACATATATCCTGAAATTAATTGGTAGACTTCAGCCATAATTTACCTAGACTCTAGACCCATTATTTTAGCTCCTAATCTTTTAAATTAATTTTGGCTGTCTAATATTTTCTGAGTATTTCAAACTTATGTACATTGACAATACTAATTTTATAGGCGTTAGATGTGGATGAATTTTTGTGAATGTCTTTTTAGCTAAGAATCTAGGTCTAGAAGTTAAGCAAAATCTAGCGGTGTGTTCTTGTTCTCTAGTCTGAATCATTTTTCTTCTTGTCCCTATCTAACTTTTCTACTTTATTCCTCAAATATTTCCTTCATTTATTTTTCTGGTTCCACCTGAACTTTATTCCATTCCTCTCGTTCAATTCCAAAACACTTTTATGATAGACGTTTTTATATTTGCTTGTTATTTGTCAATAATTAGATGGCTTCTGAGAATAAAAACACTATTCAACATTGGTATTTTTATTTGTCTAGTTCTTTAGTTAAATATATTTTTAAATGCATATTCTGTGTTTTGATTCAAATTTCTGCAGATTGCTTTCACCTCTTTGGTTTATCCATCTTTAATCCTCGCGTATATGGGGCAAGCTGCTTATTTTTCTAGACATCATGATGTTGAGCAAGAGTATCACTTTGGTTTTTATGTATCTGTACCAGGTAGGTAATATAATTTGGTCTTTCTGAGGGAGAGGGTAGATGAATATGATGGAGGAGTTCTCTTATAATTGGAAGATTTGACTTATTTTGTGTTTCAGAGAAGTTGAGATGGCCTGTTCTGGTGATAGCCATACTTGCTGCAGTTGTGGGAAGCCAATCCATCATCACTGGAACCTTCTCAATCATCAGGCAATGCTCTGCATTAAGTTGCTTCCCTAGAGTTAAAGTGGTTCACACTTCATCCAAAATTCATGGACAAGTATATATCCCTGAGATCAACTGGTTGTTGATGCTCTTGTGTTTGGCTGTAACTGTTGGTTTCAGAGACACAAAGCTTATGGGTAATGCCTCAGGTAAGATCACTATTACATCAATATTGAAGCAATACTATAAGGAACCACCTGATTTTAGAAGATGGCATTTTCTGGAATATGTAATCATTTCTTTATCATTGAGTTGAACCACAACTAGGGAGGGAGTAGCATAGCAGTATGTTGAAAAGCCACCTTAGGGTAAAAGGTCATTTTGGTCCTGGAAGTCATCGTTCCATTTGTCCCTAAATCAAAGGAAATTTAAAAAAGTCCCTAAAAATTACACATCAACAATCACTTTAGTTTAAAATTCAAAAAACTATGCAACTAAAATAATAATATTAACATATATTTAGAAATTAAAATGACATTAGTAGTTAAGTTTAAAAACTTATTTGACATCTCAGGAGTTTCTTAAACATTTTCTTAGTTTTAGAAACTAATTTGACAGCACTTTCCAATTTCAGGGACAAAAGTGATCCTTTACATGTCATGTTAATAGCCTATCTGAATTAGTTTTTAGTATCTCGGAAATGACTACTTATAGAGAAACTTACCAAAAAGGTTGAGTTAAGCATCATAGCATGTGGTCGTTGGAACATCAACCCTTAGAGGAGTGAGATCCTCTATCGACTAGAAATAAGGCTTAAGTAGTTTATATAGTTTGGACAATCCTAATCAACATATAAACTATATAAACTAGTTGTATGGGATTTAGGTCATAAACCCAAATTCTAAGATAGACTTAGGATTATTAGCATATGGTTTCTTCTAACATAGTGCAATGTGCACTACAGGTTTGGCAGTTGTCTCAGTGATGCTGGTGACCTCGTGTTTGATGTCACTGGTTATGGTAATCTGTTGGCACCAGAATGTTTTGCTTGCAATTGGGTTTGTTCTCTTCTTTGGCACCATAGAGGCTCTCTTCTTCTCAGCTTCTGTGGTAAAGTTCTTTGAAGGAGCATGGGTGCCAGTAGCTTTAGCACTTGTGTTTCTGTCTGTCATGTGCGTGTGGCACTATGGCACTCTCAAAAAGTATGAATTTGATGTTCAAAACAAGGTTTCAATAAGCTGGTTACTCAGCCTTGGCCCTAGCTTAGGGTTTGCTAGAGTACGAGGAATAGGCCTTGTGCACACTGAGCTAGTGTCTGGAATCCCTGCCATTTTCTCCCACTTTGTGACAAACCTACCAGCATTCCACCAGGTCCTTGTATTCCTATGCATCAAGCATGTACCAGTTCCACATGTCAAGCCTGAGGAAAGGTTCCTAGTTGGTCGCGTGGGTCCGGGAGATTTCAGAGTCTACAGGTGCATAGTGAGGTATGGATACCATGATGTCCACAAAGATGATGATGAGTTTGAGAAAGATCTAGTGTGTAGCATAGCAAAGTTCATTCAAGGAGGAAGTGGTGGATGCAACTCTTCAAATGATGAACCTGAAAAGGATGGAAAAATGACAGTTGTTGGAACTTGTTCTAGTTCTAGCCACCCCATTTTGGTGAGTGAGAATGCTGAGGTTGAAGTGGACTTGGCTGAGACATCAGAGTCACACAAGGTCATCCAACCAAAGAAAAGGGTTAGGTTTGCTGTGCCTGAGAGTCCTAAGATTGACACTGGGACAATGGAGGAGTTGAAGGAGCTGATGGAGGCCAGGGAAGTTGGGGTGGCCTACATTATAGGACAGTCCTACATGAGAGCCAAACCAAGGTCCAGCATGCTCAAGAAGTTGGTTATTAATTTTGGGTATGAATTCCTAAGGAAGAATAGTAGGGAGCCCTCCTCTGTACTTAGTGCTCCTCATGCATCTTCTTTGGAAGTTGGAATGATGTACCAAGTTTAATTTAGTTAAACTAATGATGTAGAGTAAGTAATCATATGTACATGTTATTATCTTGTATGCATAGTTAAAGAGACCACTTACTAAGTGGTGATAGAAATGTAATGTACAAATGTTCTCCTCCTCGTTTTCCTTCTACAAGATCACTAGCACATGATATTATTTGGATAAGTTTAAAAAAAAAATTAAATAATTTTTTTCATAAGTTAAAATTAACTTATATATAAATTAATTTTATTTTTTTAAATATATATTTTCTTTTCTTTTCTTATTTTTTATAAATATTTATAAAAAAAATATCCCAACAAAATCATATCTTCTTCATTGTCATCATATGAACATCAGGAATAAAAAATAAATCAGCCTGCTCCTTAGGAGCTTATAAGTTATGACTTAACTCGTATAAACCTATTAACAAAATAAGTCAAACTAAGATTTTTTTAAAAAATATATATATATATTTAGATAAAAAAAGTCAGACTTTAATTTATTAAAAAGTATTTTTTTGCCAAGTAGATTAGTTATTTAATAATAATAATAATAATAATAATAATAATAATAATAATAATAATAATAATAATAATAATATTTTTTATTTGAGATTATATACTTATTACTTTATTTAAAGACTTAAACTTACTGCATTACATATAACTTTAAGCCTATTAGCGATTAGCTTATTTAGAGACTTGTTTATAAAATTATTTTTAAAATGACAGAGCCATGATTAATGATCGATGGTAAACTATAAAAATTAAAATGTATTTAATAAATATATAAACATTAAAATCCATACAAATAATTTATAATTGCGTGTGCATATAATAAATAATATATTTACATGGAAGATATAAGCTAAACATATTTTAAAAAAAATCAAAATTACAAATGAAATTGGTAATTTCACATGCAAACAAGAATCTTCATGAATTAATAATAAAAATTAGTATCCTTATTAATCATATTTTTTACGAAAAATTTTATTAAGTAAGTTTCAAAATCTAGTAAATTAGAATAAATTATTAAATGGTTAAATTATTTTTTACAGTAACACATTGAAAAATATTTTTCTTTCATATAATTAAAAAATAGAAGAACAAAATTGTTGTATCATGACAAAGACTACAAGCCTACAAGCCTACAACTCTTAAAACAAATTATATCAGACTCCAATAAAATTTGATTTTTAATTTTTTTTTTCCTAAAATTTTTAACACTCACACACCTCACCACACTTGTATATAGATTCAAAACATGTTAAAACTTAACAAACAATAAAAAAAGAAAAAAAAATGCAACAAGAAAAATAAATTAAGAAAAATAAGAAGAATTATAATAGAAAAATAGAAAATCTGTTCATATGTCTCAAATTTAAATTGTCAATATCTTTTATAGTATTTATAAGTTTGATCTATCAACAAAGGTTAATAAATAACCTTTAATAGTAAATTAATATAAAAAGAATGCTAATAAAATTATTTGCTTATAAACTACAATTATGTATAATTTTTAAAATAATAATAATAATATATTATAGAAGAAAAATTGTTAGAAAAAATAATTCTCAAATATTTTATTTAAAAAAGACCAAAAAATACAATTATCTCAGCAAAAATTACAAGAGAATATAATATTTTGTTAAAAAATAAAAAATAAATAAAATATAATTGCATTAATTACATAATTAAACCTCTAAATAAAAATAATTACCTAATATATCTATATATATATATATAAATTAAAAAATTAAATTGATAAAAGATAAGGGACCGAAAGTAACCCATAAGTTGGTCCCTACCCTATAGTGGAGTACAGATCCTCTCCAATTGAAGAGTGTCCAATTTTTTATTTAAGTTTATATATTAAATATTAAAATTAATTCAGAGCAAAGATTTCATGTAGTTCTGAAAAGACTGGAAAGAGTATTTTCCCTGTAGTGTAGCTAAAGTAATAATTAACAAGACATGCAGATAAAGAGGTTGGACTTTGAAGTGTGTCATTTCAAGTCCCCACACATTATAGGTGAGGTATGCAGACTGACTCATGGTTAAACCAGTTGCTCTTCCATCTGCATTTATACGGACCCACCCTGCATGGGCCTATGCCCCTCCTTTTAATAAATTTTTTTAGTTATACTTTCTTTTTTTTTTCCTAATTTAAAATATTTAAAATTAATTTCTTTAAATTTAAAAAAAATAATAAAAACTAACTTTATTTATTTTTTCAAGTTATCAGGATGACGATAAACTCGCAGGCTGAACCCTTTACATAGCCTACTGGCTATTCGGACCAACTGACGACTTAGTTTTAGGCTTAGGCCTACAATTTGACAGGCCTTTGCGAGTCAACCTCAAAACTTGTATACTTTAGCTTTACCAACTCCCAGAAGGAAAAATAAATGCTTATCATTTCTCTTATTAATAAGTATATCTCTTTTTTATTTTTATTATTAAATTATTTTTTATATCTCTTATATAAAAAATAAAAATAAATTTAATAAATATTTTTAAATCAATAAATAAATAAATATAAAATTTTAGAAACTACCATTTTAAAATGTGTTACTTAAAATAGCATCTCAAAAATCACTACAATTTCTTAAAAAAAAAAACTTATTTATTAAATATTGAAATCAAACAAGTTTTTCACGCTAATTGAGATTGTGTTCCAAATATAGCTTTAGTATATAGTTAAGAATGCACACAATTTTAAAAAAGAAATTCTATTTAACAAATAGACCTAAATATGGTTTTAATTCCTATAAATAAGTGAGTTTTAATTTTAATTATAGTAAAAATTTATTTTTATTTTTCAAAAATATGAAATTATTACTTTTGTTCTCTATTGTAACCTGTAACTTGTTAATTACTTATTTGTTTAATGGAAATAAATATCTTAAAAAATATTTATTAAGCAACCATCCCAAAAAATACTCAAATAACATATAGTGACATTTTTTAAATTTTTTTAAAATTTCTAAAAGAAATTGTATTTTTCTACTTTAAAATAATGATGCATAAAATCAAAATACTTATGCATTTTTTACCACTAAAAGATTAGAAGATCTTTGTGTATTTTTTACCAAAATTATATGCGTTTTAGGAAAAAGAATATTATTCTCAATAAATATTTAAATAATTTATCATTTTAAAGTAAAAATTTTAACATTGACTTTTGGTGATGCACACAATTCATCCAAACAAAAGGTAAAAAAAAAAATATCTCTTACTTGAATATAAAGATGGCCTGTAAGATTAAAAATATATAATCAAGTGCTGTACCAATGTTTGAAACCATCTTCAACAAAAAGAGAAAAAAATATTTGTAATGGGAGAAAGAAGAGTCTGGCAACTATAAAAAGAAAAAGAATGAGAGTTATAAAAAAAAAATATTAATTGTGAATTTACTACTAAATTTTTTTAAAAATTTATCAAAAAAATTATTTGGAATGGGAGAAAAAAGAGTCTGGCAACTATTAAAAAAAAGGAATAAAAAAATATTAATTATGAATTTACTACTAAATCTTTTTAAAATTTTATCAAAATTTATTCTAAAAAATAATTATTAAAATTTGTATGTTTTTAAACATTAAATCACTTTTGTAAGTTATAAAAAGTCTTAATTGAATACCACCAGATTTTAAAAATTTTATTTAAAAAATATTAATAATTTTGATTGAATATCTCAAAATTTATTTATATCATTTAAAAGTTTTAATTAAATATCACATATTTTTTATGATAAAAAGGTCTTTAATCTAATATATCCTTAGTCTTATTAAATAAATTTAAAATATTAAAAATTGACTAATAATAATTTAACTTAACACACGATTATCAGGTGATTACTTAAATATGTTTTAACCCTTTTAAATATTTTAGGATTTGAGTTTTATTCTTTAGAAATATTTTTGTTTGTTTTAATGAGTCTTGCCAAAATAAGTTAAGAGAAAGTATGTTGTTGTTTTGTTGCACCCAACCCATTGGTGAGTTGGGTTGGGCCGATTTACCTCACAAGCTAGAATTCAAATGGACACCTCTATCTCTCTATATTGTATGATCATTATTTATTTTAAAAATCTTACAAAATATAAATATTAAAAATATTATGTCTATACAACATAAGGGTTGTAAATATAGTAAATAAATATTTCATTATCTTGAAAGAACGAGAAAGAGTCTTCGTACTCTTTTATGGGTCACTGTATATAAATGTAAAAGAAGTATTTATTTACAAAACTTAAATTCGACAAATTATTTTAGAAATCTAAACCTAAGATCAACTTAATTGTCTAAAAATGGTATAACAAACATCATGCGAATATTCCCATTTATCTACTGGGCCGGCAGAGGTACATGGAACCTAACTACTTTTGACTTAATTTAAAATGGTTTTAATAGTTTACTTTTTTATATTAATAAAAAAAAAAGTGAAAAAAAAAATGCATTCAGCATACAGCACGATGCAGCACATTGCCATCAAGTTCTTCACATGAAGAACATTCCCTGAATATTCCCATCTCTCCTTCACCACATATTAGAAATTTCTAGATGCTTTGTAATAATCACGCATTTTGGTATGTAATTTTTATTTAAGAAAAAATGCTACGAAAATTATTATTATTATTTATATAAAATTGTTATTGGAATAACCTGCCATTACTGATGATCATTGGATAAATTATTCTTATAATTTGACAAATTCTTGTTAAATTCTATCAATTTTTTTAACATTAATTTTATTAAATGAAGTCTGTTTCTTTTCTTGTGTATATATATAGAAATTGTGATTGGTGCATGGGAAAGCTAGCTATTTCAAATTGATCATCTTTAAATTAGAACGAAACAGTTATATATATTCTTTCTCCCCCTTAACATGCAGAATGATTATTTACGGGTAAACTATGAGTTTCATTCAGAATCCGATTCCCTTTCTTTTTAATCTTTTTCAATGAAGCTGAAAATTTAAAATCCATTCATTTGCCATAGATGTTAACGTATGTTGAATGGAATGGGTGTACTGAATTTTGTTCTGTTTCTTATTCCCAAGTCAAGGGAATCATTTATGTGTGTGTTTTAAATTTCTTCTACTCAAAAAAAATCTCAACCATGAATATCATCATAACATATCACTTATTTACGCAACTATCTCATATAATATTATTTTTCATTTATTTTTATTCAATCAATCATCTTATTTTATACTCTCTCTTATATCTGTTTTATTAACTTTTCAATAAGAAAAAATAAAATAAGAATGTTAAATAAATTGAGTTTCTCTCTCACGATAAAGTAAATTTATGTATTTTAATCTTTAGAAAATTAAATGATTTTTTTATAAAAAAAATTAAGTGTATAAATTAATTTTAATTTATGAAAAAAATTTAATTCATTTTTATTTTCTTATTTTCTTATTTTTATTTATAAAAAATTATCTAAATATAAATATGGTTAATTTTTTTTGTCTTTCTCTTAATTATATAACTTTTTATATAAATTTTAGAGTTTAATTTGTATGGTAAAAAAATAATTATTACTTTTTCAATGAAACAAAAATTATAATAAATATAAAAGCTTAATAATCATATACTAGACAGTATTACCCTATCATCTAGTTATAATTTATTATTAATATTATTTTAAAAATAATTATCATAAAAGTCATCAAATCATTATTATTATTTGTAAAATGACTGAAAATTGTTTTACCATGTCAATGCATGGTTTCTTTTTTCTAAATATAATTTTTAAAATAATAATTATTAAAACCAACAAATATATTATATATAATAATTTTATAATTATATTAGTACATCAATGAGTTAATTCCTTAAATTTTTATCCCAATACAATTTCTTTTACCATAAGGATGAGGGAGTATGGAGAGATTGTGTTGGGAATGGCTGCAAAACATTACTTTTGCTAGCTCTTTAATTTTAGGCTATTGCAATATTATTCCTTGGTCGATCATTATTTGAATATACTATAATTTTATATATTCAACTTGAAGTTATTATCCCTGTTCCCTTCTAAAGTGTGTCAGGTTTCCATTACTTGACGCAAAGAGAGACCTAGGATGTCTCACATATAATAATGTGATGCCAATTCAACAACAATCAAATACTTGAATGCGTATGGTCTTTCTCACAAGAGTACTTTGTCCAGTATTTGGTTTGTGCACTTATCCCAATCAACCATATCTTTGGAATGAATAATAATGGGATAGAAGAGAAAAAAAAATCACACACACACATACATAAAATAATCAAAGGCTAGGGAGAAAAGGTAAAGGGGTAAGATTAAAAAGATAGATACATGGGTCATGTCTTTTTCAGGTATCTTACCAAGAATAATATGAACCCTATAAGAAGAAAGGGGGGCATAGAAACTAGGCAGAAAGTAGAAAGATTTTCTGTAGCCGCCATATCTATTTTCCACTTTGCCAGATTCATCTAATTGGCAATTTGAATGGTGTCAAGTGGACAAAATAATGGAGCCAGCCATCACAACACTGTTTGGGCAGAGAGAGAGAGAGAGAAAGAGCAAAGGCACATCCTCTACCTGTCCCTTTCAGATTTGTAATTCACTAGTTATTGCTTCTCCCCTAATTCACTTCCTTTCCAAAAATCAAAGTCAATGGGACAAAGATTTGGATTTTCTTTTCACTCACTTGGTCTTCTTCTACAGTGCTGCAACCTAGCTACTAGGTAGGTTATAGAGGTTAATTTGGACACTATGTTTGTTTTCTTTTCCCACAACCAAACAAATTCCTTCTTCTCACATTCATAAAAAATAAATAAAAATAAGATAATTCTTGGTCAGGATAGGGTTTGGATTTTTCTTTCTTTTGTGTAATTGAGTATTAATAAAGGCATATAAATACATAGGTTTTGTTTTTATCTCTACCTGGCCATTTTTAATAAATTCTTCCTTACTGATTATATTTTTGTTTATATCTAAAGGGTTCAAATTTGGAACCTTTAAAAATTCAATTTTGATTTTACTTCTGCCAAGATAACGTTATATGCAAAGAATATCTAAGCTAACCGTTAATATTATTTCTTATAAAAGTATTTAACAATATTTATGTAAAGCTTCAAAAAAAAAAAAAGGCATTGGTATTTATATAAGAAAAGAAAGTGGATGGTTGAGAACAAGTTTGTTAGATATTTTTCTTGTGCAAGTTTTGTTAATATATTTAAAATGAAGGACATGACACGTGTAATTCACTGGTTCTATTCACCTAACCCCATTTGAGGGACTGGTAATGGATAATGATATGGAGTGTTGACGTGCATGATAAGGTTTATGGGAAATATAAGTGTAGAGAATTAACATATTTCTTAGCAAGAATTATATTTATATCCCTTTAGAACGGCAACCCCAGTTTTACTTAAAAAAAATCTCAGAAAATGCATCCAAACTTAAATAGTCCAATTTTTATAGTAAATTCACTTTTTTAAGAATAAAATTTAGGTGCATATAAGTGTTATTTTTCTATCAAATTTGAAGTTTTACCTTAGTAATATGAGTATAAAATATTAAATATTATAGAAATAAAATTCTAATTTTAATGGAAAAACAATTTAATAATGCATATGGCACTTGAAGTAAGTTTTGTCTTTTTTTAATCTTGAGAAGTATTAGGAACTAAGGAATATAATTTAATATTTTTTCTTTCTAATACATATACATTATTAGTTAGATTTTATTAAAAACGGCAAATCATGAGTATAAAAAATTAAATAAAAAATAAAATTTATTAAATTTTATAATTTCTAATAAATTTTAACCAACAATAAAAAAGTGTATTTAAATAAGTGCATTAGAGAATATAATTTAATTTTTAATTTGATAAGATTTTACTTTAGCTTTTAGATTTAAAAAAAACACATACTTTAATATATTTTATGTAAATATAATAAAAAAATATTGATGGCTTCTTACAAAATTAAATAATAAAATATTTATTTTATTAAATCAAAGACTAAAAAGATTATACTTACATATCATACTTTTCTTTTTTTTTCTCTTTGATTAGATGTATAATTTGTTGTATAAATAATTTGAAAATTACAAAATTATGAATATGATTTATTAAATATGAAATAAGACCTACCATATTTTATGATTTTCAACAAAATTGAGTTAATTATAAGATAGTATGTGTTAGAAAGAGGAGTATGAACAACATATTCTCTAACACATACTTTATTATGGGTTAAAATTTATTAAAAACTATAAAAATAAAAGAGAGTCATTAAATAAAACATGAAACTCATAAAAAATTGTTAAAAAAATTCCAACCAATAAATAGTATGTTGAAAAGAATGCATCAAAGTTTGATACTAATATTTCTCAAAGTTATTAAAGAGTACGTTAATATTTTTCAAAAATAAATTAAAGAATGAAACCTTTCATAGTTAAGTTTAATTTTATAGTACCTAACCACATTAATTTTAAGTCTTACAACAAGGATTGGATCTAGCGGAAGGGACTACCCTCTCAAAATATGATGAACAAGATTTGAATATCTATTTGAAAAACTCAATCATCGTATCTCTAATAGAATTATTTGTGAAAATAATACCTGTAAAACAAAAATTAAGTTTTCATTCTTTATATTCATGGCACTTTACTACTTCTTCTCATTAATATAAATATATTTTCCTTTCTTTTTATCCTAAAATAATTGGTGTAATTTATTTTTTTCTCAACTATATCCCTGTAATAACTATAATAAGGGTATAATATAAGTTATTATTACTAATGGGATATTACATAAGGATTTTTTAATCCAAATTTACATCTATGAAATATTTGTTATTCATATGCATATGCATTAACCTTAAACATTTGTAGTTACGGAGGAGTTAGTATGTATTTGTTCCCATAATATTGTAGTCTCGAAAAATTTAAATGTTGAAATTCACATGTAAATGGACATTGATCTAAACTCTGGGTAATTTAAAGTGTCGAATTATCTTTTAAAGGTACTTTCCATTTTGGTTAAGAAACAAAAAGGGCATAATAGTACATACTACCACCGCCTGGATATAAGATCTTCTTTTAAAAAATTGTTTATCTTTTTTATAATACTTTTAAAATTATCTTTTACATTAATTATTTTGTGACTAAAATATTTTTAATAAATATTATAAATTAATAACATAAATTCTTTCTCTCTTGTATTGAAAAAATTGACTAACACAGGTTAATTAATTAGATAAAAAATAATTAAATAAAAAGAGTGAGATAATGAACTCCAATCATTTTAATTTTAAAGATAATTTTTGAAAAATAATACAATTTTTTTCTCTTTCCTGTCTCAAATATAAACAAAAAATATCATATATGTTATTTCAAATATACTAAAAAAAATAAAGAAACAAATCTCAACCAATTTGTAATCTTGATATCAAGTTCCAATGAAAAATAGTTTAAAAAAAATATTTATTATTAAATAAAATTGATACAATTGAATACTACATTTGTATCTATATGTAAGACTTTTTTTTTTAAAAAAAAATCTCTTTTCATAAGACTTTTCATATAGTTATTGTATTAATTTTATTATTGAACTATCCTCAATTATTTTACAATAAATGCTATAAATTGATAAGATAAATTCATTTTCACTCTTATGAGTTGAAAAAATGACCAGCACACATTAATTAATTAGATGAAAAATAATTAAGTGGAAAGAGTGAGATGATGTGTCCTAATAATTTTAAGGATACTTTTAATATTTGTTTCTTATATATAGGACAAAAGGTAGTATTAAATTAATTTGTGTATTTCCTCATTTATTCCACAATTTACGAAGTGTTTACGAATTCATAAATTAATAGATTATCACTGCCTTATTTTTGCAAGTGTCTTGGTCATACAAGTAACAAAATGATAAGTAAGATACAATTTTCCCAAAGACTAGATCGACCATTATGTACTAACATTCGACATTAGTTAAACAAAAATGAGGTTAGATTGTCCACCTATTACATAAAAGAAAAGGACATGATACACAGACAACAATTTGTACATCATTTTTTGTGTTTGTCTCTCTCCATCTCGTCATTAAATATATCATACATTTTTCTTTCATCGTTCTCTTTTTCTTTCCTTCTCTTTCTTTGTTGTACAAATTGTTGTATAAATTGTTGTACAAATAGCATTTGTATAAAAGAAAAAGGCTCAAAATTCAAAGACTCAACACAAACACAAGTACTCATAATAAACTATCCTTAGGTCCTATTTTACTTTCTCGAACCTAACTCCCACACATCCATTAACATTCGACTCACCTTGGGACCTCATCCCAATTCCTTCGCAACACACCTTACCTATAAAGGCAAGTGCCCTAATTTCTTAAGTGCACTCACCGAGCACTCATGCATTATGCTTAAAGTTCTCTATGAGAATGCACAATATTTATATTGCTATAGTCCTATGTATATTTATTCTCATGTTTCAGTTAGTTAATCTAGAATCTCTCTCTCTTGAGCTAACTCTAAACTAGGATTAATTGATTGATTTCGTCATACCAATAATATTAAGCAATGTTTTAAGAATCAGACTGATATCAACTCGACCTAGATACTAGGTTAATGAATTACTGGTCAAACTAGTGATATATTATTTTTTTTAAATTTTATGATAAAGATATCTTATATAAATTATATTTATCAAAAAATTGTGATAGAATGGAATTTACTATTTTAGGCACACCCATAACCTGGGTTTGAGTCAGCCAATTTTGTCTAGTTTGAGGTCAAGTTTATGACTTAACACTGAGTCATAGGCATTTCCAATCCAACAAACTTATCAGACTGATCACAGAACTTTGGTTCCCAATTGAACTAGTTGGTTGGGTTTGAGTTTTAAAACATCAATATAAAGCCATGACAATCACAAAAACAAAAAGGAAACACTTAATTAGTAGAAGAAAAATACAAAGAAGAAGAATTTCATTGATGCTTCACTTGAATCTCTATTACATAATAGTAGCATAATCCTTCACCAGGTTTACAAAAATGGACTCAAATAACTAAATAGAAGCATTTCACAAATCACAAAGTCTTTGAGGAACAAAGAGAAGTTCGCTCAAAATCCAAAAATTCAAGAGAAATTCATAAAAACAATTAAAAATGACTATTTATAAATACAAATATTTATTAACAATCTAGTCCCTCCTTAAATAAGACAAATTAGGGGGTTGAATGTGCCTAGAGTATAATAAGACTCCCTCTTAAACTCTCTACTCATACTTGAGAAAGCAAGGAACGATTGAGACTACTGATACCAAGTCAAGGTTGATGAAAGATCACAGGATAGATACCCTATAGTTTGGTTGGTCTCTGTGCTTGCTTCACTTTGTATCATTAAGGGGATAGTGCAATGAGGTAAATGGTCTAAGAATACGATGTCTTCCCATAAAATGAAGAGTGGAGGGGACTTTAATTGCCTTCTTGTATCGGGTGAAGAGAAAGGGCTGGTAGGCTTAGTAGGGCTCGAACCTAAAATATTATCGTTATGAGTGGTACGTTTCAACCAATTAAACTATAAGTCCTTACGTATCTGTACATGCAATTTGCTCACTTTGGGAATAATGGATGAAAAAAGGAGGCATTTGCTCTATTTGCTTCTTCTTTTTCCCAGGATGAACAATTAGATAGAAAAATGATTTTCTTCTTTGTTTGTATATTATTTGTATATATGTATTTGTGTGTGTATACAAAGATTAAGCAAGTGACCCTTTTGTGACTCAAACTATTAGTTTGCTTTTCGACTCGCAACAACTCAAATGGGTAGGGCTATCCATTTGCTTGCAATGTAGGTTGTTCGCCTTTCAAATTCAGAAAGGGTTTGCCTATTTGATTAGGATTCAAAAGATGCTACTAAAATACTTTAGTACAACTAGTGTTAGTAGTACAATAGAAATTCATTCACCTTGCAATCCCTTCTTCTTTAAGAGCTACATATTCTCTAGCAACCTTTTCTTTCACAGCTCCTTCTCAAGCACTTGCCATCATTTGATTCTATAAAGAGGGAAAAAGGTCATAGCACTAGCACTTAAACTCTTACTTTTACTACTTCAGCTTCACCTCTTTTCTTAGGATTGGCTACCCTGAGGTTGTTGTTTGGAGTCATTTGTTTATCACAAAACAAGTCCCCCTCATTCACTACCATAGTTGACCCAATATCAACCCTATCTTCCAAATCCTCCTCCTTGCTTGTTAAACTCACACCTTGACTACACCTTTCTTGGCTTCTTTCTACCTAAAATCTCATCCTGAGCAATCTCTTTAGGTTCAATTGAGCTCATCTCTTCATCTTTCTCTTTCTCAACGACTAGTCTCTTTTTTTCTTCACATTTTTTTTCGTCAACTTAGTGATCTCGATCTCTTCACTAGGTGATTTTGCACTCTCCATTCTCCTTCTCTCCCCACCTTTATCACTTCATTTAAGGTTTTCTCGATTCTTCTATTTGGGGCTTAAACCCTCAATTTGGATTCATATTCAAATTTGGGTGTTCTATTTGTTGACTTTCCATCTGAAGAATTGGATCTCGTGCTTGATTTTGAAATGTCCACCATTGCTAATCACATGGGTCTTTAATGGTTGATTTTTGGTTTTGGTGAAAGGGTAATCTTGTAGGGTTTGTTGTGTTATTTATTGATTTATGTTGTGTGTGTGTTGGTGTTTGTGTGTTAGGGTTGTTTTTGTGCTAGTTGTCTAAATGCAATTTGCTAAGCTCGATGACTCTCATATTTTCTGCAAGCAAGTCCCTCATTCTTCATTTTTTGTTCTTTTTTCTATTTTTTCTTTTGTTTTTTTTTATTTGTCATAAATTAATTGTGATGTTGTGTGTAATGTATGTATAGGGTAGGGTGTGTAATGGATGTGTTAGTAGTAGTGGATTAGTAATTGGAGATTAAGGATTTTGCTATTGTGTGTGATCTTTTTTTTTATTGCTATCATGAATTTTACTTTTTTCTTTTTTGTGGTGTCTTGATATGTAGTCCAAGCATCGATAGTAGTATAATATGAGTCTTGTTGACTTCATTGTTGACAAAATAAAGTATTGGTCATTTGATTATCTATAATAACATGTATGAGGTTTTTTTGATAGTGTCAAAGTGTGCTTTGATTGAATAAGTGCAAGAATTTTCTAATGAATGATTGAGTAAGTGCTTTGATCCTACAATGAAGTTGCAAGTCACATGGGGCTCTTACAAGCTTATAGATTCTAAGAATTATGTTGGTAGTTCCTTCATGAGTTTCTTTAGTTTACCTACATACACTAAATAGTCTTTTCTTAGAGTTTTTTTTAGAAATGTACAACATACTATTTTTTAATTCTTTTTCAACAAAATTTTATCTTAATTATTCTTGTAATTACTCAATTACTTTTAACTAAACAAAGTATAAAAATACAGTGTTATACATTTATGACATAACAAATGTATATTGAAAAACAAATATTCACGTATGAATGTGAATTCAAAAATGGAATGAGAAGAAAAATAGAGAGTGAAAAAGTTACCATAACCACAACACCAACGGGAGAATCAAAGTTCACACAAACATTGCTTATATTTGTCATTTTTTTATTTGGAAAAACAGAAAAACTAACTTGTAAGGATACGAAGAAGTGAAATAAAAAAATAGAGAAAGCTAAAAAAAAAAAACAATAGAAAGCATAAATGAAAAGTAACTGCCCATAATTAATGAGCAAATCATAGTTGATATATGAAGGTAACAAAATGGTTAGTAGAAACCGAAGTATTCGTGAGGGTCATTTGCGCCGCTTTTGACCTATGACTTATGAAACAGAGCCATAAGACACATAGTAACTTTTAAAAACAATTTTATTTAAAAATAAAAATTCTAAAAATATTGTTAAAATTACTCTAATTCATTAAAAATATTCTTATTTGTAATGTAAGAATCAACAACATTAGATAACAAGTTGAAAAATATAGTGATACATTTTTTCTTCAATTTAATAATAATGGTTGTAACACAATAAAAATAAAAAATATATATAATGGTGGAGCCGAGACGAGTGTTAGTGATGTGGTGGAAGGGAAGCAGCGATAGCGCGTGGCGAAAGCGTGAGGGAGGAAATGTGGGTCCCGCCTTATCCGGTGGGCGCGTTTGGCGAAAATGACGGTTATTGGCAGTGGTTTGTTGGGGTTTGCGCTAATGGCGCGTGGGTGCGTGCGTTCTTATCCCAAACCTGGCATGAAGATAAAAAGAGGAAAAAAGTGTTTGGAAATTATGCGTCCAACCCAACCCTGTTGAATGGAATGTTCTAGACGTGTCTTTCACGCCATAGTAATATATTCCTTTTCTTCTTCCCTTGTCTTTCACATTTTCAAATTTACTTACCTCCTAATCTTTCTAACTTATCTATATACTCTATAATAATAATTTTAAATTTTATGCACTTTTATACTGTAGTCTTCCGTTAAAAACTATACTATTTATATTATTATATATATTAATAAATATGTTATATATATAATACTCATAGATATAAAGTTTTTTTATTCTGAATTTATCGTTTGTGCTTACCTTTGTTAGTATAATTGTGGTGTCTAACGCATATATAAATACTATATATATTATTATACATATAAATACTATACAGTATTGACGCAAATATAGCCATTTAATTATTATAAATAATGAAAATAATTTTTATAAAATTAAAATAATAATAAAGACAATATAAACAATATTAATACATTATGTCAAAATAAGTAATACTAAATTAATACCATAGTTATTATAAATAATGAATTTAACTATTATTATAAAACTATAACCTTAAGAAAAATAAATAATAGTAAACTAATACTACTATAATCTTAATAAAAATAAAAAATATTATTAGAGTAATAATAATATAATAGTATAAAATATAAAACAGTAGAAAATAATATTATAAAAATAAAAATAAAGATAATAAAAATTCACACAATAATAAAATTTAATAAAACAATATTATAATAATGAAAATTAAAAAATATTACTTAAAATTATAAGTTTTTTAAATTGATGAGAAAAATATAAAATTAAATTATTTAAATCAAAATATATTACATTTTCTGTATAAAATTAATTAAGATTAAAATAATCTTAAAATTCAAATTATCTAAAATAGAAAAATAAAATTGTGAAATGTTAGAAAAATAATAAAAAATAACACATAATAACAAATTGTTATTATAATAATAAATAATAATAAAATAATATTATAAAAATAAATTCTTTAAAAATAATTGAAATATATATATACACCCGTGAATGAGACGGGTAAAATGTCTAGTTATTTTCTAAAATGACAAATGATAGTACGATACAGTATGTTGGCTACGTATTAATTAGGATTCGATAGTATACATATAATTTTTAAAAATTAATATTTAGTGGACAACAAAAAATTAATCTATACTGTAAGAAAGAAAAGAGAGTGGTAATATAATAGATAATATTGTGTGAGAAAAATAAAGAGGTAAACAAAATAAGAGAGTGGTAAATAAATATTTATACGTTGAGACGTATATGTATCATTGTTGTTTTTTAAAAGCTACTGGAAGGTATATTAACGTAGGGTGTTTTATTTATTTTTGTTTGCAAATGTTCTGCATGACTTAATGATATTTTTTAACTTAAATAGATTTTAAAATATGAAATAAAAGCTGTAAAAAAATAAATTTGTAAAAAAAGTCAACATAATTAATTTATTTGAAATATTAAAAATATATTTTTAAATAAATTAATATTGTAAAATAAATATGTATAAATAATTTAATGAATTTAAATTTAAAAATTGTAAAAATGGCATATATCATTCTTTTGAAGAAAGTATATTAAGATATTAAGTCATTTTAAAAAATATATAATTTGATATAATGACAAATTTAAAAATATTGAATATGAGAGATTTGAAAAAATTGACGAAAAATATCAAAACTTTTAATTAGTTAATTTAATAATATGAGATTGAAGTTTAAAGAAAAACGTAATATAAATAATTTTAAAAATAGTTGATCCAATAATGTTAAAAAAACATAAAATTTTTTTTTTTTCAAATGAATTAAACTATAAAAATAATATTTTTCTTTCAAAAGAAACAAATAAAACAAGGATTATTAAAATAAAAGTTGAATTTCATCACATTGCGCGATCAAAAATAAAAACGAGATGACTTAGTTTGAACTTTGAAAGTATTATACTTAATTTATTTTATAAAATTATGCACTCAAATTAAGTATAATAAATAAATGATACATAAGTAATTATAAGATATCAACTTGAGTGCATTATACGTAAAGATAGTTGTTATTATATAAATAAATAGTCGAAACCACTCGGCTATCTAGAAGTTAACGATACACGAACTAATTCTAACACAAATTTTGACATTTCTTTGTTAAATACATTCCTTTAGCTATTCTTATCAAATTAACAGAGAAGATGTATTAGGTTTTAACTTTATTTTTATATACACACATAATATATGTATATATTTCAATTAGATTATTTTTTAATTTTTCTTATAAATTATTTTAAACATAAAATAAGTAAACACAAATATATGTTGTAATGAATGTTCTTGTTTCTGCTTTTTTTTTTTCTTTATCGTCATTTATCTTCAATAAAAATATATCATTTTGGAATTACAAATAAAATTTAGAATCCTAGATATAAAAATATTCCTTTTGTTAATTACTTAATTTTAAATACATTTTATTTAGTTTAAAAATAAAATAATAAATATTAACTATATTTTACACATCCTCGATCGATAATTAAGAAGTTTTAGTATAACCAAGTTTACGTAACAAGTTTTGTTAATTATTAATAATGGTAGTATATGTCTACAAAATAAAAAAAAATAGTTTTAAAACAAATTTGACTGTTCGATCTCTTTCATTAAAAGTTGAATGAGAATTAAAACCAAACTCTCATAATCTTCTTATAAAAAATAAGATGAACATTAATAAAGACAATGAAGAGAGAGGCTTTTCATTCTCTTCTTTTCTTATTTTCTAGTGGGACATTATCAGAATTTATTTTATTTTTAGGAAAGAGCTGAGCATATTATTTATTTAAATAGGCATAAACTTGTACCTGATGAGGTGTATCCACAATCCAGCAAGAATTGTGAATTTGTGATAATTAAGTAAACACCAATTTTGCTAGACAATTTGCTAGTGTATTGCCTTGTCTTCTAGTGAAAACTAAGGCATAAGACCCATCATTTGGAATAGCCTGAACATAATTCCTTAAAAGACTATATAAAATAGCTTCTAGAATCATTATCAGATTTAATGTAATATGAAATGCAGTGATTTTATTTTTAACTATAAGATTCAATATTGATCACGAGCTTTTTAAATATAAATTTTGTTGGGATGATAAATTGAAAAGAAAATGAAAGGACCATTTAAAAAAAATTATGAAACTGAGATAGAATTGTAAATATTAAATTTTTTGTTGGAAAATATTATCTTTTGTAAATATTTACTATTTTTAATGAATAAAAGAATTTTAGAATATTCATTTTGTAATATTTCGTAGTAGCAAGAAAAACAATAGTACACGATAAAAGTCAATTGATATGCAATTATCTATAATCATCATACTTGTTATAATTGTTTTAGTTAATAAGATGCGTAACTACATAAACTAGCGCTTAGCGATGATTCTAGTGTGTGATGATAGTCTATTATTGTGACGTGATGACATGAAATGTATGTATTTGTAAACTACCATTTTTACTTATTTTTATTGATTCTTTTTGAATTTTTGGATTTTGAGCTAACTTCTCTTTGTTCCTCAGATATTTTGTGATTTGTATAAAACTTTTATTTAGTTATTTGAGTCCATTTTTGTAAACTTAATGAATGATTGTACTAGGGTTTGAGATTTTTAGACTGTTTTTTAATGGAGATTCAAGTGAAGCATAAATAAAGTTCTTTTATGTTTTTCTTATGCTAATTAAGTGTTTCTTTTTTTGTTTTCTGATTGCCATAATGATTATGATACTGTTACACACTCTTATTTTTTTCAATTAAATCTTGTTTAGCATGCTCTTTGTATCAATTTTGATAATTATTTGACTTTATACCATTGTTTTAAAAATTGAACCATACCGACCAGTTCAATTGGGAATCAAACCTTTGCGAGCAGAGATTCATGTCTGATATGATAAAAGCTCACCTTCCAATAGTTTACCTAGGTTATGGGTGTGCCTAAAATGATAAATCCCATTATACAAATGTGTTTTTGTTTGATAAATATAATTTATATAAGATATCCTTATCATAAATCCCATTCACTTAGGTTCATGCAATTCAACTAGTAACCCATTAATCCAATACCATGCTTGTACTTTTTTTTCTTTCTTTTTTTCTTTTTCTTTTTTCTTTCTCTATGATTTTATCGCCTTGTAGATAATTATTGTTGTTTTAGCTCTGCACTCACTCTTTGCCTTCCATTTTTATAATTATGTTGTCATCTTTCTCATTTTTGTTGTGATAGTAATTTACTATGACCTTTGATATTGTTATATTACCTTCTTAAAATAACAAAACATAGAAATTTAATACTTTTATTTAAAACATTTCATATGCATGAATTTTAATACACTTATTTGTTGTGATTAGAAATATATGGTTATGAAATTTAAATATTAGTAAGTATGTTTCATCTCTAAAAATCAAAATTAAAGTACTAATATCTTGAAAAATGAAATCTTATTTCTTATATGCTTTAACTGACAAAAAGAACAACTCAACCCATTGCTTAGCTAATTTGAAAAATTAATTTAATCAAATACAATACATATCATTTATTTCTATTATAATAGGTTATAAAAAATATTGTTCATGTTTAGTATATACTGATTAATGTGTATATACAATTTATTGAATAAATCTTAGTTCATAAAATATACTCTCACACGTACAAAATAAAAGTAAATAGGATTTTGTTTAATTTACTATCACAATTCAATAACAAAAACTAAAAATTAATAAATAAAAAATAGTGAAATGCATGGGACTTAAAGGAACTCATAAGTATAACACTACATATAGTATTGTGCAAAGTACCAAATTGAAAATGACAATGCAAATAAATTTAAGGAAATACTTAGTTTTGAAAATAAAACTCACACACACAAGTGAAGGAGGGTTGTGTTGTGAGAGAAAAAAGTTTAACACTTTAATGTAGTCCAACCTCTTATCCTTCCTTCTGTTATTTTTCTTAGTTTTTCTTCATAATTACACCGATCATTTAAAAAAGATAATTACTTTATAAAACTAATAAGAATGATCATTCAATTTCAAGGTAAAATGATGAAAGAGAAAGTCTACTCAAAAAATATTTTGAAATTATTTTGATAACAAATATACATTTAATCTTATTAAATTATTATAATGTGTTATAACTTGTTTTATTTTGATTTATGGTTTGATTCCCTTATATTGGTTTCATTTGTTTTTAGAAATAAACTTGTTGGAATGTATTAATTTTATATTTGAATTTTTAAACACGGTTTAATCATTCATGAACATTTACATTTACGAGGGACCGGTAAATGAAACAAAGTAGTGGACTAGGAGATTGTCTTAACAAAATAAGGGGTATCTATTGTTTGTTATAGATTATAGAATAGATATATGATTTCAAATTAATAGTTTAATTTTAATATATTATGAGTGTAATATTTTTTTATATTTTCAGTAAATTAGAAATAATTTTAAAGGTAATTTTTAAAATAATTTTTAGAAAATAAATAATCTTATCACCTATAATGATTCAGAATTAAATGAAACTCTGTACTTTTACCCTATTAATGTATTTTAATTAAATTTTTTATATTAATAATTTAATATGTCATAATAACATACAATTTCATTAGTATAAAACATTAATATATATTATCAATTTGTTAAATGTTGATATAATACATTATATTATTAATGTAGATTTCCAAAGTCTTTAATAATAATATAATTTTTTAAATAAAAATTAAATTAATGAAAGAAATTCCAATGTTCAATCATTTTTGTCAATTAATAAATAATATACATTTTGCGAATTTTAATTAGAAAAAGAATAAAAGCAATGACTAATTTACAAAAAGTAATAGTTTTTTATTTTTTTATTACATCATATCTATTTATTTGTATCATATTAATTTTATTTAGTATGTTTATGATAAAATGAATTTTATACTTACACACTTCTACTAAGAAAATAGGGAAAGTAATTTTTCTACAAACTTTTCTTTGAAAAATTCCCACCATCATTGTCAACCAAATTAAATATTTAAGAAAAATTACAAATTTTCAAAATGTGTTAATCACTCACAATATAAGATTATGATATATGTGTTAATATGTATAATTTTTAAAAATTTCTTTTTTTATCAAATTACATCACTTATCATTTATTTGTTTCACCTTTTTGCTGCAGTGGTTAAGTATACTTACATCACAAAATTTCAATAACTTTTATTTATTACACTTATCAAGTTTTTTTTTTTACTTTAATAATTTGTTCGTCGTGTCGTAACAATATTTAGACTTTAGAACCTTCAACAGATTAAGGACTACAAGAAAAAAACAAGAAATTAGTAAAAGAAGTTACTATAAAGGTAATGTAATAATTATTCCATCGTCATGTTGTATGAAACCATAAAATCTTGATATATTACTCTTGATTTAAACTGTATGCAAAAAAGTAAGAAAAAGAGTCATATGAAAGCATAATAACATTAGTGGGAGTTGTTAGTACTAGATAAGTTTTTAGTGTTTAAATTTTTAGCAATCTATCCAACCACTATCCTATATCTTGAACTATAGAGGTGGTATAATACAATAAGAAAAAAAAAGTTGAGATGAAGTATAACAATTATAACAAAAACACATATAGTTAATAAAGTAAGACATATTTTCCTTCTCTATTCAAAAGGGGATTGTATGGAGCAATTTGAAATATCATCAATTTTTACTTGTTTTGAATAAGCATAAACATACATTTATAGCATAACAAATATGCGTGTGCGTGCGTGCCTGCGTGTGGGGAATGAGTATAAAAAAAAAGTGAGAGAAAGTTATCAAAGTTATCAGAACACAATCGAAGTTCACACCAACATTGCACAAGACTCGAAGTTAGACTCGATCTTTAAGGGAAGAATCTTAAATCTAATGACTAACATCAACTTGAAGAATAAAAGTAGTCAAAATGAAAACAAGAAAATAGGATACTCATTACTAAAATAGTCAAGCATATTTATTACTGAAGCCTCCAAGATAGCAAATTAAATCCCAAAAAAAAATTGTATGTAACATTAAGAAGTGAAAACACGAAGAAGTGAGAAAAAAGAAAAGAAAAATACAAATAACAAGAGTGGAAAATGAATGAAGAAGAACCAAGAATACAGAGAAAGGAAGTGAAAAGATGATTAGAAACCTTACGATCACTAGGAGAAAAAAATAAACATAAATCGTCTTCTCTATTTGCCAATTTTTTAGGAAAAAAAGGGAAAACTAACTTACTTGTGAGGGGATGAAAGAAAAGAAAGGAGTTTGAAGAAGTTGAATATATCTAAAGAGAATGCTAAATAAAAAATGGAAACCGGGAAGAAAAGTAACTGCTTATAATTAAAGAGTTGTTGTGGTTAGTTTATTAAGATAACATAATGTTGGGTGGAAATCAAAATTTACATGAAGGTCATTTTTGTAGCTTATGAAATAAAATAATGGATGAGGAAATTACAGCATCACTTAAGAGGTAAAATTGGATAAAGAAAAGTGGAGACAAAAGGTGAGATATCCTTTTTATATATTGTTATAGATAAACATCTATTTTGTACACTACATATGCTAAAATGCTAGTTGAAAAATAAGATATTATCATTTAAATATATATGATTGTTACATATAATTAGTAAATTTTATGAGTAATTATAATATATTTTATGAGTTTAATTTAGAAAAAATAGTTTATGTACTAATAGAATAAAATAATTTTATACAATTATTCGATAACAAATGTTACATATGATAGATTTATTAATTTTTATAACAATTGTCTTAAAAGTTATACTTGTCATGATTTTTTATTAATTGATAGTGTAAAAAATTTATATTAATAGTACATAAAAAATAAATCTTTAATTAATATATAATGACAAACCTTTTGGCTCCTGCAAGGGGTGTATTATGTTACTAACAAACAACCAATTTATGTTATGGGCTAAGGATGATTCTTCTTTTGAATGATACCTTGTTGGTTGAAATACAATTACTCGAGCTAAGCTAATGGGTGTCTTTGGAGTGAGGAACATTTGCTTGACTAATGAATACTTGCAAGAAAAGTCAGTGTGGCATATGTTACACCCACCTTAGGAACCATGTGTTCAAATCCCATGGCATCAATATACTTGAAGGAATAATATTCTTAATTTGTGCTCCTCTTTAAGCTTCTTATGTTTGGCATAGCATCACAAAGGCAACATCAATCCTATATTTGGGTTTTGGCCTTCGATTAGGAGATGGACAATCATCATTTTGATATGATGACTGATTGGGCACATGTTGATTATGCAATAAAGTCCCTTACATATATATTGTTGACTCATACTTAATGGTGTTTGTCCTTTTGCAAACAAGACTTGAACGCTTGATAACCTTCACTTATCTCTTCCTATCCAGGTGTGGAGGAATGTTGCCTCTATTAGAATCCTGATTCACCCGACAGGGTGTGATTCTCGGGTTTGGTTAAGAGGTCATTTTGGCCTTTATTCAGCATAATCAACTTATTCATGGCTTCTTTGACTTCATTCTTCCAAAGCTAATTCAATTTGGAAAAAGGTGTGACATCTCCCTACATTGGAAAAATTGCAATTCTTCATTTGGCGGTTGCTTCATGATGCTCTCCATACAAATTTGAAGTGTGTCCATTATTATCTATCTTCAGTAGTCACTTGTGGTCGTTACTCTTCCCTTATCGAAGATACTTTGCACACCTTACGAGACTATCCTTACTCATGTTAACTTTGGTTATGGATGGGGTAACCTTCTGTCTTGTTCTAGTTAGCTCATAATTTAATCTATGGGTATAATCTATACTTTTAAACTAGGATTGTACCCTCCTCATTACTGTGATTTGGTGGGCTTGGAGATGGTGGAACCAAACATTATTTTCCACCCACCCATGACAAATAGATCATGTTTATAGAATGATAGTAATAGATCATGCCTAGGTTACTATGGCTTGGGAGCATGCAAACTCCCACCACATTCAAGTAAGTTGGCTCCCTTCCACATTCACATAGGTGAAATAATGTGGACATAAGTTGGTTGTATATTGTTAACACAAAGAAAATTGAAGGTTTGATACATAATAACGTTGATAGGTGGGTTGTTGGTTTTTCTTCCTTTTTAAAATTTTGTAATTCATTACTTGCTGAGTTGCTAATAATAGTCAAAGAAGGTATGATGTTTTGTTTGGAGCACGACCTACAAGTCAAACTGTATTACAATCATTGACAATTTGAATAGCTAGAACGTTGTCAAATTTGCAAACATGTTTGTGTGGATATCATCCACCAAATACAGAAACTTATATGTAATTGATCTCTAGTTATATCGCTTATCCTGTGTGAAACTAATAGAGCAACAACCTTCCTTGATGAGAGGAGATCGAAGAGCACTCCCTTTAAAAAATAACGCGATACGATTGAATCAAATAAGTCCTTGCTGAATAAATATTCTTGTGAACCTTCGAGTACTGGCTTACTCAATGTTTGTTCAACTACTATTTTACCCACAAATGCAATATAAGCATTTAGGTCTTGTCATGTTTGAACTATTTTTTCAAATGCTTTCTTTACAACCTTGTTGAAGGATTCAAGTCTTAATTTTTAGTTTTTTGTTTGTTCTTTTTAGTACTCTACAAAATAAAATGATAATTTTTCAAAGAAAAAAAAATTACATTGTCATTTAATTATAAATTATTATATAATATAAATTTATAAATTTTATAATAATTATTTTAAAAGTCATTTATAATTATTTATTATTAATTGATAGTATGAAATTTGTTAATTATGCATAAAACTTAAATTATAATTTTATATAATAAAATTATATCTTTATTTCATATTATAAATTTTTTACTCCGTTCAATCCCCTTTATAAGACCCAATTACCCAATTCACCAAGATTAATAAAATTAATTTATTTAGGTAATAACATTAAATTTATCATAAATTTTTTTTTTCAAAATTATTCATAATATTAAAGAGAAATACTCTTATTTTTTATAAATAATTTTTATTATTTTTAATTATTTTAATCTTTCTATTATTAATATATTTATTATTTTAATTTTTATTTGTTATATATTTTTAAAATATTTTTTTATATAAAATAAAAATAGACTTTCAATGAATCTAAGATATTAATGTTTTTCATTTATTAGTTATTAATCTTAAAAATATTCATAATAAAAATAATTTTTGTGAAAAATAATTAATATATGAAACATATTAAATTAATTTTTATAAAAAAATCAAAACAAAATTTAAATTTGAAACATATAAAAATAATAAAAAGAAATATATAACATGAATCTAAATTCATTCGAAAGGTCGTCTAGTTTAACTGCTGCAGTTACGTGCCACGATTTCGATTGTCTCCAACCGTTGGTGTGCGCGTGGGGTAGGTAAATGGACTTACTATTTTATTAGTTTAATTGTTTAAAATTTAATGAAATTTAAATTTTAGTCTTAAATATATTTAGTATATGAAAAATAGTAATTCTAATTGTAGTGTTATTATAAAATTACTGGCTTTTATTCTTTAAAATCTTAAAATTATTATTTTTTAATAATTTTTACTATTTTGACAAATTCTTGTTAAATTCTATCAATTTTTTTAACATTAATTTTATTAAATGAAGTCTTTTTCTTTTCTTGTGTATATACATCTCATCAAATGTATTTTTACTTCTCAACGTGTTTAACACGTTATTATTCTTATTATGATCTGAATTTAGACACGTCCATGAAAATGGTTTAACGATTTAAGAAGTAATTACTTCAAGTGATAATAACTACTATTTATGGTACTAAATTAGTATGTAAAATATTTTTTATATCCATAACTAAATGTTATTTATTTTTATTAAAATGAATAATAGAAATAAATAATAATAATGATAAATTTTGAGGGATAAAAATAAAAAAAGTTTTATAAAAACTAAAATAAAAATAATGTATTTTAGAGTAAATTCTCAATTTAATCCGTACTACTTTCTCCTAAGTAATTATTAAAATAATAAAATTATATAATTAGTCGTTAAAATATTGGAAATCTATCAATTTAATTCATATACTAGTATATTTTACTAATATTTGAGGATTAATTTGAAACAAATTTTGATACTTCAAAAATTATGTAACATAATTTTTAATATTTTAGGGAGTACTTATATAATATTATCACTTTGAAGACTATTTAGGAGAAAAAATAATACTTGAAAAAACAAACTGAAAGACTATTCTTTATTTTACGAGTAAAAATATTAATTTTAAATTCTAAAAATAAAATAAAAATATTTTAGAAAGATTTAAAATTGAAGTTCATTTATTTTATAAATATTAAAAATTTTAAACTTTAATTATAATAAAAAATAATTTTAATCACAAATTTTAATAAAAACTAATTATTTTTTATTAAAAACTATAGAATTAATATTTTAAACCTTTTTTAACAAACTGGCCTCGGTGAGACGCGGAAAATGGTGGGGATTGGGATGCATTGGTTTGGTGGTCGGTGGATTCCTTCAACAACGACTTCCACAGTTCCTTCTCACTATTAAGGCTCCTTGTTCCTCTAAACTACGATAATGCCACTCTTATATAAGTATGACGAAGGCAAATATAGGGGTAGCAAATAGTAGTACTTATTAGTATCTTTTGGATATTAGTAAATAAATAAAAGTGATTTTTCTTAATAAAAATGCTATATTAATATATTTTTTTAAAATGATTTTAATGTATTTTTAATAAAATATTTATTAATTCTTTAATCAATAACTTAAAGAAACTGGTTAATAAGTCTAATAACAAATATCATTATCGTATTTGTTAATAAAACTTGATAAGAAACCAATAATAGAAGTTTTCAAGTAAAAAATAGAACATTTTTATTAAATAAAAAACTAATTTTTATTTGAATAATTAATATAGTAAACATTCCTTAACTAGCATCTTATGTTATTCTAACAACATTGTATATATGATATTAAT
This sequence comes from Mucuna pruriens, assembly GCA_025330945.1. Taxonomy (NCBI): domain Eukaryota; kingdom Viridiplantae; phylum Streptophyta; class Magnoliopsida; order Fabales; family Fabaceae; genus Mucuna; species Mucuna pruriens. Next base: position 3,359,959 of record JAENHJ010000544.1, read on the forward strand.
GAACCTTTTTTATTTTTTAAAATGAATTAACCAATAAGTAGGTGGGTTGCTAAAGGGAAACTGTGTTACAGATTAACCTTCTGAAAATTAACTATTAACTTAAAGGTGCTGTTTTCTTTCTTTCTTTTTTCTTCTATGGTCCCCTACTATGCCTGCATGTTAGTAGCATGGTAATCCATCAACTTCTTATCATTATGGTTCAATTATGAAAATGCTTTTTGCAGCCCAGGAATTAAAAGTTGGCAATATTGTCATTATTCTTTATTGAAGATATATAGTTTTTGTAGGATAATTTTCTATGATTTTCTAGTTACATCTAAATTTGCTACCTAGATCACATTTTATAACCTTTTGGCTTCTATCCATTTAAAAAAAAATCACATTTATACTGATAAAGTTCTATACAATTAATAAATAATGGTTGACTCTTTTTTCTTATGTTAATAGATTTAAATGTTGGTTATGTAAATTAAAAATTTATTAAAAAAATAAAACTTGTTTTGATCATTTTTACCGTTCAAAGAAATTAGTTTCCTTTGATTATCAATTGATATATAACCAAATCAGGACAACTAATTTGATATGCAAATAGTGTATATATCATTTAGTAAAAATGTGTTTTATTGAATACAAATTTAATATATTAACAATATATTCCGACTTTGAATGCTTATGCTTTCTTAAATTTTGACATATTCCTTATTTGTTTCCTTTTAAACAGTCTACAAAAAGTGGTATGTTAACGTTCTTATTCTATGTATAAGAAATAAATAACAACAATTTTATATTCTAAATTACAAAAACAAAACTCACTTTTAAATTTTAAATATATTAATTGTTAATTTTTTTTATATATTTTTATTTATTATGAAATTTATTAATAAATTATTTATTTATTTCCTACCAAAAGATATATATTTATGAAATATTTTTAGAATAAAATTTTTTAAATTTCTAAATTATTAATTAAAACCAAGTCATTGAATTACTTTATTGTATGGATGGATTAGTAATTGTTTCTTCTATTAGACAAAAAGTAATAAAATATAAAAAATACTATTTTTATTCATAAATATAAAATTCTTTTATCTAATTTACACTTATCGGTTAATTTAATTAATAACATTAAATTTATTAATAATTTATATTATTTTTCAAAATTACTCAATGAGCAGGACACATTTCACTGTCACGACTTAATTACTACCTCCTTTCTTTTATAAGCGTCTCTAAGGTTTTTTATATACAAACCAAGAAATGCAATAAGTTTTTCATAAAAATAGTTTTGATGTTTCTTATTGTATCTTTTTTCATTTCTATTCCACAGTAAATGCATACTAGTTCTGAATGTAATATAAATTAATTAAAAAATAGGTGAAGAGTAAGAATATATTTGATAAAAATAAACAATTAATATTATCTTGAAATTTGAAACAATAAATAAATAAAAATTCTAAAAAGACCACAGTAAAAAAAATGAAGGGAACATTTTCTATTTAATTAATTAACATGAATGAGTATTTTTTCAATCTTCATAAAAGAAATAATGAATTTATCTTGTTAATTTATAATATTTATAATACAAGAATAAAAATAATTTAATAAAAAATAATTAATATAAGAAATTATTTTAAAAAATTGATAAAAAAATTAAAAAAGGTCTTCGATACAGGGACAAGATAGTAGTTATATAATCACTTTATAGAAATAATTAGACAACAAAATATATAATTCAATAATTTTGGTGATAATAACCAGAAAAAAAAAAAAGGAGAGAAAGAGGCGAAGCTCAATAGATGTTTATCATAGAGAATTCAATTGGAACGTTGAAAGTGGAAAAATGTGTAAGTGGTAGTGTTCAAATCATCAAATCGCGTGCGGTGTGCTTATCCAAACAATAATTAATTACACATACCTAAACTCAGCTTTTTTTTTTCTCTCTGAATAATTTATTATCTTTGAAAAAAACGAATTATTTAAAATTTCCGTAAAGGTTATTTATCTGTATTTTCCAAAGAAAAAGTTTCTAGTTAAGAATAAAATGATTATATATAAGTTAGTGTTTGAGTGGTTAGTTTGGAAACGTGATTTGGGGGAAACGGCGTGGTGTGGAATAAGTAGGTGGAGCTGAGTCAGCCTAGCACGCTGCACGATTCAAGTTTCAATATTTGGGTCCTTTGATTTCCTCGTTGCAAGAGCTTCTTCGGTTTCGAGCTTTGCAACAGATCCAAACGCGTACCTTATCCTCTTCTTTTCTTTTCACCTTTAGCTGGCACTTACTTCCTAACAGCTCATCTCTTCCAATTTCCATTTCCATTTCCATTTCCATTTCCATTTCCCCCAACACCATTCATTTCATTTATTATTTCACTTCCCACTAATGCCCCTTACCATCTCAACCTTCATCTATGTCAACTTTCTGCATTCATTATGCCATCAATTCTTTCTTTTTTCTTTTTTTCTTTTTTTCTTTTTTTCTTTTTTTCTTTTTTTCTTTTTTTCTTTTTTTAATTAACATCTCTACGCTTCTACTTAGTACTGTTTGTTAAACACTTATTAATAAAACAATCACTTAACTACTTTTTTTTTCTTTCAAATTTACGCCTAATTCTATTTTGGTTCTCTAAATATACAAATTATTTTGTCCTCCTAATTTAGAAATATGAATAATAAATAACTTTTGGGTGATGATTTAATTAGGTTATTGTTTAGACTTAAATGAATAAATAACATTTTACTCAAACAAAGATTATTTAAAATCTAAGTTTGGGTGATGAAATTGTGACAGGTGCATGACTTGATTACATTCATGTACGAAACAATCGTGCCTGTTACTATGGGTGATGATTTTTGGTTTAAAATTAACTTTAAGTACTTGAACCTTATTATCTTCAACAGCCATAAAATTGACCATACAATATCCATATACAGTTGAACAGTTAAATCAACGTGCATTTTTCATGCAGAGTTAGGGCCACATAAAGCGAGGTTTCCTTTCCCCTCCCATACACACGAAACGGATTTGTTTAAAAGAAGAGAAAATTAAGGTGTGGATAATAATAGTTTAAGGATTAATTAGTTGCTATGATTTTGATTTGAGAGAAAAGATTGTTTATCTAAAATAGAAAGGGCAACACCTGGTTATGCGGTAACCTATCCCCAAAGGGTTGTTAAAAGTCTGGGAACAACATGAAGCTTTTTGTGTGTTGAAGAATCGGAATTATGAAGGGTCATTCATGATGTGTGAAATAAATAACTTATGAAACTCGTATAAAACACAAAATTTTTAAAAAGTTTCTCCTGATAAAAAGGACCCGGTTGACAAAAGGATAATGTATTTAAAAACCAACTAATTAATAAATTAAAAAAAAAGGGTTTAGCAAAGAAGGACCACCACTCTGCAAGTTGTATGAATTTGACTATAATTAGATAATTATTTAAAGAGGATAAGAGGGCAACACCTGGTATATAGTAAAGAATATATTGAATGTAAGACCGGTGTAAATTGTAAAATGTTAAGTGACAGTACATTATATTTAATTGTCTTTTATCACCGGTTAAGGAGTAGGTGTTTCGTTTTGGTAAAATGAACTTTACCGTACTTGAAAACTTAGAATAAGATATTCAACCACACTTTTAATGATAAGGATGCGGATAAAGGATTCTCGCTTCACCTACATAATTATTAATATTATAAAACAAATACACACATGCCTGTATAAAGATGATAAATTAAATTATTTAATTTACAAGGATAATTTATTATGTTTTTGGTTTCAATTTAGTTTTCATTTCTCCATTAACATGAAATCATTAACTACTTGTATATTTAACGGATATTGATTTCAGATGAAACTTACTAGTATTTTTAGTATTATATTAAATAAGATGTTTTTTATTTTATTTTAAATTAAAATAAATATCATTTATCTATTTTTAAATAAATATTAAAGATAAACAATTCATTTTTTATTTTAAAATGATAAAAAAATTAAAAATCATAGAGATCAAAAGTCAAGATGTATTCATTTTAATATTTTATAGAAATCAAAAGAGTAATTTTAAATGGATGAAAAATAAAGTATTTTTTTATTTAAACCAAACAAAATAAACAAATTTAACTATTAAAAAAATTTCTTACCAAATTTAGATTGACTTAATACTAGAATGGAATCTCTTAAATTTAGTCATAGTTAAACTCAGGATGAATAAAACTAGCTTATTTACGTATACTAAAATGATATTTAAAAAAAATTGTAATATAAAAGAAATATGATTTGGCACAGGAAAAGGGTATAATGGTGAATGGGGGAGGAAGTGAAAATAAAAATAAAAAAGGAAAACTGAACCATGGTTAGAAAAGCAAACTGCAGTGAAGGTTGTTGTTAATGGACACATGAGTCTCTATCCATCTATATTTCTATCCAACTTGTCAAGCAGACACAAATTAATTAAATAATAATTAAAAAAATCTATCCATCCAGTGCCTTGTTCTACAGTAATAACTCCGAGATATAAATTAAAAGAAAAAAAAAAGAAAAATCTCGCAGTTGCCGTTCGCGTTTGTTCTTCGTTCTCCAAAACCGAAACGAAACTTCTCTCTCTAGCGCAGTTTCAACTTTCTCTCTCATCACTCGCCGGAATCTCGCCGTCTCCGTCGCCGGTAAGGTGAGACTCGGACCTCGCGACTCGCGACTCGCGAGTGAGGTTACTCTGTTTGTTTTTCTGTTTGTGTTTTTCGGATTTTCTGATCCGTGTTTTGAATTGAATTTCTGGCTACTGGTTTTCTGACGTATTGGCAGTGACCTTTTTTTTTTTTTTTTTCCTTTTTCTTTTTCGTTGTTTTCTTGGGAACCGAACGAGCCCGATCGTCTGCGTTTTGAATGCTCTTTTGCGTTTAGTTCGGTTTGTGAATCGGTGGTTGTGAGTTTGGTGTTTCGGCAGGGAATTGTTAAACGACAGCGTCGTTCACGTGAAGTTTGATAATGTGATAATAGCTTGAATTTGATTATGAGGCTCGAAGTCTCTGTAATTTTTTTTTCTTTTTACCATCCTGTTTGGATTTAATAGTTTCGAATCCTTATCGTTTTCTATGGAGTTTATTCTCTTCTGTAGTATTTTTTTTTTAAATTATGTGCAGACTTCAGAATTATTTTATTTTTAGTTTTTTATGCTCCTCGTTTAGTGCTTTGTTTGGGCGTAGTTTTTTTTTTTTTTTTAATTTTAATTTTTTGCGTTGGAAATGGAAAGTGTTTTTGAAGAGGTAATTCAAAACCAGGCGATTGTTTGGCACTTTGGGTAGATGAGGCTTGCAAGCACTTTTTCTAGAGTAAAGTGGTGGGATATATCCGCCAATGTATTTTGATTTTAGTTTTGAGACCATTTTGTATTATTTGGATGTGGGGGTTGTCATATTTGATCACACAGAATGAGGGGTTTATTTTTCACTGTTTCACACATATTTTGAACTTGGAGAATGGTGCTTGAAGTTGGACTCCTACGGAGGTTCTACATGCTATAAATATTACTGCATACGTATAGCATTTTCAGTAATACGTGGGGAATAGAATAGAATTTGTTTGTATTTGGGTGTGTCTAAGTGCCTATAGATAAGATGAAATGAAAAAATCATCTTTAAAGGGAATCCATCTGCTTTTTCTTATGTCGTGGTTCATGATTTGGGATGTACAGTTAAATTAGAAAAGTTTTTTCACGAACAAAAGTAAATTTTCTGCTATACCTGGGAGCATTGTGGTAAATATCATGTTAGCACTTTTGAGATGTAAACTGCGTTATGAATGTCTTCTGTTTATGAAAGCCAGATTTTGTTTTCTTGTGTGGTATCAATATTAAAGATGCGATCTCTGCTCTCTCTATGTTCATGTGGTACTGTGTTTGTCTCGTACCAAAATGGAAGAATAGCTTAGTTAGGATGTGTCTTCTGCAAATAATTATATCATCATGTATGTCAAAAGTGGTTCACTTTACTTTTTGTTTTTGGCCTTATTGTCCCTGATACACAAGTATGGCTACTTATTTGCTCATTTGTTTTTCTATATTATTTTAGGAAGCCTGGGGTGAAATAAATGCTATCAAGAGTTTGCTAATTTTGTGTACAACAAATTTGTCGTGACGACAATGAAGTTCATCCCCGTGATAACATTACCCTAACTGTTTTCTCTAGATAAATCCATGTGTCATAGAGTTAGCATTCCTAGCTGACTTATATTTCCTCATGTCATGCCCTTTTCATCTTTCATTACATCCAGTTGCTTATTGTTCAGCAGTCCACTATTTGAACCTCCTTGATGATTAAAAATTGCATTAATAGCTATTGATGAAGTAATTTGTTCAAGCAACTACATGAGAACCAAGCTAGTAAATGTCCCTGAAATGAATTATAATGAGATTCATATCAGATGTTTAGTGTTTGTTGACACCATGTGAAATGCAGTCTTTGTCATTTGTTTTTACTTGGAGGCCCGTGATATGTTATTGTAGATACTTACTGGAAATGTTGTTTGATGTTCATTTTTTTTTTTGTATGAATAGATAGAAAGGACTGAAGAAAGGTCCCCTTGTCCAGTCATGTCTTCAAGATCATATGCTAATCTCTTGGACTTAGCTAGTGGAGACTTGCTTGATATTCCTCACACCCCAAGAGCTCTTCCGAGGGTTATGACAGTTCCTGGAATTATTTCTGACCTGGATGGTTATGGTTGTAATGACTGGGATTCAGATGTTAGCTCTTCTGGATGTAGGGAGCGGAAAATCATTGTGGCAAACATGTTGCCATTGCAGGCTAAAAGAAATATAGAAACTGCTAAATGGTGCTTCAGTTGGGATGAGGATTCAATTTTATTACAATTAAAAGATGGTTTTTCTTCTGATACTGAGGTAATCTATGTGGGTTCCCTCAAGGTTGAAATAGATGCCTGTGAGCAGGAAGCAGTTGCTCAAAGATTGCTGGATGAATTTAATTGTGTACCTACCTTTCTACCCCATGATCTCCAGAAAAAGTTCTACCTTGGCTTTTGTAAGCAGCAACTTTGGCCTCTCTTTCATTATATGCTACCCATATGCCCAGATCATGGTGATCGCTTTGACCGTATACTTTGGCAGGCTTATGTTTCTGCAAACAAAATATTTGCAGACAAGGTCATGGAAGTAATTAATCCTGATGATGATTTTGTTTGGGTTCATGACTATCACTTAATGGTTTTGCCTACTTTCTTGAGGAAGCGATATAATCGGGTTAAACTTGGGTTCTTTCTTCATAGTCCTTTTCCCTCATCTGAAATCTACCGAACTTTACCAGTAAGGGATGAAATATTGAGGGGATTGTTGAACTCTGATTTAATTGGCTTTCATACATTTGATTATGCTCGCCACTTTCTTTCTTGCTGCAGTAGAATGCTAGGTCTGGACTATGAATCGAAGCGAGGACATATAGGGCTTGATTACTTTGGCCGCACTATATTTATTAAAATTTTGCCTGTAGGCATACACATGGGTAGGCTTGAATCTGTATTAAACCTTTCTTCTACATCTGCTAAACTAAAAGAGGTTGAGGAAGAGTTTAAGGGTAAAAAAGTAATTCTTGGTGTTGATGACATGGATATTTTTAAGGGCATTAGTCTGAAACTTCTAGCTGTGGAGCATCTGCTGCAGCAGAATCCAGATTTGCAGGGCAAAGTTGTCCTAGTTCAAATTGTAAATCCTGCAAGGGGCTTGGGGAAGGATGTTCAGGAAGCAAAGAACGAAACATATTTAATTGCACAGAGGATCAACAAAACATATAGCTCAAATAATTATCAGCCTGTCATTCTCATTGACCGCCCTGTTCCTCGCTTTGAGAAGACTGCCTATTATGCTGTAGCTGAATGTTGCATTGTCAATGCAGTAAGGGATGGTATGAACTTAGTCCCATACAAATATATCATCTGCAGACAGGGAACTGCACAACTAGATGAAGCATTGGGTAGAAAAAGTGATTCTCCTCGTACAAGCATGCTTGTTGTGTCTGAGTTCATTGGTTGTTCACCTTCTCTTAGTGGGGCAATAAGGGTCAATCCCTGGGACATAGATGCCGTAGCCGATGCTTTGTACGTAGCCCTTACCATGAGTGATTCAGAGAAGCAGTTGCGCCATGAGAAACACTATCGGTATGTCAGTTCTCATGATGTGGCATATTGGGCACACAGCTTTATGCAGGATTTGGAGAGAGCCTGCAAAGATCATTACACCAAAAGATGCTGGGGATTTGGTTTGGGCTTGGGGTTCAGAGTTGTTTCCCTTTCTCATGGTTTTAGGAAGTTGTCAATTGACCATATTGTTTCGGCATACAAGAGAACCAATAGAAGGGCCATCTTTCTTGATTATGATGGTACTGTTGTACCACAATATTCCATAAACAAAACTCCCACTCCCGAAGTCATCTCCGTCTTAAATGCTCTGTGCAATGATCCCAAGAATATTGTGTTCATTGTTAGTGGGAGGGCAAGGGATTCACTGAGTGAATGGTTTGCTTCATGCCAAATGCTGGGACTTGCAGCAGAACATGGGTACTTTTTAAGGTATGTCATTTTAATGTTAGGAAGGTTGGGCAACTTTTGTATCCTTCCCCCATAAAACGTATAACAGAATTTCTTTTCTTCTTTTTATGGTTGCAGGTGGAATACAGATTCAGAATGGGAAGCCAGTCACTTGTCTGTGGACCTTGATTGGAAAAAGATAGTGGAACCTGTCATGCAGTTGTACACAGAAGCAACCGATGGCTCTAATATTGAAATTAAGGAGAGTGCTTTGGTGTGGCATCATCAAGATGCAGACCCTGATTTTGGTTCTTGTCAAGCCAAAGAATTGTTGGATCACTTGGAAAGTGTGCTCGCAAATGAACCAGCAGCTGTTACGAGAGGCCAGCACATTGTTGAAGTTAAACCACAGGTATTTTTCAAATTCCTTCCCCTCATATTCCTCAACATAAAACTCAGGCTAGAGTGGTGTTAACCAAAGCATTGCTTTTGTTCTCTGCAGGGTATAAGCAAGGGTTTGGTGGCTGAAAAGATTCTTTCGACCATGGTTAACGGGGGCAATCCACCAGACTTTGTACTGTGCATTGGAGATGATAGGTCAGATGAGGACATGTTTGAGAGCATTTTGAGGACAGTTTCATGCCCATCATTACCATCAGCTCCAGAAATCTTTGCCTGCACTGTAGGTAGAAAGCCTAGCAAGGCCAAGTATTTTCTTGATGATGCTTCTGATGTTGTAAAGCTGCTTCAGGGCCTTGCTGCTTCATCCAATCCAAAACCCAGGCATCTTGCTCATTTTCAGGTCTCTTTTGAGAGCACAGTTTGAGTTTATATTATAGAAAAGTTAAGACGGCATTATTGGTTCATTGTGCTGCTCTTGTTGCGAGGATTCTTCTCCTGTGAATCAATGAAATTTTTGGTTATTAATCTTAACCTGACAAATGGTGCGACCTTGCTGTTGCGGATCTAATTCTTTTTTTGGGCTCCTGAATCGGTTTGCATGACATCTGAAGGATTTTGTTAAATATTGCAGTTCATGGATGCCTGACAATTCTTCTCTTGTACATGGTAACATCTATTGTTATATTTGCTGGTGCCACCGAGAGATTTAGTTGTGCTTAGACTGGTTAGATCTTATGGCTGTTTGTACTGAACAATGGGGCACCCAAACTTGTATAGTTGCAATATTTTTGTTGCAATACATAATGCATTTCTGTTTGAGATCTCTTCAACTTGGTGGGTAAGCAAATCTTTATTGGGCATTTGAAATTCTACTCTGCAAGCAGCGCAATAAAGTTTTTTTGTCTGCAATAAATTATTTCCAAAATATAAATTTTGACAATCAGGAGAGGAAAATGATTACTCCGGCATCCTTGTTTTTCAAGAAAAAGCTGAAATCAAGTACATTCAAGTTTCAAATATTTCATTGGTTCTGATTTTTTTTTTACGAATTTCAGTTAATTTTTATTAAAATAATAATTAAGCAATGTTTAGTATCTTTTGAGAATAATGCCAGCAATACTTGCTACAACAAGTTTTAGTTTTTTTAATTGAATTTTTATTTGTTCCGCGCTTTAACAGAGCTTTTATGATTTCTTCCGGGATTGGACGGACTCCTCCAACTCCACTTTAGACATAGAGGAAAGTATGTACATCTTAATTAATTATAATAATAAAATATTGAAATAGTTAAATTAAAGTTAAACTTTTTACATTATATTTGTTTTTTTAAAAATAAAAATATATCACATATCATTCCAGTGATCAATGTTGTTATTACTATCATTATCATTACTATTATGATTGATACCATCATTATAATCAATGACGATGTAATGGTGATAATGATGTCTTCAAATAATGATAATGGGAGAAATAGTAAAAGCAAAAGCAACATAGTATTGGAAATAAGTAATTTATTTTATTAAATTAATTGTAATAATATAAATCATTTATCGGTATGAATGAATATAGTTTATTATGTAAAATGCATGTTGTACTTTAGGGAAGCTAAATCCATTCTTATGAATTAATTATAACTATTTTTGCTAAAAAAATTCTTTTTTTTTCAATTGAATTTGTTCTAAATTAAAAAAAATAGAAAAATCTTTATGATTTTGTAATAAAATGGACATGCTTGTGTGGGTGAAGCACAAATATCAATTGATGATCCACTTGTTTATAGAATAAGTTTGGCAAATTAAATCATCTATTTAGTTATTCAAAATTTAATGATTTGTTAAGTTGGTTTATGAAATTAATAATATAAAAAAATAGTTTTTAAAATAAAATATTAATGATTAATTTAGTCCATGAAATTATAATCATTAGTCATTTTAATCTCTTAAATTAAAAATGATAAAATACCCCTAAAATCATATATTATTAGTGAATTTAGTTCCTTCTATTTTACTTAGTTCATCTAACACAACTAAAAGGCCTAAAGTACGAGCACACACGTTGTTGTCACATTATATGGATAAAATGACTAAAACATTGGTGGAATAATAATTAATTTTTACCTTCTATTAGTCTTTGTTGTTTCTCGTCCCATTAGTTTCGCAGTCACCACTGTAATCCTTAAAATCAAACTCTTAAAATCAAGTTGAATAAAACATGAATAATTAAATGTAAGGACTAAACCTTTTAAAAAAGAATGAGTTCCTCAGTTTAATTATGTATTTTTTACACAACTTTAGTTATTTTATAGATTTTAAAAAAATAGCTAAATCAAAAGATTAATTACTATATTTTCTCGATGAACAGATTAGAAGACTGATGAACAGATTAGAAGACTAATGTAAAGTTAATGGGTAAAGAAATAACAATGATAATATCAATATTTAGATATTTTCATATATATATATATATATATATATATATATATATGACATGACAATCTCTTATGTGTACGTGTGTTTAGTTTATTATTACTCAGCCACTTGATGTGTCAATTCAAATTTCTAACAACAATATATGATTTCAACTAATAATGGAACAACTAAATTAATCAACGATTTTATAATTTTAAAGATTTTGTCAGTTTGCTAATTTTATAGACTAATTTAACTAATCAATAACATTTTAGGAACTAAATTAATAATTTATTCGTATAATAATTTATCAAGGATATTAAATTTCATCAATCTAACTATTAAAGTTTTTATTGATAATTTAAGTTTATAAATTTTCATATACATTAAAAATTAATTATATTTCATTAGTTAATTTTAAAAAAATAATTTATTTATATTTTAAAAATATAAATAAATACTAGCTATAAGATAATATATTTAGTATGTTTAGTTTATTTAAAATTTTACATTGATCAAGCTAGATAATATTATATAATTTAATAGTTAGAATGATTTATTAAATTTATACTATATAAAGGGGTTAATAGATCCCTTCTTTATTTTTATATATATATATATATATATATATATATATATATATATATCATATCTAAAATCAAGGAAAATGATTGAGATATATTTATAGCATAATTAATTTATCACATAAATAAGTATTAAATTCAAAATATTATAATAATATATATGTTTTCTTAACAAGAGTCCAATTTCAATAAGACAGGAAGAAGTGAAGCTTCTTAGTATAAATCAAATTCAAATTCTTGTTAAATAACAAGTTCTTATATATTCTACATTGGACAATTCAATTAAGAGGGGAAAGAGCCAGGGTGTGTTTAGTTGTGCTTTACTTTTTTTCTTTTTTAAAATTATTTTTATGAACTATTTTTAAGAAAAAAAAGAAAAGAAAATGTGTTTAACAGTATTATACTATTATATTAAAAATAGTTTAAAAATTTAAAAAAATGTAAAAAGTTGCTTGATAAAATTTGAAGTGAAAATATTTTTAAAGAAAAATATAAAAAAATAAGCTCATTTGATATTTAATTTAAACTTTTAACTTTATTTTATAATTTATTTTATCGTGTAAAAGAAGTTAAATATATTTTTTTAAAACTAAGAAAATTATATCACGGACCACTAATAAATAATTTTTTTAAAAAATAGATACGAGACGTTATTTAAAGTAACTATATTTATAATTTACAAAAGAAAATAAAGCTTACAATTTAACAAGTCAATTTGGATAAACTAAATTGTAGAGTTGTCACATTGCTAATATCGAATTTGCATTATAATAACAATATGGTGTTATATATTTTTAATGTTATTGTCAAATTGGGGAAAATTTTGAGAATCTGTTAGGACCCATCGAACAGTAGATTATCTCATTCACCTTGTGAAATGAATTAGAGAATCACAAGAAGGGTTAAAAAATTGTGATATTTGATTATTTTCATGCAGCCTAAAATAATTTAGATTTTTACTAATTTATTGCTCATGTTTAAAATTTGGCTATCAATTTTTTTTCAAAAGTTAACTATATGTTGAACACGATGATATTTAGTTATATGAATTCATCATAGTTTCAATATTACTTGCAATAATTAAATCAAAAGATCACATATGTGGGATAAGTACATAAGCAAGATTCAATTACTATAGCTAGAATTACAAAATTATGTTTATAGAATAATACCATTAAAATATTCTATTATGCTTCTGAATTAGTGATTCACTTCGATTCTTAATAAAAATAGACATATTTACTTTTCTTCTTATTATTATAAAGTACATAATTTTAAAAGACAATTTTAAGAAAGTAAATATCAGTCAAGAAGCAAGTTATAATTGGGCAACAATGGAATAATCGATATATGCTAAAAAAAAAAAGAGTAAAAGTTCAAGATGAAAGATATTGCATAAAGAAATTTATATTAGTTTACTTACAACTTTCTTTACCTCCGTAGAATTTCTCACTAGTAATAATATACCTTGCTTAGTTCTAATTGCAATTAGTTCACTCTATACTAGGAAGAGTTTATTTTCCCTTTTTAACCAAGCCCAAGAACAATGAAGCCAAAAATTATAAACTGAGATGTTTATATAAAAATTGCAATTTCTCATAAGCCAAAGAATCAGAGAGCCAAAAAAATATAAACTAAAATACTTATGTATCAATTTCTAAGTCAACCAACATTCAATTTAAGTAAACCAATATTACATCACGGTGCAAGTTAGCCCATCCAGTATCAATAGTTTCACTTGGCGATGAAGGTAAGACACTAAATTTTCAACATATACTATCTCCACATCAAATTTTTACTAATTTTAACAGAAAAATTTATGCAACTATCATTCTTTTACGGCTTGAACTTTTCTTTTGGCACTAAAAATATCTTCAATTAATAGTCAATGACTAATCCTTTTCAAGATATAAAGAATATCAAAGTAAATTTTATTTTTTTCAATGATATTTTTTTCATATACATGATGAAGAATTGAATCCTATTAACAATATATTTAAAGAATCCACCTATCTACTATGTTTAACTTTGTTCGTATATAACTTGGACTCCATCAACTAACCTCCAAATACCAGGCCATTAACAAAGATTTTATATGTTGAAATAAATTTGTTAATTTTTTTTTCCATCCTTAAATGTTTTTGGGATTTATCCCCATAAGGATTGAATTGAGCTATTGGCCTTGTGGGTGGTAGGGACGATATAGCTGTGTCCCAATGGCTCCCAAATATCAAATCCCATATCCTTAGCCACCATAAACCTATCACTTCACGTTGAAATTCATGCAAGGCAGAGGGAATCACGGAGGAGAGAAAAAAGGGCATGAGATGAGATGGCCATTGATATGGAATATAATAGTTTCTTTGCATTAGCCACCACCAAAGGACACTACATGTACAATAAGACGAATGTCGCACTAGTTAGGTTGAGTGATTGTTGTACTTGTTTGGAATGCACTAGATCTTGTGCTCAAGAGTCATTTATATATATAAGCCATACCTACCTAGTGTGTATGTCTATTGATAGATTCTTTGTGGCATTTTTATTTTCATTAATTTGTACTTGGTTGGTTGCATAGGAGTAGAAAAGTGAAGGAGCTAATTAATGAAAACTATGGACATAAAAAGAAATTCCCCTTTGTGCAAAGGTGTATAGTACACACTCCTCACTCACTTAGAATTTATGGTAAAAGAAAAACAAAAGAATCATTGCTTACTTTTCGACTTTTGTCTGCTACTAATTAGAAGGTTGTGCAATATTTTTGTACTTGAACATCCTAGTTTTCCCAAAAATCATAGAAGCTGAACACATTAGGCGTAATGTTGCTAGCCTACTAGAAATGATTAATGTTTTGTGACTTGTTTGGGAATGCAACCTAGCGCTATCTTGGGGATAGGGCTGCATGTTTTGTCACCTGGAAATGCCTGCAAACCCTAAAGCAGAATGGCCCCAACCCAATCAATTTTGTGTTCAAGAGAGATATCACTTCAGTTTCGATTAACTTCTAAATCATGTCTGCTTTTTAATCCAGATAAGTATTTTATTCTTAATTTATAAAAAAATATTTTTTTTATAAAATTATAAGTCAATTAATATAAAGGAGTTTGTAACTTTGCATCTAAGTGAATTCTTGGACTTCTATAGTAACTTTTATTTATTGAATATCGACTTTTTTTCTTAACATTATTGAATTATTAAAGTCGACTTTTATCCTTTTTTTTAGGTGTGGGTCTTGTATTTAAACTCCCTTCTGCCTTAGTGTTCAAGACCAATTTTTGATTGGTTTAAAGAAACCTTTGTATATTTCACTACATTTGGACCCCATAAAAATTATTTACTTGTGACTATTTTTTGACTTGTAATCCTAAATATAATATTAGAAATCTAATTTTTCCACTATGGTTTTGACTCCTTTCTTTGTCCTTTACATGTTTATAAATCAATTTTAGTTTATAAAATAATTTATTACATTTTTTCCTATTTTTCTATTCTATATATATTTATAGACAATTATACTTAAACAGATACTTAATACAATTGTATATACATTACTCAAACTCAAACTCAATAATTAAACTTAAACAATTTCATATTCATTGATTTACATACTCAAAAATAAAATAAAATGATTTAATTTATCTAGTTAATTCCTCTACAATTGTTTATTAAAAAAATTATCCAAACCAACTAATAATTAAGAACGGTAGAAATTGATATGTACAAAAGATGTAAACAATTTTATTTTGTTTGTTTTGTTCCATGTGGTTGAGTGGAGATCCTTGTGTTAACTTGAAAACCATGGTTTTGTAAGAGTGGAAGGAAGGAGTAGAAAATTGGGCACGTTTGTCTTGCACTGTTCCTCCTTGTTTTCTTCCCTTGAGGAGGGTATATAAATACAGAATAAAATGGTCAAATCTGATGGAGGGTGCAAAGCTAACAGTCTCATCACGTGGCATGGCATCATTGCCAGCTTGCTCTCATGAATAAGTGGCAGCCACTACCCATTACATAGTGTCAGCGTCAGGTGCAGCCTGCCCTTCAAAAATAATATTTCATGGATTATTGCTGTGTCCTAAACCAATGTGTTGCATTGCTGCTGCCTCATTGTACCCTCTCTTACACACACACACACCAACACAAGGATCCAGGGGAATTTTTATGGATGCTATTTTGTTTATTTACATCCATCTTGATCCTACAAATTAATCATCATGTTAATTATGTCATTCCTTGAATGCCCCAAGAGATTTTTTTAGTTACCATCACTGCTAGTCAAAAATAAAAACAAGGAGAAAAGTAATGAGGGACAGTGACAGGGCCTCTTTCATTCATTCAATGTTGGCAGGACCACAAAACCAATTTTCATTTATGAAGGATTGTATAATAGAAATGGATACTTGAATTCATTTCTATTTGTTTTCAGGTAGAAAGGGATACTAAAATCTGTGCTCCTTAGGTATGCTTAGATTATGTTTGCCCTACATGGGCCTTTTTGAAAAATGCTGTCCATACGATTATATAACAAGAAATCTTTTATGGACATTCATTCAATAGCAAATACCGAATATATTTTTCATCTGTAAGAAATTATCATTAATATAATCTTTAAAATAATTACTGTAAAAGTAAACGTAATTGGCTTGTCACTGGTGTTTTAGTCGCAATATTAAGATTTTTGAGATTTTCACTATCATGTTTGTGACTACATTGAAGAAATTACAACTGTAACTACCACGGCAATTTAAAATGCAATAAGTAAAACAAAGATGATATTGTGCAAGTATACGAATATTATTATTGATTATTACTAATATCGATATTATCCAATTTGATGTATAAAAATTAAAAGCAGACAAACATGAGCAATTTGTTTTAACAACACAACCTGGCATGTACGTACATATCCTTGTATACAGCATATAAAAGTTGTGTTTTCAGTTCCCACATTTTAAGATGTTAACGTTGGTTTATATAAAGTATTCATCACACGATTTGATAATTTCATTATTATAATAGCTCAATGCAAGTAGTGTTTTTTTTAGAAACACACTGTAGTATTTATAAGCAAGTTGTGCTATATATAGAGTACTGTAACTCTTTACCATGGAAAAATAAATCAAAATGATTTAAATAATTTCTATATTTAATGTGTATACATGCATGGAATAAAAACACTAATAGATCGATCAATTACATGTAGCAAGATAAATGAGATTATTTTTTTTACTGTATCAAATACTTCTAATATTGGTCATTTTCATAGAATAGTTTGATTTAAAGTGAGTTGTTATACTTGGAACACGTTATATAAGTTCCAATTTTAATGATCATATATATATATATATATATAAAATGTACGTACGTCTCCATCAATATTTGACACTTATTTTTATTGATAACAGCAAAATATTGAAAGAGAGAATATACGTCGTAGAGTGTTTGGTGATACTGTTGGTTGTTGTTAGTTAACGCAGATTCACGTGGTCGATACAAAATAGTACTACTGAGTTTTCCTTGTCAAATTTATTTCTCGTATCCATTTCACATTTTAATATAAAATTTATATTTGAAATTAATTTAAATATATATCTTATTTTTATTCCATAATTTAAAACTATTTTTCTCGAAATTAATTATACTCAAAGAAAGAAGAAAGTAATTTTATTATAGATTAAGGGTGTGTTTTGCAAAATTAATGAATAAATTAGTTGAAAATTAAAAAATTAACTAGAAACTGAAATGTGATAAAATAACTTATTTTGAAAGTATTTAATAAAATTAGATGTTAATTTAATTTATGAATATAAAATGGCAAAGAAGTATATAATTAATTCTTAGTTATGACTTCAAATGGTAACTATGTATTTTTGAATGATTATAAATTTTCATATTTTAATTTATTTTAAATCATTTATCAATTTTTAATTAATATAATAATTTTATTAAATAAAATGAGATAATAAAAATGACTTTATATTATTTTGAAATTTTTATATTATAAAAAATTGGAATTTGATGATTTTGTTATTTCTTACAAAATTAGTAATATATTACTTTAGAAAGTAATTAGATGTTGCGACATTTTTTTTGAATGTTTTATTAAATGACATGAGATAGTAAAAATGAATTTATATCATTTTAAAAAGTTTATATTATAAAAAATAAAATTTGATAATTTTTTTAAATCTTTATTAAAAAAATTAGCAATCTATTGCTTTAACAAAAGATATATTAAAACTTAATTAAATAAACATTTTTTTATTTAAAATAAAAAAATCTAATTTTTAACTTTTGGAAAAATAAAATTTAAATTTTTTCTTAAAAGAACTTTTTTCTCTATAATTTAAATTTTTTAAGCAATAAAAACAAATTTTTATTAAACATTATAATAAATAACATAATATTAAAACAATGATTCAATAAAATACTTTTCCCACCATAAAATAAAATACTTTTTTTATAATAAAAAACAAACATAATATGTGATTGGATGAAACATCACTTTGATGGAGAGAAAATGACGAAGAAAAACATCGAATGTGAAAAAAAAACGGGTGTGTTAAATTTATGCAAATAAATAAGTAAATGCAAGATTATGAAAAATTATAAAAAAATAAAAATAAAAAACACTTTCAATTAAAAACTAAAAAAAATTAAACGCTACTTAAAACAAAATTTTGAAAAACATTATAAACTATTCAAATAAATTATTTTACTAAATAAATCTATTTTACTTAAACAAATCTTTTAACCAATAAAAGAAAAAAAATAGATACAATTACTTATACGTTGTTGTCTTGTTGATACTATTCTTTCACCAGAATAGTCTACATACTAAAAATATATATTATAGAATTATACAATTTATCAAAATGAAAATTTATTTAGAATTAGATAAAAACACTTATAAAACTGAGCTAAGATTTGTCTAAAAATATATTAATGAATGTATGAATTAACTAGGAAAAAATTGTTACGATTTAATTAATGAATAATTTTGAATTAAAATGATTGGATACTAATATTTTTTATATTTATTTATTTATTATTATTATTGATTAACACTGCATTTATTTATTATTATTATTGATTAACACATATAGTGATTTTTTGTTTCTTTAATCAGGATATAAAGTATTAAAATTCTAATTTTATTTATAGAAAAAGTCATATTAAAAACGAAAATATTCATTATTATTTGGTGAGATCATGATTTATCATTATTTTTGAGATAAATTCTTTTCAACTATATTAGGGATAAAATAAAAAAAATACTAGGTTTTTTTTTTTTTCTAGTCTATAATATCCTAATTGTTTGTGAGGACTATCTTGTCTTCCACACAAGAAGTAGAATAAACTTTGAGGTAACAATTTAAATTTAAGACATGAATATTATGAATTGGGGGGACCCTCTCTCTTCTGATGGCTCTCCTTTGCTGTTATTTTATGCACTCTACCCTTTCTTCCTCTCTCTTCTGCCTTTTCCCCTTCACTCAAAAACCCACTCCCTTTCCTTTCCTTTCCTTTCCTTTCCTTTCTTTTCTGCCAAGAACCAAAAAACAAAAGCAACATTCTCATTTTCTTTTCACTCTCTTCACACTTCACACTTCACACAACTGAATTAGGGTTCTTCCACTCCCTCCACTACCATTGTCTTATCCCACAGCTTGACCACTGAAATGGGTAAGCACATTCTCGTACTGGCTCTCACTCTCCACCTCCTCCTATTCGCCACTCTCCATGTCTCAGCTGCACCTTCCGCCACTTCCCCTGCAAGTAAGTCCCATTCGTCTGTGCTCATTCTCTTTCTTCCATTTCATCCAAGTTCTCTTCTTTAGCTCACCAGTAACTTTATGGCTTCAGAAATCGTTAGTGGGTTTCTCTCCAATGCCGTGCCCGCTTTCACCAAATGGGTGTGGTCGCTCAAGGCCACCACCAAAACGGGTATGGATCTGGTCAAGTTTCGTTTTTGCTTTTGATTTTGTCGTTTTGTTGTTCTGGGTGTTGGTGGGTTGTGAGGTTTCAATGTGGTTTGTTTCTTTTTTAGCAGCGGTTTCGAGCAGGTCGATGATGAAGTTCGAGAGTGGGTACAGTGTGGAGACTGTGTTCGATGGGAGCAAGCTTGGGATCGAGCCTTACGCTGTCGAGGTCTTGCCCAATGGGGAACTTCTCATTCTTGATTCGGCCAATAGTAACATTTATAGGATTTCCTCCTCGCTTTCTTTGTGTAAGTGTCACTACCTCATTTTCGTTATGGCTTCTGCTTCTAAGTCATTCGTTAATCAAATTCACTTTATTCAATTGTCGTTTTTTTTTTTTAAATTAAATAAATAAATAAAACCATAAGTTTGTTTTGCTGTTGCGAAGAATTCGATGTTCAGCTGGCTTTTGCTGGATTTGGAATGATGGTTTGGTTGTCATTTTGAGTTTGATCCCTTCGTTGCATCTTGTGGACTGTGTTTACACAATGTGATTATAAATATATATTATGTCACATGTATCATGTCACTTCAGTTCATGATTATGAGCTGAATGAAGATGTATTGCATGATTGTAATGCACTTTAAACTGTGTGTCTGTGCCTGTGGGACTTGTCTTTTGAATCTAATTGCTCTGTGACCGTTAAACTTCTTGTGCGTCTGTGTTGTATTATGCACTTGAGTAAGATAATGTCATTACAATTGTGCAGACAGCAGACCCAAGCTGGTGGCAGGATCAGCTGAAGGATATTCTGGACATGTTGATGGGAAGCTCAGGGAAGCTAGGATGAACCACCCTAAGGGGATAACTGTTGACGACCGAGGAAATATTTATGTTGCGGATACTACGAATATGGCAATTAGGAAAATTAGTGATTCAGGTAAAATAATGATTCAGCTAAAATTAGAAGATAAACTTCTTTGTAAACACTTATCGGAAAAAAGAAGATAAGAAGGAAAAATAAAATAAGTTTTGCCATATGTTAAAATTAGCTTATAGAAGATCTTTTGTATTAATTTCTTCAAAAGCTAATTTTTAACTTATGTAGAAACTAATTTGTAAGTGCTTATGGAGAAGTTTATGCAAACAGACCCTTAGTATCATAACTATTACATACACTTTTCCTTTCAAGAAATTCTAGAGGACTTACAAATCCTGTGTGTACTCTTGGAATGATATTGTTGGACTGGTCATCTTTGATTATAAAACTGTTACCACCGTAGAGTGAAATATGGAACCTTCTCATTGAAGTAAGATTTCTTTCAGGAGTCACAACGATTGCTGGAGGAAAATGGAGCCGTGGAGGGAGCCATGTTGATGGACCAAGTGAAGAAGCTAAATTTTCTGATGACTTTGATGTGGTTTATGTTGGAAGTAGTTGTTCGCTACTCATCATAGACAGAGGAAACCGAGCCATTAGGGAGATCCAACTCCACTTTGATGATTGTGCCTATCAATATGGCAGTGGATTCCCACTTGGTAAACTAAACCATACATGTTTTCTGTAGAAATTCTGTCGAGTATTAATCAAAATTAGACTGATTGTGTTTAATGTTACAGGGATGGCAATGCTTGTTGGGGCTGGCTTCTTTGGTTACATGCTGGCATTACTGCAGCGTAGGCTCGGTACAATTGTAGCTTCCCAGGAAGTTAGTGCTTAGTCTTGTCTCGTTCCTTCTCATGCATTACCCCGAATGAGACCGATATAGACTTGTTATAACTAAAATGTTCATTAGTGAATATGGATCTCGTGAATAAATTACTTCCATAGAGAGCTGCTGCATAACAGAAGAGATCTATCCATAGTTTCAAGTTATTACTTTTCAATTTTGCATTACCTTTATAGTGATGGTAACTACAACATCATGAAACTGAAGATGCATGCTCATAAATAGTTAGTAATCCATCTCATCTCATTTTTTTGCAGGCTCAGGTTCCGGTGACCGTGACATCTTCGGTTCCTCCAAGTCCATATCAAAAGCCCTTGAAATCTGACAGGCCTCCTTTAATTCCATTAGAATATGAACCTGAGAAACTGGAAGAAGGTTTCTTTGGATCCCTCGGGAAGCTTCTCGCCAACGCCAGTGCATCATCGGTGGAGATAATGGGAGGGTTGTTTCCTTCCTTCAGAAGCAAATCACTAAGCTACCAACTTCAAAGGCAACCACTGCTCCGGCAACCTCAAAAGCAAGTAAACGCTTGGCCGGTGCAGGAAAGTTTTGTTATCCCCCACGAAGATGAGCCCCCTTCCATAGACACAAGAGCCCCGACTCCACGAAAAACCTATCCTTTCATGTCCAAGGATGCGGAGAAAATCCAACAACTGCGGCAAAGTAGGGCATTCTATACTGGTGGATGGGATGGAGATCTCCAACACCAACACCAACACCAGCAGCAGCAGCAGCAACAAAAACACTATAGTGGTGGATGGGATGGAGATCTCCAACAGCAGCAGCAGCAGCAACAGAAACAGAAACACTTTAGTGGTGGATGGAATGGAGATCTCCAGCAACAGCAGCAACAGAAACAGAAACACTATAGTGGTGGATGGGATGGAGATCTCCAGCAACAGAAACACCATCACCGTCATCAGTACCAATCATCAATCCCTCACACATACTATGAGCAGAGCCATGAGACAACCAATGAGATAGTGTTTGGGGCTGTGCAGGAACAGGATAGGAAGCATGAATCTGTGGTTATCAAGCCTGTGGATTATGGGGAGTCACTGTATGAACATCACAATATTAGGTCAAGAATGAGTTCCATGGGTTATGGTCACAGGTATTGAGTATATACAATTAGGAAGTTTAGATTTTAGAAGTAATGACCGCAATGGAGAAGGGGAGAATGAATGAAATCAGGTATAGGTAGTGGTATAATGATTTCTTTCTTTGTAAGGAGAAGCTGGTGATCATAATATGAATTGTTTATTCAGTTTTTCCAAATGTAGGTTGCTATGGTGTGTAGATTAAGCAGCAACTCTGGCAATCATGAGGGTGGGATGGGATCAACAAATTTTGCATGCTATTTCGTCTGATGATCTTATCAAGTTTAAGTCCAATAGTTCTCTGGAAAATAAATTATTGTAATTTTGTTCTGTCTGTCCTATAATTGTTTTTGACTAAACACCTGCCTAACGTTTCCTAAAGTAATTCTAACAAAATCAGGAGATACTCTGCAATATTAACCAGCCCTGCACTAAGTGAACTAGTTTGTAGAAAACAATGACTAGTATTTCAAAGAGAATCAAAATAAATAAATAATGAGTAGTATTTCACAACAAATTATATGCATTTTATGCTCCTTAATTCAAAAAGAGAATCAAAATAAATAAATAATGAGTAGTATTTCACAAAAAAAATTGAAGATGTATTTTATGCTCCTTTCTTACAATAATACATTAACCAGCTAGATCAATTGTGTATATAGTAACAAAAATTTATTTTTTTCATAAGTTGTATTTTATTGTGCGTTTTATTTTCTGTGAATAAAAAACTATTTATAAATTCCATGTCATAACGTGCAACAATCACTTAAAAAATAGAAAACTGATATACGTATTAAAAAAATATTTTAGAATTTTAAATTATTAAGATAGATATTTACCAACACTCTGCAATATTAATCAGATGTGCAATAAGTTGAACTAGTTTTTAGAAAAATGTAACTTTTATTGTTTTTTAAATGAAACTGACTTAAAGTAAACAAGAGCGTATTTATTTTTTAATTTTAGTGAGTCAAAATCATAAAGTGTGTTAAATTAGGAAAAATACGAATAGGTGTTTTAACTTTTAAGGATGTTGATTAATGAATAAAAATTAGCAATTTTTTTATTAAAAAAATTATGTTGATGTATTTTCATTATACTTTTCAATGTATTTTAACTGTGTTTTTTAATTAGTTTAAAATATTTTTTATTCTTTAATGAATAGTTCTAGGACATTGATTGATAAGGTTTTTACATTCAATATAGTAAATGTAGTTTTACAATTTCACTTATTCATTTTAGAGAAAATTACTTTAAAGTTGGTAAATTTATAGTATGCATTTGAAATGAATTCCTTGTTGAAATTGGATTCATACATAAACTCTCTAAAATTCTTTTTAATATATTTTATTATCAGTTAAAATTTATAAAATTATGAAAAAGAACTTATTAAATAAAATTGAAATTAAAAAATTATCAATAATAAATCTCGTAAAAAAACTAATAATAAAAGTTGTTTACAAAAATGTGTTATTTATCTTAATGCCAAGCTTGAAAACATTGCAGAGACATTTGTTGACCAAAGTCTAAAACTGAGAGTATGTTTGGGTGAGCTAAGGTTGGTGGTCAGATTTTTTAATATTAATTAACATGGATTACGATGTGTCGATGTGACACGTACGGAATTCCCCCTGAAATCGTCACAATTTCATTACTTATTTTAGAAACAATAGGTTAGGATACCAATATTGAATGATAAATGAATGACCCTAAAACACATTAGAATATCTTAACATGTTATTTAATTATAGATTTTTATATGTGAAACAATTATTAACTTTTGTAATACTTACTTTTAAGTTATATTTAAGATAATTTTTAATTAATTAATAATATAAAATTTTATATTAATTATATATAAATATTAAACTCAAAAAATATTATGAAAGTAAAATGTTGCAATAAATTAGCAAATAATTAAAAAAGTAAATATGATATTTATTAGAAAAATGATAAAGTCATATTTATAATGCTTTAAGCATATTGGAAGTGAAAAATTCGTACTAGGAACACATTATTTTTAGTAATCTTCTTTTTAACATTTCATCGTATTAGTGGAAATTTATTTGTCTCCTACAAAAATAAATATACTCTGTTCTGGATGACAAATAATAATTAAAAATAAAGAAAGACAGAAAAAATTAAATTTAAAATTAAAAACAATTTAGTTTCAAGTAGAATGAAGAGAAAATATCATGTTTTTTTTAATTTAATTAACATGAATTACGATGTGTGGATGTGACACATACTCGGAATTCTCCTATGAATGTGAAATCATTACAATTTCAAAAACATAGGTTACGGTACGAATATTGAATAATAAATGAATGACTATAAAAAAATTAGAATATGTTAACATGTTCTTTAATAATAGATTTTTATTTATGACAAAATTATTAATTTTTGTACTACTTACTTTAAGTTATATTTAAAATAATTTTTAATTAATTTATAATATAATTTTTTTTACTAATGATGCTTAAATATTAAATTTAAAAAAACAACGAAACTAAAATGGTGTAATAAATAAGCAAACAATTAAAAAAATGTATATGTCCTTGTCAAGAACCTCTTGGCATGGCGTAACTTTCTTGGACTTGGGTGAGAACAGTTCATCCCGTTCAATGTTATGCACAGTGTTTATCTCGCTGCGCGTTGCGGGAGCCTATCCATGAAACCATTTCACACAGGTCATTAGTGTACACGGACCCAACAAAAGTCCAACTCCTATAAAAGGAGAAGTCACATCCATAACAAGTACACTTTACTCACTGCACATTTGCTTACACTCCGACTCGTACTAACTTGGGTGCCAGAGTGTCTTTATAGATACCTCTCCCTCCTGGCAACACACCTCGGCCAAGGCCGACAATGAAGGACAAGACAACCCACTCATCCAACAACACAGAGCAAGGATAGGAACTCCACCCCATCTGAGAAGTCCCTACCAAGGTTCCTCCTCGAAAATTCTTGAGAGGAACAATTGGTACCGTCTATGGGGACGAGATGTCCGACCCAACACCCGACCTTAGAGCTACCTCGACCCCCTTGACCTCCGCATGGGAGTTCTCGACCCTCCAAGCTTTATGAAGGAGTTAGCCGAGATAAAGAAGCAGGTTGGAACCGACAGCAATGAGCTATTCGAAGTGAGGAGGCGAGTTGTGACCAAGAGCGACATACAGAAGAGGCACTCTGACAAGATTGAGGCACTAAGGCAGGAGAACGATAAGCTCCGTGCCCAATTTTGACGCGTAGACGCTAGTCACAGGATTACTCGACAACCCGAGAGCACTGGGGAAAATGACACCCAAGATGCCTGTTTAGCGAAAGCGGTGAACAAACAATCTACACCCAAGCAGCCTAGCCCCGGGGCACCCAGTACACCTCGCACACGAAAACACCTCTTCATGGATAGAATCATGGAAGTCCCCTTACCAAAAGGTTGGAGGGATGTTTACCTGGACCAGTACGACGGTACCTCGGATCCCGATGAGCACTTGGCCAAATACGTCACTCAGGTGAATCTATTTAGTAGTGAGGATGCCATCTTGTGTCGAATATTCTTGACCTCCCTAAAGGGGTCGGTCCTACATTGGTACACCCAATTGCTCGCTAACTCGATTGACTCGTTCACGATGCTGAAATGAAAGTTCAGTACACAAAATTCGACCAGCCGTGCTAACCACCTCACTCCCGTGGCCCTGGTTAACCTACGATAAGGCAAAAACGAATTCCTATGTTCCTTCATTGCACGGTTCTTGGACGTCTCGGTTAAGATCCACGACCTCAGCCCCCAACTTGTCCTTCATTCAATGTTACTAGCGTTAAAAGCTAGGAAATTCTCGGACAGTCTGTATAGGGAAACCCCCTACGACCATGGACGAACATAGGACAAGGGCCATTGACTATATTTAGATGGAGGAGATGGTTGTGTTTCGCGATAGTGTCCATGCCGCACAATTCTCGGCATCACGCAACACCAAGGAACATGGATAGCCTGGTCGAAGCAATGGGAAAAGGGACGAGGCTAGGGGCCAGCCCGAGAACCAAAATATCAAGTTTTCACTTGCCCTCAACGCAAGTCGGGCCACATAGTTCGAGGAAGCATGTAGCATCAACCTCATCACCCTTCCTCCTTAGCGATGACTAGCCCATAATGCCAACAAGACCAAATATTACCAATACCATTGGAATTACAGACACACCACCGAGGGGTACATAATGTTGCAAGACAAGATAGAAGAGTCAGTCCAGGCAAGCCATCTCTGCAAGTTTGTGAAGAGACAGGCCGATCTCGGTTACTCAGCATGAAAATAGAGCGAACACTCTCCCAAGGGGGAACGAAGGTCGAGAAGGGATGTGATCCTCAACATGCTCGGACACCTCAGCGGGAACAAACACTTCGACGCAAAGGCACCTCGAGACTCAGAGGCTTTATCAATACCATAGGCGGGGGATTCGTTGGTGGGTTTTTGAGCTTGGCCAAAAGGCAATATCTACGCACTATCAACAACGTTCATACCAACCCTGATGGAGTCCCTCGACAACTCACCCCATCACCTTCACCAACCAAGACTTCGTTGGATTTGGCCTTGAACAGAACGACCCCATGGTAATCACCATCGAAGTTTCCAATTTTGTCGTCAGGAAGGTACTAATCAATCAAGGAAGCTCTGCCGACATCCTCTACATGTCGACCTTCAGACACTTACAGATCTTGGAATCCGAGATACGACCAGCTGATAGGATTCTCAGGAGAATGCATAGGTATGTGCAGATATGTCAACCTCCTCACAACCTTTGGAGGTCCTCGTGCGCTTCGCACAATTTTGGCCCGCTATCTCATGGTGAAGGTCGACACATCCTACAATGTCTTGATTGGCTGGCCAACATTGAACACTTTAGGCGCCATAGTATCCACCCCATACTTGGTCATGAAGTTCCTCTCTTCAGATGACCGAGTGGTAACTGTAAAGGTTGACCAAAAGATGGCTCAACAGTGCTATGTCAACAGACTCAAAGTAGGGACCAAACCTCCAAGGGATGACATCGTCTCAACACATGTCGAGATCTCGATTGAAATGGAGCTCGACCCTAGACCTTCGATCGAACAAGGGGCCAAACCCATCGAGAAGTTGGAGAAAGTCTCCTTGACAAATGACGAACACTACACTCAAATAAGGAAAAGGATGCAAGGACCACATTAAGAGCAACTGATATCCACCCTTCGACAGCACACCGACCTGTTCACGTGGCAGCCATCCGACATGCTGAGAATAGATCCCAAAATCATCTACCATCAACTCGCGCTATGTGCAGAGGCCAAAATGGTTCCACAGCGAAAGAGGAAGATAGGTGGAGACAGGCAAAAAGCCATAACACAAAAGATTGGCAAACTCAAAGCCGCCTGCTTTATCAGGGAGGTCAACTATACCACATGGTTATCAAATATGGTGCTCATCAAGAAGAGTAATGGAAAATGGTGGATGTGTGTCGATTACTCCAACCTGAACAAAGCTTGCCCCAAAGACTCTTACCCTATATTGAGCATAGACTAGCTGGTAGATGGAGCATCGAGTTTTCAGGTGCTCAGCTTTTTGGACGCATACTTCTGTATCCGTCAGACGTGGACAAGACAACCTTCATGACGGAAGGGCCGACCTATTGTTATCAAGTCATGCCCTTCAGCTTGAAGAACACAGGGGCCACTTACCAGTGTCTCATGGATAAAGTCTTCGCTAAACACATCGGCTGCAATCTCGAAGTGTACGTAGATACATGGTCGTCAAGTCACCCAACCTCGAGAAACACATCACAGATCTCGAGGAACACATATGAAAGTACGATATGAGCTTGAACCCTAATAAGTGTGTGTTTGGAGTCCGAGGGGATAAATTCTTGGGTTTCATGCTCCTATAGGGAGATAGAAGCAAACCTTGACAAATGTGACACCATCATCCAAATGAAAATCCCCTAGAATGTAAAGGAGGTCCAAAGGTTGACCGGTCAGCTAGCCTTGCTGTTGTGCTTCTTGTCAAGAGCCGCCAAGAAAGCACGACCATTTTTTCAACTCCTGAAAAGCCAACTTCTTTCCATTGGAACAACGAGTGCGAGAAGGCCTTTCAAAACTTCAAACAGTTCTTAGCCTCACCACCTGTACTGATGAGGTCAATCAAGGGTCGAGACCTATATCTCTACTTAGTCGTATCGGAAAACGCCATTAGCGCGATCATAGTCCAGGAGGAAGGAAAAAAATACAGAGCCCAATATATTGCATTAGTATGACACTACAGGGCATCGAATCTCAATATCAGATGATAGAGAATCTCGTCCTTGCCCTCGTCACCTCGGCCAGACGGTTACGCCCTTATTTCCACTCTCATGCCATGGTTGTCCGAACCGACAACCCCATCTGACATGTCCTCCAATAGCTCGAATTGGCAGGAAGGATGATGGCTTGGTCAATGGAACTCTCCAAGTTTGTCCTCAAGTTCGAGCCGAGAGGAGCAATCAAGACCTAAGCGTTGGCCGACTTCCTGGTCGAGATGACCTCAGCTCCCAAAGAGGACCCATGGTGGACATTCCACGTGGATGGTTCGTCTAATTCAAAAGGCGGAGGAGCCAAAATCATTTTGGAGGGTCATGCTAGATCACTCACTAAAATTTGAATTTAAAGCCTCAAACAACTAGGACAAGTACAAAGCCCTCCTCCTAGGACTCGACTTGGCCCTAGAAGTCGAGACAAGACGAGTGTGCTATTACACTGATTCACAACTAATGGCCAAGCACATCAAAGGGACGTACCAAGTGAAAGACCCTCTACTCCTAAGGTATTTCCATCGGGCCTAGTCTATGCTTCAGAAGTTCAGAAAGTTAGAGGTCCTACATGTCCCCCACGATCATAACTCTTGCGTTGACACCTTCGCGTGGCTGGCCACTTCTAAGACACCTCTTTGGCACATCTTTCTTCACAAGGTCCTGACGTCACCAATGGTGGATAGACTTGAGGTTCTATAGGTCGAGGTTGAGAACAGGGGATATATGATTCCCATTTTGAATCACTTACACAATGGAACCACCCTGGAGGACAAGGCTGAGGCGGCCAAAATATGTTGGATGGTCAACCGATACGTCATCGAGGTTTGCCACTTATACAAAAGAGGGTTTTCCACCCCTCTCCTGAAATTTGACAAAAACATAGATAGAGTACACCTTGAACGAGATCCATAAAGGGATCTAAAGATTCCACTCAGGAGGCCATACCATGGTAGCAAGAGTACTCAAGGTCGACAACTACTGGCTGATGATGAGGGAGGATTATTGACCTGACGTTTGCAACTGCTAAGAGTGTCAGGTCCATGGCTTTATCGACCACTCCCCTACCAAAGCGCTAAAACATGTCGCCGCACCATGGCCCTTCTCGGCGTGGGGCATGAACATCCTTGGACCATTCCCTAAAACTAAAGGACAAGTAAAATTCGTGCTCGTTGGTGTGGACTACTTCACAAGGTGAATCTAGGCCGAGCCTTTAGCTCAAATTACCACTCAAAAAGTCCAAAATTTTTTATAGTGAAACATCATATGCTGGTATGGAATTCCCAACTCAGTGGCTATCAAGAACGGTACCTAATTCGTCAGGAAGTCCCCGCATGACTTCTATGAACACTTAAAAATCATGCACAAAGTGACTTCGATCGAACACCCCCAGGCGAACAGTTAGGTCGAAGCAGCCAACAAGGTAATTTTGGGCAAGCTTCAGTGACACCTCGACAGAGCCAAGGGACTATGGGCCAAACACTTTCCCAGCATCCTATGAGCCTATCACTGCTCTCCCAATCCTCCAAAGGGGAGACCCCCTATCGACTCACGTATGGGACCGATGCCATGATTCTGGTCATGATTGGTGAACCCTTCTTGAGAAGGGACTTTTTCAACCCCTCCGAAAACCCTTTATCCCTTTGGATTAACCTTGACCTAGTGGAAGAAGCTAGAGAACAAGCGTGCATAATGATAATTCATATTTTAGATACCTAACAAGGTCTTAAGATGGGTATAATTAACTCTATTTTGTAGCTAAAAATCGCATGTTAGTTTAGATTCAGATTATTGAGATAAAAAGAGGGAAAATACAAATCTATGCTAATTTGAGAATTTTAGCTAACAAAATGTGTAGGTTGAAACTGAAGTCCTGGACCATCCCAACCGAGATTGAAGTCGTCTCGGCTAGACGAGTTCCTTTCCATGTCGACTCTGACTCCAGTAGTCGACTTTGACTCCAGTAGTCGACTCTGTCCTTAGATTCCAAGTCGCCTCGTCTATCTGGATTCATCCTGACAGCAAGACCGACTCCGCTCTAGAAAATTCGACACGTGGTTAATTAGGGAAACTGTTAGTCTGACAATAGTTAGTTAAAATAGTTAGTCTGTTAGTAGTCTATTATTTTTGTTAGTCGTTAGTAGTTAGAACCATTAGTTAGTTAGTTAGTTACTTTATGGTTAGTTAGTTAAGACAAATGTGTATATAAGGAGATGCGTAGCTCATTCATTGGTTCCACCTCCACCTCCACCTCCACTTCTCCGTTGTTCATACACTCACACATACACTTTCACTTCCATTGATCGGTGATTCACGGTGCTTCAGTATGACGTTCAGTCAGTCGAGTGGGTGCAGGTTCAGAGTTTGAGTAGCGGTCGGTTGCTAGAGGAGATTGACCAGTTTAGCTGGCACACTCTGGTGGACTAACCCGTCTGTTCTCTAGCCATCTTTGGTGGACCACTGCAGTTCTTCCATGGTGGTCGTTATGGAAGGCTGAGTCCATGATTCCACAACTCCATGTATCAATACAATCGTTTCTACAATAAATTGGTTTGTGTTTCTCTATCTTTTCGTATGTGTTCCTGTTCTGTTTCTCTACTTCTTGCTTATGTCATGATCATGCATGCGTAAGAGTAGATCACGTTAGGTTAGAGGCTGATTGGAACCAATCTAATAACTTGTTAGGTAATCAATAGAAAGCATAAAATCAACCACATGCATAATCCCTGCTAACTCGAGGCCACGGTTGGGTAAGCCCCTCAGTCGGCAATGGATGAATGTTAGGCGGTCGTCTTAAGATCTTAGGTTAGTTTGAAATTGCATCCATTACTAAGAACCAGAACAGATTGCTTGTTGAACTTTGGATTGATATGTTAAATTTCCATAGGTAGTTTACTTTCTGTCTTGCATTTACTTTGTAGTTCCGATACAAGCCGAAACCCCCTGCCTTTACATTCCCGTTATTGTTTAAGTTTGCATTTTGCATTTCCATTTTCTGCGTAATCTTCTGATTCCCATGCTAGGCATCATGAATACACATGTCCTTGAGAGATTCGACCTAGGTTGACCTTATGTTACAAAATCATAGTAAAATCTAGTTTTATTTGAGATTGCATCGACAGCAATTATCACATATGACAAGCAACTTGCAAAGAACGGGTAGCCCGGCGATACAACTCTAAAGTCCGACCCCACGACCTTGACGAAAACAATCTTGTGTGGCAGAGGACTGGAGATGCAAGGAAGAAGAAGGAAGATGGGAAGTTGGCACCCAATTGGGAAGGACCATTCTAGATCCGAGAATCCCTCGAGAACGATGCATATCGCCTAGAATAGCTAGACGACATGTGGAACTCCACCCACCTTAAGTGTTATTTTAGCTAGATTAAACATTATGATGTACTCTTTTTCCTATCCCTACCATCGGTCCCCTCAAAAACTTTGTAAAGGGCATCCGAGTTGGGAAGGTTTTTTAATGAAACATCCTTTGCAACTCTATCTCTCATACTTTCTACTTTTTCTCATTTACCCCATTTATCGTTGAATGTTCCTTGGTCCAATTGGACTCGAGCACGGAAAAATGCTCTAGTTCCCAAGCATGCTTTACCACTGAGCACCCCTCAATCCAATTGAACCTGAGCGTGGAAAAATGCTCAAGTGCCCAAGCATGCACTACCATTGAGCACCCCTCAATCCAATTCGACCCGAGAGCGAAACAAATGCTCAAATGCCCAAGCATGCATTACCATTGAGCACCCCTCAGTCCAATTGGACCTGAGAGCGAAACTAATGCTCAAGTGCCCAAGCATGCATTATCACTAAGCACCCCTCGGTCCAAACGGGTTGAACGCGGAAAAATGCTCAAGTGCCCAAGCGCACACTACCACCGAGCATCCCTCGGTCCAATTGGACCCATGCGTAAAAAAATGCTCAAGTGCCTAAGCATGCACTATTGCCGATCACCCCTCGGTCCAAATGGATTGACCATAGAAAAACACTCAAGTGCCCAAGTGGGCACTATCACCGAGCATTGATAATGCTGTCGACACACCATCAAACTAGTAGAATCCTATGATTTTAGGTCATGTCTAAGCGTGGACAGCAGAGAAATGTGCAGAAATACCGGAGTGTAGGAATGTAGGGATGCAGAAATGCAGGAATAGTAAAGAATAAAGGGATTTTGTTTTGAGTCAGAATCACAAAGTAAATAGCAAAACAGAAAGTAAACTAACAAAATGAATTATCAACAATTATTTATAACATCAATCCAAGGGTTCTGTCCCGCCATCGGTTATCATGATTCTTAGTGAGGCTACAATTCCAAACCAACCTAAGTTTAAGTTCCTTTAGAAAATTATCTAACATTCGTCCATGCCTACTGAGTGTGCAATCGCGGCCCGTAGTTAACATGGATTTAAACACGATGGTTGATTTTAGGCTATCAATCGATTATCTAACATGTATTAGATTGGGATTAATCAATCCGCTAACCTAACGTGATCCAACTCCCACACATTCATGATCAGGAAACAAAGTAAGAATTAGAAATAGAATAGAACATGAATCGTATACAGAAAGATAGAGAACTCAAACTAATTAGACTTGCGAAAACCTTAAATTGATAAGCAGAATCATCCTCTCATGATCATCGCCATGGAAGAATTGCAGTGTTCAATATAAAGAAGGAAAGACAGAGAAACAAAGAGGAAGTACACTGGAGGGCGCCGTAAAGACAAATTTGCCTTCATTGGATCGTCTCCTCCAGCGACCTATGGAACTCTGAACTCTGAACAATGCGAACAATAGATCAACTAAATGTTAACTGGGATGAACAATGAACACTGAACAACAGATTGATTGAACGAAAAACGAACCAATGTCAACAACTGACTTCTCTTCCTTTTATACACGTTTTACCAACGACTAACTAACAACTAACCAACTAACTAACTGTCTAACTAACAACAACTAATTGAAATACCTAACTAACTACCTAACTGCTTCCTAAATGATCACGTGCTCGAAGTTGCTAGAGTACAGTTCGCTTAGCCTTGCTCCTGGGACGGATTCGAATGGTCGGGATGAACTCAGTAGGCGGAGATGGAGTCAGCATGCAGAGTTTCCATGCGGAGTCGAGTTAGTTGACGGAAACAGAGTCGCCATGCGGAATAGAGTCAGTTGCTAGAGACGGAGTCGACATGTGGAGTTGCCATGCGAAAAGGAGTTGACTTCTAGAGATGGAGTCGACACGAAGAGGAACTCGTCTTGTTGAGTAGGACTCGGTTTCGGCTTAGCAGAGTGGAGACTTGATCTTGGCTGGGCGAGTGGTACTCTAAAGGTCAGCCAATACAATCCCAATTGGAGCTCTATTTCTCCAGATTCGACCTGCACAAGGAAATAACCTCTTTGTGAGCATAAAATCCACAAATTAGCACATATTTGTATTTTCCCTCATTTTAGCTCAATAATCCGAAACTGAACTAATATGTGATTCTTAACCACAAAATAGTATCAACTATGTCATCTTAAGACCTTCTTAGGTGTCTAAAATATGAATCATCAAGCACCTTTGAGTCCAATCGGACCCGAGCGCGGAAAAATGCTAAGTGCCCAAGTGCGCACTATTGTTGAGCACCCCTCGGTTCAAATGGACTTGAGCGCGGAAATACGCTCACTCTCACCGAGTACCCCTTTTGGACTATTCGTGCGAATTTCTAAAAGAACATTAAAGGAATGTGCCAAATATTAAAGTACTAAAGATAACAAAACATAGCAAACAATCTCTCTTTTCATTAGATGGAAAGGACAAATATAGACAAACACTTATATTACATTCAATTCTTACCCTCAGACATCTCATCCAGATCAACCAACGCTCCACCGTTCATGTCTTTGTGGACAGTAAGGGTAGTCACATCCAAATCTAGCACGATCATCGAAAACTGACAAAGAGCCTTCGCAAAACCGGCCAGGTGCTCAGTCACGATAGTTAACTCAGCAACTTCCAAGTCCTTTGCTAGTTGCTCTAGGTCAGCCTGAGACTTCGTCGTTGCGGTTTCAACAGTAATCACCCTCGACTCCGTGGCCTGCTGGCTTTCCACCAAGGATTTGACCTTAACCTTCTCTTGGGCAAGCTCTTCATCCTTAGTTAATAGCAACTTGTCTTTCTTCATCATCATGGCTTGAGCAGTCAAGATGTCTTTCAGTAGATTGTCAAAGGTCTATCTCACACTTGCCATTTCCTCCTGCAAGGTAGCGTTCGCCTTCTTAAGCCTCTCGAGCTCGACCGTTTAGGCACCCTACTCCTTGAACTACTCTTGCGACTGTTTGAAGGCCCCGACCCGAAATTGGATCATAACCCAAGAGCGAGCATGGTAGATGGTCGCCACTTCCATGGCTACGATGGATCCTGCCTTCACCATCAAATCTCTGTCCCATGCCAACATAAAGTTGGAACCTATCATGCCTTAGGGGTGGAAGTCGGGACCCCAAAGCGAGTGCTTGCCACTCGGCCCACTCAGACACATAAGGTTGTACACTCAAGTTTTTGATTATGGAGCAGTGACACTATTTGGCAAAGGCGACAAAGGCCCATGCTCCTAGCCAACGCTAGAATCCCCAATTGTGGACGCCATCTTCCTCTTGTGCCTATGAGAACTACTGGCCTCATCTGTTAATGTCGGTCTTTGAATCGCTTTAGTGACATTCTTGTGAGTCAATGATGCACAATCGTTGGCCACTTCCTTCTCGGCATTGGCCACACCCTCCTGGCATTGGCTGCTTCTTTCCCACCGAGGTACCTATGCCTTAGGCCGCGAAAGTTGAACTGCTTCCCTATCAAATAATCTACACAAAAACAAAGAAAGGAGTCAGGAGACGTCGTCGCACGACCGACCTACCGAGCATCAGCAACAAAATGACTTACTGCTTAAGTACTTGACCGAGCCATTGACAAAGACCAGTTAGACGAGGTTTTTGCAACTCATTCCCTAAGGGAACTCGTTGAGGAACGACATGTTTGACCTGTCCTCGGTCGACATGTCCTCCTGAAGACACCCATTGAACCTCTGTAGCTTTCGCTAATAGAGGGGCATCACTCATGGCGAACGAGGCTTTGCCAACCGCTCAAACCTTCACGAAGCGGCTCTTGAACCCTTTATATGACGTGGAGTAGGCAGTAAAGAGAAAAGTCCTCGGAAGGTTTATCAACGACACCTACCCAAACTTAGCACCCACGTGGACAACGTAGTGATGAAGGAACTTTGGCGTCGTGGGTTTCATACGCAGGCAATGGCAGATCACCCTAAATGCCTACATCGTGGCCCACCCATTCTAGTGCAGCTAGCTAGGAGAAACATCCAAGGTTTGAAGGACGTCAGCCTCAAACGTGTCGAAGGGGAGACTCATGCCGAGATCCCTCAGCGGGGTCTCCTACAATTAACAAAAGTTGGCTTCGCCCTCCCTTGCTAACACGAACACTTGCTCAACGACAGTGCAAGACTCTGTCACGAAGTCTTCCTTGTTGCCCAGTGTTGCCAGCATCACGTCCTTCGATAGTTCAGCCATATACCCCCGGGAGGACAACCGATGATGTGATTTTAAAATAGGACCATCTTGAAATTAGGTAAAGGAGGAACTTGATCCTAATCGCAACCTGTCGGTAGAATCAAAGTTATCAAAGAGCGTGACCCTAATCGCGAACTGACAGTAGAACCAACACTATAAAAGTTCTCAACCCAAGAAGAAAGGAAAAACTCTCACAATAGAGAAAACTCAATTTTATTCAAATTCTAAATTCTATCATTCTGGTTGTTTACAAGAGTTTATTTATAGACTTAGTTAGGCAGCCCTAAAGTTAATGCCCATTAATATTTTAATTGGCATAAAATATCATTTGTTATAACTCCTCACTAACCTTTTATTTTCCACAATAAATGACCTTTCCATTTTTCCACCAACTATCAAACTTTCCGTTTTTCCATGAGCTATCAAACTTTCCATTTTTCCACCAGCTATCAAACTTTCCATTTTTCCATCATCAACTATCAATCTTTCTATTTTTCCACCAACTATCAAACTTTCCATTTTTTCCGCACTTAGGTCTTGCAAAGATTGCTTCATCATATTGGTTCTGGGCCTAGTCAAGGAACCTCCTGTATCACGCAAAGGGTCTTTGGCTTTGTTGGCTGGGTCTCTATCATTCCCTCCCTCTTCAAAAGGATTCATCCTCGAATCAAATTCCTCACCTACAACAAATAAAGATAACTCAGCAACATTAAAAGTAGAACTTACATTACCATATGCAGTTGATAAATCCAACTTGTAGGCATTGTCATTGATCCTTTCTAACACTTGAAAAGTGCTATCTCCTCTTTGTTGTAACTTAGAAACTTTTCTTTTCGCCTAAGAACCCAAACACAATCTCCAGGTTCAAAGGTCACTATAACACACCCTTTATTGGCTTGCCTTGCATATTTTTCATTCCTTTTCTCAATGTTAGCTTGAACTTTGGCATGCAACTCTCTAACAAATTCTGTCTTTTCAAAAGGAGAATAAGAAATAGATTTAACAGTTTTATTATATGCAAACTCAAGATGAGGCAAGCATTCTTCCCAAGATGCTGGTCTGTTCCTATATGCAGGTCCCTTCAAAAAGGCAGCACCTGGGTTGAGATCAATTTGGTGCTCAATTCCTCTAATGAAAGGCAAGCCACTAGGGACTTTAACGGGAAAGACATCTTGAACATCTTGCAAAAGATAAATAATAAAAATAGGCAAAGAAGAAGAACCAATTTTGGAGTTTAAACATGCCTCATTGTACACGAGTACAAGCATAAGTTGGTTGGAAAAGAATACCCTATTGATCTCACTCTCTCTTGCAAAGCAACTCATTTGCTTTTTCTTTTCTGAATCGCCCTCTTTGCTTTTGCTTTTCTCATTTTTTTGTTTGCTTTTTTCTTTTGTTCTTTCACTCTCTTTTTCTTTTGATTTCTCACACTCTCTTGGTTTTCTCATTTTTATTTGGTCTACAAATACTTACTTTGGAGACAAAGGAGTAAGAGTAATTTTCGGCTTATTGTAAATAAAAGAGAAACAATTGGTATACCCATTGTAGACGCAAAAGGGGGAAATATGACAAAAATTCAACCTTTTTCTTTTCAATTTTTTTTGGATTGCAATATGTAAGTCGAAATAACATATTGACTACTAGCCATTTTTTTTCAATATCGAATTTTCTCTTTTTTTTCATAACTTTATCATTCGTTTTTTTATACGATTTTTTTTGTATAATATATGATAAAAAAGAAAACAAAACACAATGAGACTACAAAGAGAGACAAACAAACTTAAAGAAATAAAACAAAAGGAGATGAATAACACGAACAAATAGAATAAACCACGATGGCACAATAGGAGAAATAACAAAAGAAAGAACAATTTTTTTTAATCTAGAGACTAGAAAAAGATAGAGAAGCAAAAGATAGATAACACCTTATTTCAAGAGACGAAGCTTTGATACCAAATGATATGATTTTAAAATAGGATCGTCTTGAAATTAGGTAAAGGAGGAACTTGACACAATAGGAGAAATAACAAAAGAAAACAATTTTTTTTAAATCTAGAGACTAAAAAAAGATAGAGAAGCAAATGATAGATAACACCTGATTTCAAGAGACGAAGCTCTAATACCAAATGATATGATTTTAAAATAGGATCGTCTTGAAATTAGGGAAAGGAGGAACTTGACACTAACCGCGACCTGTCGATAGAACCAAAGTTATCAAAGAGCGTAACCCTAACCACGACCTGCCGGTAGAACCAATACTATAAAAGTTTTTAACTCAAGAACAAAGGAAAAACTCTCACAATAAAGAAAACTTAATTTTATTCAAATTCTAAATTCAGTCCTTCTGGTTATTTACAAGATTTTATTTATAAGCTTAGTTAGGCAGCCCTGAAGTTAATGCCTATTAATATTTTAATTGGCATAAAATTTCATCCGTTATAACTCCCAACTAACCTTTTATTTCCCATCATAAATGACCTTTCCATTTTTCCACCAGTTATCAAACTTTCCATTTTTTTCCACACTTAGGTCTTGCAAAGATTACTTCATCATATTTGTTTTTGGCCTAATCAAGGAACCTCCTGTATCACACAAAGGATCTTTGACTTTGTTGGTTGGGTTTCTATTAGCCGAGAGGGGTACACATCAACCTCACCACTCAGTTAGTCGAAACTAGGGAGGCCTCTGGAGGGAAATACCCTCCTTTGGGGGGACCCAAGTCCCCACTTTGTCGCTTCACACTTG
Organism: Mucuna pruriens; assembly: GCA_025330945.1. Taxonomy (NCBI): domain Eukaryota; kingdom Viridiplantae; phylum Streptophyta; class Magnoliopsida; order Fabales; family Fabaceae; genus Mucuna; species Mucuna pruriens. The sequence goes on from JAENHJ010000544.1 coordinate 3,399,266, forward strand.
GGTGGCAACCAACCCCAAAATGGCTCCCAGTCTAAAGACGGCCTCGGTTGGTCAAGAACTGACCTCAGCCTGAACCTCGACCACCTCTTGGATTGGCTGGGCACTCGACACACTAGACAAAGATGACAACAAAGAGGGGGAAGCGGAGTTCGACGAAGTCGTCTCACCCACCGGAGCCACCTCTCTCTCAAGCATCCGACCCTCGGAGCCTTAAGAACTGCCAGAACTCATAACGTACCTACGAGACTTCAAGCAAATGAAGAATTGATAAAAGAAAAGCTTCGCGCTAAAAACTAAGAACAACAAGGAGCTTCAAGGAATAAGTGAGTGACTCTCAAGTCCACCTCGCTATTTATAGCGGCAAGATGGGCCTTCCAAGCGTGGTTGGGGGCCTAACCCACGTCATGCGTAACGCCACGCCCCGTAACTAGCCGGAAATGCAATGGTTGCCACCTCAAAACCTAGTGAAGCATTTAATCCGCGCTCTACCCCAGGACAACGCAATGATGGTGCATGGGCACGGGTCCCCAAACGTCCTTTCCAACTCGTATACCATCAATCACCATAGCCCTCTCCGAGGCCTCGTGACTCCGGGGGAAAGAGTACCTGCCTCTCCTAAGAACCTCTCCGCATGGCGTGGCCTTCTTGCTCCTAACCAAGAATAGCTCGGCCCACTCAATGCTATGCGTGGCACTTATCCTACTGCGTATCGCAGAAGCATATCCCTAAAACCGTTCTGAATGAGCCACTAGTGCACATAGGTCCAATGCAAGTCCAACTCCTATAAATAGAAGAAGTCACACTCATATTAGGTACGCTTTACTCACTACACACTTGCCTATACTTCAACTCTTACTGACTTGAGTGTTGGAGTGTCTTTGTAGGTACCTTCCCTTCTTGGCAACACACCTTAGCTAAGACCGACAAGGAAGGGTGAGGGGGCCATTCATCCAACAGTACAGGATAAGGATAAGAACTCGACCCCATTCGAGAAGTCCTTATCGAGGTTTCCCCTCTAGAATTCTTGGCAGGAAAAAAAACAAATAAGATACTTATTAGAAAAATGATAAAATCACATTTATATTGTTTTAAACACAGTAGAAATGATGAATGTTGGGAACAATTTTTTTTTTGTACTCTTTTGAAAATATTTTATCTTATTAGTGAAAATTTATTTACAAAATTAAATATATACAGTTCTAGATGATATATAATGATTAAAAATAATCAAAGACAGAAAAATTGAATTAAAAATTAAAAATAATTTAGTTCCAACATCGAGTAAACTACTAATTTTGTTCGTGACTAGGGTGAGCTAATACTATACAGGTTCTTCCGTCCTTGGCATAATGGAAAATGCTATCAATATATTTTTTAATATTTTTTTCTATTAGTTAAAATTAATTAAAAATTATAAACTTAGTAGGTCTCGTCCTCAATTAAAAACAATCAAGTTTGTTGTCATTTTAATGTCTGCCTAGCTTTAGCTTATTTCAACGTTTACAATTTAAAATAATAAAAAATGTTTTTTTTTTAAATAGAATTGATACAATAGAAAATATAACTAATAAAATAAATAATATAATAAATAATTTGGGCCTAAAAGGCCAGAACCAGTATGCAAAATTACACATATTATTTCAAATTGGACTGCTTGTGAAGGGACTAATATGAACAAAGGAGATTAAAAAAATTTGACACAAGATAACACATGTTTCGCGAGAGCATCGACCATTAAGTTGGTTTCCCTGAACACTTAATTGCAACTAATATGATTAACTTTCCTCAAACTCCTTGGATAGCTATCTTAAGAATCATTTTCAATAATTAAATTACTCAATCCCTTAGATATGGCTACTTCCATTCTAATCTTAATTGCCCGCCTCTACTACTGAGCAATTACGTAAGGTACTAGAGAAGGCAAACAAAAATTTACCCTTCCAATTCCTTATAACCCCTCTCACGACAACTTTAATACTTTAATTTGATAAGTAAAAGTTCCGTTACAGTTCATTTTAACAAATTTCTTATGAGATGCTGTCAACCAAACTAATCTGATATGTCTTGGATTGTCCTCCTCAAAAATACCTTATATGCCAGTAAAAATAAATAAAAATTGAAAAAGAAAAAATAGAATTGAAATTGCATGTATAAGACATTAACACGGTGCAAAACAAAAAAGCATAAAAGAACTTAACATCTTGATGACAATATGCATGTTAGAAATTTCTGTTATATTTAAATCATTGAATAAATTTTTCGTTACAATTGGATATTGATTTTATTGTCTAAGATTGAACGTGGAAAATGATATTAATGATTGAATGTAGTTGTTGTCAAGTATAACCTATTATTTATGCAAAACATTTAGCGATATTTAATTGTCCAATGAATTTTATAGTAGGTAGAGTTGTGTAAATTGAACATGCTCTTTATTTTGGATCATTGTGTCTACTCATCTCTTCAGAAAACACACCGTTGAAGTCGACATTCTCACTTCCGCTTCGTCCACCACTGCTCGCCCTTCCCTCTAAGGCGGAATGCTCCCCTACCAATTCATTTTTACATCCCACAACTTCGACACATCGCTTAGTCCCATTCATCTCCAGTGCAAGAGCACTCGATCAATGAGCTATTACGTACTTTGTCAAGGGTGGTTGCTTCTAGACAAACCTCCTGATTGTCTTTGCACCTCTACCTCCTTTATCACTGAGTGGTCATTTAAGGGCCTTAACTGGTGATCTGAACTGTTTCCCTCTCGACGACGAAGCTTATCCCCATCGTCTCACTGGCCGACCTTGACCCTTGTTATTTTGAGGTCATATCTAGTATTCAGAGTTTGACTCGATTTGGTACCGCTCTCGTGTCCGGCACCGAAACCGTGCTTTACCCTTATAGTCTTTTTGCCTTGGTGTATCTCTTTCACATTTAAGAAAAATCTGGAATCTTGGTTTATTAATTGGTGGAATACTAGGCAATCCAAATTTTTCTTGAATGATATTCAAGAAAAAAGTATTCTAAAAAAATTATTGAATTTGAAGAACTGTTTTTCTTAAATGAAATGTTAAAGGAATGTATAGGGGTTTTAGTGGCATTTCACCCCTAACCACAACTCTTCCGTTGATTCTTCAACATCAGTCGGTTCAGACCTCCACTTAGTTTCACCTAAGCTTCATCCTCATCATGATAGATCACTTAGGTTCAGGTCCATAAGTAGTGGCAATTTCCCTATGAAGACCCGCTTTCACTACGACTTTGGTGGTTTCCCTTAACCAAGCCACTACCTATGAGTCACTGGCTCATTCTTTAACAAGCACACGGCCAGAGTCCTGGCTAGGCTACTCCCACTACTTGGGAGCCTACAGTTTCATGTTCTATTTCACTCCTCGATAAGGGTTCTTTTCACCATTCCTGCACAATACTACTTCACTAACGGTAACCTAGGAGTATTTAGCCTTGCAAGGTGGTCCTTGCTGATTCACACAGGGATTCCACATGCCTCATACGAGTAAGGCTTCAAAAAAGCTAGAATATTACAAATCTTTGTGAGGACATATTTTCTCTATAATGGCTGGAGGTTAGTTTCTAATTAAATTTCCACTATATATATTTGATATGAATATGTGTTGTTTAATGATTAGCATGTTTATCAAAAGGAAAAGTCACACCCAAGTTGCAAAAGACAATCTTGTACATATAAATTAAGTCCGCTTCCCCCTTATGCAATCTCATGAAGACCCTTTCATCGATATGGCTCAACTGAATACACCTCGACCTCCCTAGGCAGAGTGATGTACACTTGCCTGAGCAGCCACGCCATGGTGACCGGGGTAGTAAACCTCAAAGTGTACACTTCCACCTCCCCACTTAGTCACTCATACCCCAGCATGTTAACTGAGGGGAAAATCCTCCTCTACGGAGGGACCCGCTACGAAGGAACAATGACCATTAGCTCCTCAAGCACAATCGGTGTAACTACAACCGAGCACACATCGACAAGGGAGGGGAGGTCATCGTCACTACCATCGGCACACCTAACAAAGGAACCACCTGTAGAAGTGGCCTTCGATGAGCTAACATTGACGGACCTTAAACTCGAACTCAGTGTCTCGCTCGATGACGAGGCACCTATCGAGTGCACCTCAACCTCGACCATTCAACCAGCCCTAGCGGATGACTCATCAGATCTCATAGCAAGAAGGAGGTTGCATACCTGAAGTGGAAAAGTTCAGATGTTTGGAGATTGGAGGTAGGGAAGTTGGTAAGGAAGATTGGAAGCAAAGAATGAAGATAGGGAATGGAGGTGGTGTGCCTTCCTCGTAGACCACCACCCCTTTTATACATGGCTTAGCATGTCGAAGGTTGCATGTCTTGATTGGCGAATACCAAACAACTTTGGCATGTAAACCCAAGCATCGTAGCACGCCAACGATCACTTGCATTTATTGGCACGAAAACCCAAGCACTGCCTCATAGACACACCTGATTATAAAAAACGATGCATTAATGCATGCAACTCCCAAGGCGTACCTCACCCCAAGCCAACAAACACCCTCTCCACACCACTTCCGCCCACGCGACTTCACCTCAAACCTAAGAACACCACCCCGTGCCAAAGGATAAGTCTCTGTGTTCCTTCACAACAAACTTGAAGACTTGGGGGCAGCTGTTTTCAAGGCACACCTCGAACACCCAAACCAAGACCTTGAACACCTGGTCGACCTAAGAACTCGACCCCTTTGACACGTCTCACGCCTAAGCACCCGTCGAGATAATAGCTGAGATCCTTGGGGACCAGTCGATGCCAAATACAAAGCATACCCTTGGGGTGTGGCCACTGCAGATAGAGCGTCCAAAGCCTTAGCACACTATAAAAGTGAATCCGAGAACCAAACACCAGGTATGTTCACTAACCTAGAGAAAGATCCACATGAGAGATAATTGACTTGAGCGTCGGAGTACTTCTACATGTACCCCATCCCACGCCCCAGCGAGGTGGGATAACTCAAAGATCCATGAGGAGAACTCAAAGATCGACAAGTAGAGCACGGAGGTCGACAATAAAAAGTCAGAAAGATCAGAGAGATTAGAGGTTGGTTGTAACTCTTAAGGAGAAATCCCAGGTAAGAATAATAATAGTTATTAATTAAAAATATTGATTGAGATTTTAATTAATTTTAAGTTTTGTTATATATAAATTTAATTTTATTGTAATTTTTATTATTAATTTTTTAATTATAAAATATTATTATACTTTATCTTGTAAAATAAATCTTCAGTCTCATCATTAGACATTGTTTTATTAAATGATTCTTACAAATAAACATATATCATTATATTTCATCATTAATTCATATTACTTTTCTTTTTATAAAATATATATTATATATTATATATAGAGAGGACAAATGAATTTATTTCAAGAGTAATTTAGGAGAATTAATTTTTATTCTCACATTTTATTTTCTTACAATCTAATAGATAAAATGTATCATTTAATAAAACCAATATATATATATATATATATTACATCTAAAGTTTAAAAATTTATTAGTAAATTTTGGGTTGATGATTTAGGTGACACTTTCACATTAATATGTCTACAAAAGTTATAATCAACAAGTTTTATATTAAATTTAAAGTTTACAAATTTATTAGTAAATTTTTTATGGAGAGTTTATGTGACATTTTGATAGTAACATGGCTTCATATATGAAACTGATATGAGGTAATGATAAATTTATAAAATAATAAAATTGATAGAAATGAGATTAGAACTCAACTTTTCTAAAATATTTTACTTAATTGATTTGTAATATAAACAATATATTATATAAAATATTACTTCATGAATTAATTATATTTTTAAAATATTTATTTAATATTAAATATAGTTTAAAAATAAAAAATTATATAAAAACAAAATTTATATAATTTATTATTTAATTTATTTTTATGCAATTTTGTCTCTATATAATTAGAAAAACTATGAAAGTGTTTTAGCTATCATCATTCAATTTAAGAGTTTTTTTCGACAAGAACATTTTTAATCTACTGACTATTTCAATTTATCATTTTTAATATTTTTAATTCTCTAAGTGAATTTCAATATTTTATAATAAAATTATCAATAATTAAAATAACATTATATCACAATATAAATTATTTATCATAAATTTAAAATAATATATATTTATTTAAAAATATTTATCTATTTAATTTAATTATAATATATTAAAAATATTATTATAAATTTAAGTTATATAAAACAAATATTTATACATGTTCCCCGAATGATATAAGAACAAATGTCATCATGACTTGTCACATGTGAGGTGACGATGGATTCAAAAAAATGATAAAACTAGTAGAGATAAAATTATATCTCACAAATATCTTTTTTCTTTCAACACCTAAATCATTAATTATTTAACTTGTTTAAGTGGTAATATAATTAACATATTATATATAAAATTACTGCATGAGTTAATTATTTTTTTAAAATACTTATTTAGTGTTAAATTCAGTTTAAAATTAAATAATAAAATTATATAATAAAATATAAAAAGAAATAAATTATATAATTTATTATTTAATTTATTTTTCATACAATAAATATAAACATACAATCCTTTTATTTTCATCTTTATTTTTATCTCATTTTCTTTTTATATATTTTTTATCACATAATCAATATTATAATATTTATTTCACATAGAAAATATGTTATATATGATAAAGTTATACTGTCATCCAATCATAAATAACTATGTATGATAAGATTATTGAATTTTAAAATAACCACCTTAGAATTTATATTAATAGTTATCTATGATTGAATGATAGTGTAAATTATTTTACGGTGTGAGTACATGATCATTCAATTTATATTTTAATATTATAATATATATTTTAAAAATAACATTCAATCTTTTTAATATAAAATATTAAATATATAAATATTTTAATATAAAAATAAATAATATAACATCAGTGATGAGGTAGAAAAAAAGAGATAAAAAAGAAGATGAAAAATAAAAATATTGTATGTTTATATTTATTAGTATTTTAACAAGTGCATGGCACTTAATAGATATTTGTTTCATATAATTTAAATTTATATTTTATATTTATAAATATATAAATTATATTATAATTAAAATTTATAATAGATAAATATTTTTTTTGTGTATATATATATATATATATAATATTTTAAATTTATAATCAATAATTTATATTGTAATACCTTAATTTTCACAAAATAATATTATTTTAATTATTGATGATTTTATTAAAAATATTAAAATTGAATTTAAAATTAAAAATGATAGATTGAAAGAGAAAAGAAATTAAAAAAAATTCTTAAAAATGTTCTCGTGGAAGAAAAGGTCCTAAAATTACTTTTATTGAATAATAATAGCTAAAAATGTTATTGTTTAAAATAGTTTTTCTAATTTATATAAAGAGAGAATTGTATGAAAAAATAAATTATATAATTTATTTATTATTAATTTATTTTTTATTTTAAAACTATTTGAAATAATAATTAAATATTATAAAAATACAAGTAAGTAATGAAGTGATGTTACATATAATATATTATTTATATCCGAACTCAAACCAATCAAATTATTTAATAGTTTAGGTAATAAATAAGTAAGAAAAAGTCATGAATTATAATCTCATATTTACCTATTTTATCATTTTATAAAATACTTTGATAGTGTGACCCTACATGTAAGACTAAAGTATAGCTAAACTCACTCAAAAATTTGTAGATTATTATTTAATTTTTAAAACTTTAAAACGTATTTGGTACATTATGATAATCAATTTCATATAACAAGGATAAATATTATTTTTGTCAAATATTTTATATTTAACTTTTTTTTAAGAAAGTTAAATTATTATTTATTTTAATTCTTTAACTTAATTTTTTATCAATATTTTATTTCATCTGAAATGTCAATTATTTTTTATTTCTAATTAATTATTTTAATTTTATTCTTTTTTTATTAAATTTAAACTACATTTATTTTGGTAAGTCAATAAGTATTGGAGACTTGTTTTTTATCCAACTAATCTCCTTTTACGAGATCGACTACTTTTATTTTTTAATTATTTATTTAAACCAATTATATATATATATATATATAATTCTCGTGTAATGTAAATATTCCTTCAACTTATATACTTATAAATTCTATTGAAATTGAAATATACTCGCACAAATGCAAGAAATTTTAACTAATTTTCTTCCTAATTTACCATCCTAGACTCAACTTCACACCTTCACACCTTCACACCTTAATCCAAACTCAACTCGCTCAAAATAGAAATTTATATTTATATTTATATTGTCATATACAAACATCCTTACAATAGTTCCAGGTACATAACATTTAATTGCTTGATTATGTATTAACATTTAATTGACAAACTTAACTAATTATTTTCCGCAGCAATTCTCCAATATAGGATGGACTGGGATTTCATTCGAAAGTTCAATGATATTTTAACAAGTAAACTTATTTGTAAAACGTTCTAATCTCTGAAATTAAAAAATATAAAATAAATTCTTAAAATTAAGATTCCTCTTTTGTAAATTCATTTGCATCATTATAGTCCCGACGGAGTTGCCGGCAAAAAAAAAAATAACGTGACTAAATTTTAAAATTAGAAATTTATCTAACATTTTTAAAAAATTCAGAGACTGTTACTCTACTTGAACAGTATAGTTATCGATAGTTTACATGGTAACTATTAGATAAAGATACAAAAAAAAAAGTATATGCATAATAGTTAGAGAAGATAGTACTGTCTTGCAAATAACTTCATCTTCTTTTGACAATACCGAAATTACAGACGGACGATTCTTGATGAAGAATGTTATCTTTAGGTGTTGCCTTGTTTGAATCTTCATCAAAACTCATCAAATCCTTTAATTGGTCATAATACTTACCAGGCCTTGTTACCTCACCACTATTGTGAGCATCCAAATCTAACAAAGACACAGACTCCAGATGAGGCCTTGGAGACACTATGTTGATTCTAATTCTAAACAGGCAAACAAGATTAGATTTACACAGCCTCCCAAATCTCATCAGGATTGTGCAAACAGAAGAGCAACTGCAGCTAGCAATTACGCTTTTGGCGCCGCAGAAGAGCGTCCGTGGAAGCTTCCCCAGACTGGTTAGGCAATGCTTCCATGTCGCGGTGAACTGGCAAGGGTTGGAGCCTCTCTGTCTACACAGTTCAGTTTGACAAGGTGTAAGTAATTTTTATTATTTGGCAATATGAAATCTTCACAACAAGTTTAGAGGAACTTACATTAGGGATGATGTAAGGGCGCACTGCAATCCCAATTACTATGCCTAGTAAGCATGAAAGTCCTAATCCTAGAGTCCAAGTCATAACTGCACCTAGCCCTGGACAAAAGAGAGTTTCTCTTTTCACATTATAGTTTATTCAATTAGTGTATCTAGGTTACATAAAAGACATGGAACAATTAAGGGAAGACATAATTTAAAGCTCTTGCTTCCAGGATGGTTAAGATAAACTCACTCAAATAAAACAAAAGTAGAGATGAAACCCAATGGAAAAAAGATATAATAAAGTATAAATTGCTCTGAAGTTACTCCCTCCATTTCAAATTGATTTTCGATTCAGCATTAAAATAATTTATATTGATTGATATTTTCAGTTTTTAATGAAATATTAAAACTTTTATTCCAGATCTGTCCCCAAATAAATACTGTTGTCTTAGAGTACCTCATAATTAAAACTTTTATTCCAGTTCTGTCTCCAAATAAATACTGTTGACTTAGAGTGTACTTAATAATGCATCTATAGTAATTGAAAAGGAGAGTTTTTTTGGAAAATTTATATTTTATGGTACATAATTGAAAAAGAGAATAAAGATATTTTAGTAAAATTGTTCCACTAAACAAAATATTTATTGCTTTTCTTAATGTGTGAAAAAACCTTAAACATCAATCAATTTGAAATGGAGGAAGTAATCATCAACAAGAATCATGGAAGAATGCAAATGAATTAACTAAAAGGAAAATCCTTCAGCAGAACAATTAAGTATGATTGTGGTTGAATTTTAATAGAGAAAATAGGTATGGAGAGGGTGAATAATTATTAATTATCCATTTTTAATAATGTTTTATTTAAGTGAAGGAGAGGAGCAAAAACTGCAAAAGTACCCCTAATATAAAACATGCGGAAGAGAAAAGTCACAGTCAAGGTTGTTTTTGGAATTGAGCAAAAATGTAGACGAAGTTATGAGGCACCCACTAAATGCAGGGAGAAAATCCCATGTCAAAATGACACAATAGTCACTGGTCCCCACTGGGTTTCATTCTGTCCACTTGTTCCCAAATTCAAAACAGTAGAGCAAATATACACTCCCATCTTTCCCCTCATCAACTGCCCTATATCATCCTCCCAGAATTAAGGCTAAGAATGTCAAACAAGAATCTTCATTTGTATAACTCAAGTAATGAAATAATTGATGGAGTGATGATTTACATTTCAAAATTATAAGTCAATTGAAAGGTTCCTCTAATATATGATAAAAATAAGTGAATAACATTTTACAGACTTAAATAAAACTGCTTGGCTTCACTATGTTCATGAAGAATGACATGTTTCTACAAATATCATAAAACATACAAGTGTCATGGCCTTGGTGCAATAGAAGAAATCATATCCAGTATATTTATGTCTGTGTATTCAATTAACCTGTTATATTTACTTTATAGTTTGGGTTAGAATGTACTAAACACTAGTGCAAGATTTTACACACTTCACCATGTAATAACCCCTTTAGATCAAATAACAACTTAATTAGATGTAAATATTATAATTTCTGTTAGCATGGCATTAATTTCAATCAAGATGGATTTTTATTTTTTTTATAAACAATGAAGGTGGATTTTCAATCTTGAACAATGCAATGATGGATTTAGTAAAATTTTGATTTTACAGACTTGTTTATTTGTGTAAAGATTGATTTACTTAGAGATGCTTTAAGCGAAAAAAAGTAGGAAACAAAACTTAACAATGATATTTATGCACCTGCACAATACTTCAACATCTCTTCCACCTCATTCTTTTTTTCTATCTCTCTTTCTCTATCACATCATCTCTCACTTTCTCTCCCTTTATTTGATATGTGAAGACTCTATTACTTCAAAGTTCAAACACTTCATTAACACATATCATTTCTCTCTATATTTTTCTTCCTATCACATCATATTATTTATCATACCTACACTTTTCTCTCTTCTCTCTCTTTATCTCTCTCGATGTCAGCTAGAGAGAAGGTGTCGACCAATCTTTATTCTTTATTTTTTTTCCTTCTATCTCTCTTTTCCTTCCACTTCATACACCTCAAAAATTGGGTGTATAGCTATCATTTTACAAAACCCAAAAACATAAAATGTGAAAAAATAAAAGACTATCATACACTAGCAGATATACACATGCCCCAAATTCTAAATCTCACCAGATTTAGGACCAAGGGTACAATCCTCCTCCTTCAAATTAATCCGGCGGACCAATTGATGCATGTGATCTGACACCAGCAAAGCACAGAGACCAGGAATGAAAGTCAAGTCAAAATCATTTGAAAATGATGCATTCAGTGCAGGTCCATCCTTTGTGCTTGACTGTTTTGAAAACCCTCCAGCAATTGTGGTCACACCTAGTCAAGACCAAATCAGACAAAAGGAATGTTCAACATTTCCTGATAACACAACTCACAACATTAACCATCCCAACCATGCATTTAAGAAAAATCATTAAGCTACTCAATGCAAAAGCAAAAACTGGAGGGCCACCACACTCAACGTTTTACATGTATAGTTGGACCCACACTTTGCTTGCAGAGTTGACCTTCCCTCTCATCCTTCATCCTCTCTCTCTTGTCATGCAACTTTGAAATTGGCTCTTACAAAATAAGCAACTCGCTCTAGAAATTAAAGTAATTTCAGTCGACAGTAAAATATTAATTATTGATATTTCAAGACAATCCCGATTTATCTATTGATATTTCAAGATATTCATGGTTTATTATGCATGTGCATGTAATATGACAGTTGATTTTCTTGTGAAAGGCTAAGATTACTTACTTTACCTTCTAAAGTGAATTGCTCACTTCAAGATTCAAATCCTGCAACTACAGAGCATATGCATTTTTTTTTTTTGTTACAAGATCACTGGTATCCTTCATGGACGCAATTATGCTCCAGTCAGAAAAGACTATTATGGTTGACAAAGTTTTCTGGTCGAGTATTTAATATAATATAAAGGACTTAAACTCAAGACTAATGGTTAAGCAGTGTTAACTGGTGGCAAAAAGATGCATCTTCAGTCCACATCATGCAGTCCGAGGCAATTTAATGATGCTAAAGACAAAATCTAGATGCAACCAAATTATGCAATTATTTACAAAATACCCTTGGCACTAATTTTCCTTATTACGTGGTTGGACTTGTCAGCAACGTACACATTCCCTCTCAGATCAAAAGCAAAGCTTCTGGGTTTGGAAAACCGAGCTGAGCCCACATCCCCATCCGTATACCCGGCAGACCCATCTCCAGAAAACCTCGTGAAAACGATTTCTGCCACAAATAAGCACAGAAAATCAAGAAAAATCGAAACTTTGGCCCACCCCAGAGGACGGAAAAGAAGGGAAAGAACCTTGGGAAACGGGGAATTGCGCGGTGTAGAAAGTGCTGTTGACAGAATCGAGAAGGATGAGATCGGAGAAAGAGGGTCGCTGGAGGACGGCGAAGGGGTAGACGTGAGGCTTGTGGCCGTCGAATACGGTGGTGACGGTGTAACCGTCTTCGGGGATGACGACTTCTTTGGCGTTAACTGAAAAAGGAAGAAAGAAAGAAGGAAATGAAAATAGAATTGGAGAGAAAGGAAGAATTGAAAAAATGAAATCCATAGTTACCGTGAAGTGAGAGAAGGGAGAGAGTGAGCGTGAGGAAGGTAGAAAGAGAAGACATATCTCGTCACAATGCTCCAAGAGTAAGCACAAGTTTTGAGTGTTTAACATTCGATGTAGTAGTGGTAGTAAGGACTAAAGGTTCCTTGCCTACCAAGTAGAAGAAAAGAAAAGTTTGGCATATTTTATGTTTGGGACTTTGACCCAGAGTCTCTCTCTCTCCGTGCAACTCACTCCAAGTTAAGTATTTTTATTTTTTTAATTGAATTGTCTTTGTTAATTTTTATAATTTATATTTTATTTTATGCGATTTGTTTACAATCAAGTAAGGTTTGTATTATTTTTTTTTTTTACCAAGAATCAGTTAGTAAAAATCCGGCTTATCCCACTATGATGTGGATTCGAGTTATGCGACCAGTGGTAAGTAATTTGTAAATATTTTATTATTTTTGTTGGTATCTTATTTATACTTATAAAAAAAATATTTCCAGTAGCATAGAAAGTGGTTGGATTGCTATAAGAAATATATTTGTAATTATTGGATTAACATTTCAAAATATTTGATGCAAGATTAAATTATTATTATTATTATATTCAAAAGAATAATACGTGATATTTATGATGTGTTTAATTGGTATAGAAAAGAAAATGTGAACGAAAACAGTGAAGTGAATAAAAGGAAAAGGAAAAAAATGAGTAAATAATAAAATATTTGTTAAGAAAGATAATTTTTTATTTTCTTTTATTTATTTACGTAGAAAGTAAAAAAAAATACTATAGAGAGAATGTTTAATAGTCATATATTCACGATATAAAATAATTTTATATTATTATTTAATAAAAAATATTGTTAGTATAACTTTAAGTAAATATTTTCAGTGTTAATAAATTTATTATACATAGTCATTTGTGGTTGGATAATCTGTTTTCTTTTATATAGAGAGAGGGGGAGAGAAGAGGGATCATGTTACTTTAATGGTGTGTTTGAGTGAAAATAGAGAAGAAGGAGAAGAAAAAATTGAATTATGATTTAGTTATGTAGAAATAGAAGGAGAAAAGTGTGGGTTCCATTTTGTTGATTAACCAAATAAATAAACAAATAATATTTTTGAGTTACATTATTGTTCTTACACATTATACACTACAATGATAGAACTTTAATCAATTAAAAATAATTTTTAATCAATTATATATATTAAAATATTATATATAATCGATTAGTATAATTGTAATCAATTATATATGAAGAGAGAACAACTTATTCCAAAGGAGTTATTCTTCATTCTTACCCTTCATTTCCTTACAATTTAATCGATAAGATATGTCACTCATTGTAGTTACTATTAGAATAACTTAATTCATCCTCTCTCTATATGTGTGAGAGAGACCATTTACCTAATGATCTATTCACTAATATTTAAGTAATTATTTAAGAAGAATAAAACAAAATTATCGAAAACAACACAATATTCTTGGTAAATTCAACTTAATAATATCTCACTCAAACATGAAATAGTGAAGGATTGACATGTCTCAAAAATTGAAAATTTAAAACCAAAACCCAAACATAAAACCTAGTAACACTCTAAAGGCCAATCCAAATTATTTATGTTCAAACTAGAAAAAAAATAATGCAAAACCTAAACTCGTTCGATGTCACGTCCTATCAAAGCTTAACAAAATCCAATAGAAAGTAATCTAAAAAGTCAAGTAAAAAAATGGAGAGCATGACTCACCCTTTTCCTTCTTACAAGTGATGTTCAACCCAAACAAAACAGGATAAATGTACAAGAAGAATGAGAATACGCCTCATTGCTATCAAGGCAACCTCTACAAGACAAGGTAGCACACATACAACCATATAAACATTCCATGATAATCATCAACACACATGTTATGATAGTGATGCATCCTATACACTATTCTATATGCATATTGTACTAACTCAATCAAGAAAGTAGGTTAGGGGGAACACGTCTAATATTCGCCTCTATAGTTAGTCATACCACGCTAACATAATATCTTGTAGTAGCTCATCAAGATTTACTTAGCTTTTACCATGTGCTTTGACTCGTGGGATCAACACGACCATTGAGGTTTCTGTACCGAGTAGCCCCCAATAGGTCTAATGACGTTATCACTTGGTTCATGTATACTTTCTTACAACATTGGTTGCATTACATGATGCATGTCAAACGATTCATTTTCTTATCGTTTCTTTTTCAAGTTGGGCTGATGAGGACCATGCTCGCCTCTCACAGGCTAGATACCTCATCTCACTGAACCCACAACAATGAACACCATTCTCGCTTCTCTCGAGCCTAGGTAGCTAACCTGACAAGTGTTATTCGAGTTCCTTTCTCGCCAACTCTTGACCTAAGAAACTCATTGAATAACCACTCATCTATTACTCAATTTCATGTCTCATTCTCATTTCTTTCAATGCAATAGAAATTATAATTTCATTCCAATTCATACACAACAGTCATATATATCATACATAATTTACAAGAAACACTAACTTCTTAAGTCTATGTCTCATGGAATCTATTCATTAAGTTTCACACCTCTCACTCAACGAGTACACACTCTCCCCTAGTGAACGAGGACCACAAAGAACCCTACACTAACACTCACCTAGCAAACCACCTATTCACTTAGCGAATGGGTCATTCGTGCTTAGCGAGTTTCATTGCTTGCTCAGTGGGTGAAACTATAGAAAGTTCATACCTTCAACTTACCTAATGAATCCTAGATTTGCCCAGCAAATGAACCCACAAAGAATTACTATTCTTAAGCTCTCCTTTTCTTGCCAAGTAAGAGTTAAGCCACAAAGGCTCTAGTGGTGTCATTCACCCAACAAGTCTTGAGCTCGCCTAATGAATGGTCCCACAGAGAGTTCCTACTTTCTGACGCTTACTCTCTTGCCTAGCGAGTTAGATCATATAGAGCACTACTCTCAAACCTTCACATTCTCAAAGCCAAGAAAAACAAACTACTTCAAATGAGTTATAAATAGCAAAAATTGAAAATGCTTTGCATAATTGGTCAATACCCATAATTAAAACATGTGAAGTTTATAAGCAACAAATTTTACAATCCTTGTCGTCTAAAGAAGAAATCCACAGGCTTGAATATAGGTACCCTAGAACTAAGAATAATAAAGATTAATATTCTAGAACAAGAAATGTTAGATAAACACATTGCAAAAGGATATAATTTTATACATTTAAGATTAATACAAGTAGCTACAAAACTAAATTATAGATTAGGAATAAATATCCCATTATGATTTTATTAGGAGATATAAGATTGAAAAGGTCCAATGACTCAATTATAGTAGTTATGGAAAGTAATCTTCGCGATGGACCATTTTTTTTCAATTGTTATCCAAACTTCTCCATGGACGTAAGAAACAAATATACATCTAATTCAATAAAACTACATATTAAATCCCGAGATGAAACATTGGATGAAAAAATTGGGCCTTTTCAAATAATATATAAAATTTATTATAAAGTAACCAAAATTAACTATAATTTTAAGGCTTTAAGATCATCCCAAAAAAATATAACTATAGTAATAGAAGCAAATCTAAGAAAGTTCTCGGTGCAAGTCCCCAAAAAACTTAGCCATTAGAAAATAGTAAATAAAATCCTAAAAGAATGGATATTTAAAGATATAATAGAAGAAGAAAAAATTATAATAATCAAGTTAGAGAAATAATACAAAAGGACAACAATGTTAGATTAAGAATGAATAGATTACCATTTGTAAATATATTAGAACCTCAACATTTATTCAAAGAAGGGCCCTCTCAATACTCAATAGACAAGTTATCAATCAAATTTAAAGAAAAGGGTATATGACATTTTATAGATGTGTCAATAATTAATTTTGATCTTACAAGATTAGATAACACTGTGCCAAAAAATACAAGACCAGTTTATGAAGAAACTAGTAAATTACAATCCCCTTCATATTTACCTACTATGTCACAAACACTAAATACTCTTATTAAAGAACAACCCTTTCAAATAGATAAAGAAACGACATTAAATCCCACTACAATAAAGAAATAAGGGACGAGTTTTTATCAACATTTAAAAAGAGACTAAACTATTTAAAAGACTATTTTATCAATATTTTAAAAAAATGAAATTAACATGTATTTCTTTGATTGATTTTCAAATTACTACAAAATAAATCATCTAAACTACTCATTCAAAATTGAAAAGAAACTAAACCCTTTGGATAAAAGATCAACATCTTGGAAGACTCTAAACAATAAAATAATAGAATTAGAATATCCTCCCTTAGAAGGAATAACAATCCAAGTTAAAGATTTAGAAATAAAAATCATCCCTTTTAAGGATGTAAATGCAAAAGATAAAATAATAGACAAGAAGAATATTAAAAAGTTACATAAGTAATTAAACATTTCTAATGTAATATTAGAAACCATGTCAAGACAATTAATTAGAATGGAAAGTACAAATAAAAAATAGATATACCAAGCTCTTCAAAATCAAATATAATATCTAATCCTCCTATACGACCAATATATAAATTAAATAATGTACCTTAAAAGGATTAGATGCCATTAAATTTAAAAGTAACGTGGAACTAGATATAGAAAGTATAAAACGAAATTAAGAAAAATTAAGTTTAGAAAAACCATCCATAAATACTTTAGAGAAAAGTAATTTGAAAATAAATAAAATAAAATTTCAAAATAGAAGTTATCATAAATTAAGAAATTATTATCCAAGATCTACTTATCTTGACATTCAAATAGAAGAAAAAAGAGAATTTGTTCAAAACTCTTATATTGGGTCCATATAGGATGGAATTTATATGATTTAAGTGAATAAGGTATTTTAAACTTAACTCGTCAAATGTCAATGGCAGCAACCGCCTATAAAGCTAAACAACATTGTGGTGGTGGGATATTTTATGTACTATAAGAGAAAAAGAATTAGTACTAAATAGTTAAAAGGCTGAAACACAAGAACAAAATGTAGCATAACTTTAATATATATCATTATTTAAAATTTTGTGGGTGATCCAAATATATTTAAAGAAAGAGCTGCAAGTCAACTAGCAAATTTATACTCTCTCATTATGTCATATTATATATGGTATAAAGATATCTTTTTTATCAAAAGTAACCATTGGAAAAGATGGATATATAGGATTGTGGAAAGAAAGATTTATAGTTGGACTACCAAAAGTATTCCCAAAAAAAGGTTAAAGTAAATTTACAAAGAATATGTGGAAATCCAATATCTTATGAAAATATAACTTATAGTCAAATACATAACATAGTTATAGATACCGGAAATACTAGTTTGTCCTTATTTCAAATTACAAAATAAAATTCCAAAAAAAAGTTCACAAACAAAAGGGAAGTTGAAACATTCTATCAACAATATGGAATAGAAACTATTAGGCCTCTATTGCTAAACAAAAAAGAAAAAGTAAAAAACAATTATCTAAGCAAACAAGCAATTATAGAAAACCTTATAAGAATTTTTTTATAAAAATACAGGCCTAAAATATTCCAAAAGAAAATATTAGAAAACATAAATATACAAAACCCAACAAGAAGAAAATGCTTGCCGGAAATGTGGTAAAATAGGTCATTATACTAGTAATTATAGAGTCCAACAAAAAAAATGAATTAGTATTAGATAAAGTAAGACTAATTTAAATGAATCGATATTATCTAAAATATTGTAAAAAAGAAATCCAAGACTACTTAGACAAAGGACTAGATAGACCTTCTAAGTCTTCTTAGAGTTGTTTAGGATTCTATGTTATGAATGCGTCAAAACAAGAAAGAGGGACTTCTAAATTAGTAATAAGTTATAAACCCCTAAATAGTATTAAAATGGATAAGGTACATATTACCCAATAAATCTGATTTAATAAAAAGGCTACATAATGCAACAATATTCTTTAAATTTGATATGAAATCTAGCTACTATCAAATCTTAGTGGTAGAAGAAGATAGGTACAAAACAACTTTTGTAGTACCTTTCAGACACTATAGATGGAACATAATGTCCCAAGGGTTAAAAAAATGCACCAAGTAAATTTCAAAATATTATGATGTCTTAAAAAACTACATGGATTTTTTCCATAATATATTTAAATGATGTCTTAATTTTCAAAAAAAGGAATAAATTAGCACATTTTACATTTAAATAAATTTATAGAATTCATAAAAGAAAATGGATTAGTGGTTTAAGCAAGAAAAACAAAAATATTTCAAACAAAAACTAAATTTTTAGGATATGACAAGGAACAACTACTCCTATTCAGCGGTCCTTAGAATTTGCAAAAAAAAATTTCAAATGACATAAAGGATAAAAAAAATTGCAAAGATTTTTAGGATGACTAAATTATGTGACAAATTTTATTCCAAATATTATATCTATATTTGCATCCTTATACAAAAGATTAAGAAAAAATCCTCCTCCATGAAATACTGAAATGTCTCAAGTAATTATTCAAATTAAACAAATCACGAAACACCTATCTTGCTTAGGAATTCTAGATCCTAAGGCCTTTTTAAGTGTAGAAACTGATGTCTCAAAAACAGGCTATGGAGGAATTCTCAAAAAGTCTTAAAAAAACTCTTCTCAAGAACAAATAGTTAGATATCATTTAAGAATTTGACATCTAACCCAACAAAAGTATTCCACAATTAAAAAGAAAATATTATTCATTGTTTTATGCATCACAAAATTTCAAGATGACTTATTTAGTAAAAAAAATTTGGTAAGAATTGATTATAAGGCTATTCCAAGCATTTTGCAAAACAATGTAAAAAATCTAATCTCAACATATTTTTGCTAGATAGCAAGTCTTGCTTTCATGCTTTGATTTTGACATTACCTATATCAAAGGAGACAAAAATTCTTTGCCTGGTTTTCTTACAAGATAGCTTTTACAGGGATCAATATGAATAACAGTGGCAAAGCAATGTTGAAAAATCAATATGGCCCTCCATTAAGTGGTAGGATACTTCCATTGTCAATAAGAAGTTCAATAAGGTCGTCAACACCATTACCTTCACCAAACTCAACACTTGTTACCTTAAGGTCGCACACTTTGGCCCAAGTTGTTCAAAGCACCCAAACTAAAACAATAGAGAAACCCATAAACCTTCAAAACCCCTTAATCCCACATTATATAGCACGTGAAATTTTGAACGTTGCTTTTTGCATGAGGAGTGGTTAGATATACATTAAATGCTACTTGGTTGCTTCTTATGCTACTTCTGCATTTCTAAAGACAGAAAAAGGTTGTGTTAGAAAAAGACTATTTTTCTTTAAATTCGATGTGTTGTCTACTATTGATGAGTGAGGAAGCTTCTGTTGCTTCCTTTTGAATGGAGTCATAATATTGGCTTCCTTTAATTGTACTTGACTTGTATTATGAAATCTTTGTTGTTGTTCTTCGTCAATATGAAAGCTTAATACGTTCTCAAAAATAATATATTAGGTAGACATTTGAACGTTGGATCTAGATAATCATCTCTTTATATGAATGAAAGAGTTCATGAGACAAGATAAGTAAGATAAATAATACTTTACACTTTTACGAGAGATTCCTTCTAATTGGAACAGTGCAGTCGTTCCACTTTCTAGACGATCTCTTCTTTGGACGGTAGGAATGTCTTGGGACATTGAGTTCTTCTGTGGACCCTTGACTATGTCTTTAGACATTGAGTCTCTCTATGGATGTTGAGAACATCCTTTGGACGAAGAACTTCTCTAGGGACGCAAAAATATGCCCTTTGGATGGAGAGTAACTCTGTGAACACTAGGAATGTCAGAGTATGTCCTTTGGATTGTGAGTCTCGCTATGGGCACTTAGAATGTCCTTTGTACGATGAATGATTCTGTGGACACTGAGCACGTTTGAGTACATCCTTTGGATGATGAGTGTGTGTATGGACGACGAGCTCCTTGTGGATGCAATAGATGAACTTCTTTTAAAGTTAGTTTCCCTTAAATGGATGCATTCCAACCTTTAAGTTCAATAACCTACAGTTCTTTTGAAATCTAGAGAATAATGGTTAATCATAAATCCATTATCATAATGTTTGTTATCATCAAAATCCTTGGGTCATTTTGGACGCATAGACTTATGTTCCAACACACCAAAAATCCTAACATATCAAGAATAGTCACGAATTTAATCAATTACTTACATATTATCCAGCCAAAACATCCAAAAATTACATACAACACTTACACTAATCCAACGGTTTGACCGTCTTTTAGACATCATAAAAAAATACAAACATTGGGGTTCGAAGGACAACCCTACTACTTGTCTTATGTAAAGGAGCCCCAAAAATAGTGAGATATTCTCACTCCCCTTCTTACCTGGTAAGCAAGAGACAACATCAAAAGGGTCCTCACGATTCCCTTGGTTGCTCTCCTAAAGCTTCCTCTAAAGGTTCTCCTTCTACCATCTGGCCTAGAAAGTAGAAATTTTATCTAATTCACCACTTAAGGTTCCTCTTCATGTTGCTCTAGTGTCCTCTTTGAGGATTTTCCTCCTTGATCCTTTAGAGAGAGAGCACTTGTGTAAAATTACCTAACATAAAATAACTGACGTGTAAAAAGGTTTGTTTAAGATTTTTACCCTAATGGACTTAACCAACTTTTCTGACCAAAACAAGCCCAAATGACTATTTTTCTTATTTAATTAATTAAAACTCAATTTAAAACCGAAATATATTTCCCAAAATAATAATTATTGGGTTAATGACAATATAAAACGATCAACCACTTGTTAATAAGGATAATTAAATAGAAATATTTACAAACAATAATAAATATAATAAAAAGTGGAGTGTTACATCAGACTTCTTCTTTCTTTGTGACTCAAATTCTCTCATTAAATTCATACTTGCATGCTTTTGATCCTTTCATCTTTTGTGTATTCTTCCTTCAAGTAATCCCAAATTGTTTTGGTTGTTTTCAAAGTCATGATTCTACTAAAAATTGTTTGTGAAACACTAACAAACAAACATGTCTTTGCCTTCTTGATTTTTTTTTCTTTGTGAATTTTTATTTGGGCCATGATGGGATTGTTTAGCAACAATGAAATATCATAGTCCTCTTCTATGACTTTCTAGAAATTTAAAACCTCTAAGCATGACTCCATTCTCACTATCCAAAAATCATAATTTTTTCCATCAAAGATAGAAGAAGTAACTTGTAAAAAACTTATGGATACATAGGCAACAAATACCAATGACGTAGTAATAATTTTCCTTTCTTTCTCATTTTTTTTACATTTTTTAATTTTAATTATATGCATTCACCTTTATGGGTTAAACTTTAAAGAAATTCCTTAATACATACTTATTTTAGTACTCAATATAGAGTCTTTTTGTTGAACATACTCGATTTTCCTATTAAGCTTGTTTGGGTTTCTTTAAAGAGTCTTCTTACAATTTTTGCATGTTATACATGTGAATGAATTAATCATGATAGATGGGGCAATTGAATAGTACTTGGGAATAAAAATATTCATCTAATTTTAATGAAAAACTCAATTAGTGTAAGCCTTTTCATTATTATATTGATTTGGTGGTTTAAACCTTGAGATGCAACAAAAACTTGAGGAAAATTAATTTCTCTCAGTGTGTTTGATTATTTTACTGAGATTGACAATTATAGTGGCAAGGAAAATGGTGCATCATATGATGATCATCTTACTCCAATTGAGAAGCGATTTCTCTAATAGATAGCAATTTGAGCTTTAAAGGCTAGTAAAGATGGTGAGTATGTCTCGTCAAGATAGAATTTAGGAGTTTGATCAAATATTTGGTCAATCTTAGTGATAAAATATCAAGAATCGAGTGAATTCAATATTTTCTAACCCTATGATGTTGTGATAACATAAGTACCTAATGTTGAAGGATCAAAGGAAGACTATTGTGAACTAACTAGAATTCCCTGTGGCAGATGCTTCATTTGTAAGGTTAGCTTATTTTTAATAGTGATATCTCTTTCTATGAGTTAAATAGACAAAATATATTGAACTGAATTGTGTATGTAATACAATTTCTAATCTCCCTTTTATAGGGTAAACATCTAAGCCTAAAAAAGGAAATAAGGAAACTATATCAAGAAAATACAAAGCAAATAAAAGTCATATCAGAAAAGATATAGGAAATCGGTAATATATTTAACACTCCCCTTGAGGCTGGAGCATATAAATTATATGCTCCAAGCTTGGAACATATAACTTGTATCTGTGGTCCCCTTGAAAATGTCAGCAAGTTGATTACTTGAGTTGACAAATTCTGTACTTATTTCTTTGGCCAACAACTTCTCCCGTATAAAGTGACAGTCAATTTCAATGTATTTGGTTCTCTCATGAAATACGGGATTAAAAGCAATGTGAAGAACCGCTTGATTATCACAATATAGTTTCATTGGTTAGACATCAGTAAATTTCAATTCTTGAATAAGTTGTTTTACCCATATCAATTCACAAGTGGCTGAAGTCATAGCCAGATATTCTGCTTCAGCACTAGAACGGGCAACAGTATTTTGCTTCTTACTTTTCCAAGAGACCACATTTCCTCCAATAGATATGCAAAAACTTGTAGTAGATCGTCTATCAATGGGAGATCCTGCCCAATCAGCATCACAATAACATGATATATGGGTGTCTCCCTTATCCTCATATAACAAACCTTGTCCAAGTGTCTTCTTGGTATATTTAAGAATACGGAGGATTGCTATCCAATGATCAATGCAAGGTGCCTGCATAAACTGACTTACAACTCCCACTACAAAGAAGATATCAGGTCTAGTGATAGTGAGGTAAATGAGTTTACCCACTAGTCTTCTATACCTCTCTGGATCAGAATAAGGTTCACCCTATTTTACCATTAGCTTCATATTTGGATCTATGAGACTGTCAAATGGCCTGCAATTACTCATACTAGTCTCTTGTAAGATATAGAGAGCATATTTTCTTTGAGAGATAACAATGCATTCCTTGGATTGAGCGACCTCTATGCCAAGAAAGTACTTCAGGTGGTCAAGATCTTTGGTCTGGAAGTGGCTTGGGAAATTTTGATATCATCATTTCCTGTTAAGACAATATCATCCACATATACAATCAGATACACACATTTAGCAGAAGAGGAATGACAATAAAATATAGAGTGATCTGCTTCACTTATTGTCATCCCGAAGTTTTGAACAACTTGGCTAAACTTTCCAAACCAAGCTCTCGGGGACTATTTAAGTCCATACAAGGATCTACGAAGCTTGCATACTAACCCAGACTCCCCTTGAGCAACAAAACCAGGAGGTTGCTCCATATATATTTCTTCATCCAAGTCACCATGTAGAAAAACATTTTTGATGTCTAATTGATGAAGAAGCGAGTGACGAATAGCAGCCATTGCAAGTAAGAGGTGGATAGTAGTGATTTTAGCCACAGGAAAGAAAGTATCTCCATAATCAAGACCATATACTTGAGTATACCCTTTTGTCACCAATCGGGCTTTGAGGCAACCAATTGTGCCGTTAGGTACAACTTTAATAGCAAATACTCACCTACAACCAACTGCCTTCTTGCTTGAGGGAAGCGGAACTAACTCCCAAGTACCACTTTGTTCCAGCGCTTGCATTTCGACTATCATGGCTTCTCCCCATCCAGGATGATTAAATGCTTCACAAACAGATTTAGGAATAGTAATGGACGAGACAGAGGAAACAAAAGAAAAATACGAAGGAGATAAACTATGATAACTAAGGTAAATAGGATGAGGATTACGAGTGGAGCGAATACCTTTCCGAAGAGCAATGGGCCAACCAATGTCAGAATCATGGGAAGGTGAGGATGGAAGAGGATCCAGTGTGGGGTCAGTTGAGGGTAGAGGACATGAATCAAGTGAATCTTCACATACTGGGGTACCCATCTCTTGTGTCCTGCTTTAACATGTAGACATTGAAGGTGGAGATAGTTCAACTTGATAATGAACATAAGAGGAAGGTTGGAGTATGTCTTGATTATGTGTTTCAAGGGATGACGACTCTAGTGGACTAAGATATGGAATTGGTAGTTCTTGTTGGATAGAGTCACAATCATCTTTGGTGAAGAACATAGTTTCCTCAAAGAATGTAACATCAACTGACATATAGTGTCTTTTTGTAGATGGAGAGTAACATCTGTACCCTTTTTGAAGACGAGAATATCCAAGGAACACACATTTGATTTCTCTTGCATAGAGTTTATCACGACCTAGAGAGACATTATGAACAAAACATACACAACCAAAGATTTTAGGAGGCACATGATACATTTTATCTTTAGGGAATAAAATTGAGTGAGGGATTTGATTCTCAAGTGAAGCAGATGACATTCGATTTATTAAAAAACAGGCAGTAAGAATGGCTTCACCCCAATGATTAGTAGGAACATTTGCACTTAAGAGTAAGGTGCGGGCAGTTTCAACCATATGCCTATTTTTCCTTTCAGCTATACCATTCTGTTGAGGAGTATGAGGACATGTGGATTGATGTAAGATTCCTTTTGAGGACAGATATGAGTTTAGTTCGGAAGAAAAATATTCTTTTGCATTATCACTTCTCAATATTTTAATGGTTTTTCCAAATTGATTTTCCACTTCTTTAGAAAAGGACATTAGGATGGACAAAAGTTCAGATCTTTCTTTCATCAAATAGACCCAAGTACATCGTGAGTATTCATCAATGAATGTGACGAAGTAGTTAAAACCAAAAGATGTTACTCGACTTGGTCCCCAAATATCTGAATGGACAATAGAGAAAGGCGAATTACATCTTTTGTTAACATGGTTTGGGAAGGTGGATCTGACATGTTTGCCTAATTGATAGGACTCACATTCTAAGATAGACAGTTTATTGAGACTAGGAACCATTAACTTTAGCTTTGCAAGACTAGGGTTCCCTAAACGATTATGCAAAAGCTTTGGAGATACATACGCAAAACACAACGTAGAGGGATTGTTGGATAAGTAATAAAGTTCTCTTTATTCATGTCCTTTTTCAATTAGCTGGCCCGTATTCCAGTCCTGTATAATAAAGGAATCAACATAAAAGGTTACTGAATAATTCAAAGAATGAGTCAATTGACTCAAAGAAATCAAATTGCAGGGATATTTGGGAATGTACAACACAGAGTTTAAACTAATTGATGAGGATAGAGAAACTTGACCAACTCCCTGAGATACCATTTTGGAACCATTGGCTAATGAAATGAAGCGAGGAAACTTAGGTGAGGAGATAGAAGAGAACATAGAGTCATTACCCAAAATGTGATCAGAAGCACTTGAGTCAATTATCCATGGACCTTGACTCCCCATGGAATGAGAAATGCAGGCAGTTGAAACACTTGGTGATGCACATGATTGGGTGTGGTTGTTGGACTTGAGCCTTAGGAACTCTTAATACTCTTCATCGGAGATTAATTGAAAATCAGTCCTTTCATTTGAAGGGATATCACTCGAAGATATATTTGCAGTTTTGTTTGGCTAACCAATCAAATCATAACATCTATTTTGTAGGTGTCCTTCTTTTCCACAATGTGAGCAGATAAGCTTACCACGACCACCTTTACCATTTCGTGACATTCCTCTAGTACCACGACCACTTCTTCCTTTACGAGAGGCTACCATAGCAGAGTTTTCAGCAGCAATACCATCACCTTTTGTTATGGTAGGAACCCGAAGAAGCCTAGTAACTAGGCTATTCATAGAGGGAATTTGTTCACTTGACAAGATTTGATCCCGAACATGCTCATAGTCAGGTTGCAGGCTTCGTAGGATTATAACCATTAGAAGTTTGTCAATTCGCTTTGTTGTTTCTTCAACAGAATTACACACCACTAAACCTTTCAATTCTTCAGCAGCAGCCTTGGCTTTGGCTATGCGTGACACCATATCATGGTTGGCTTGTTGAAGAGAAACAATCTTTTGAGTTGAGTCAAATAGACATTGAACATCATTAGCAAAAACATCTCTTGCGTTCGTCCAAAAAGAATAGCAGGTCTTGAACGACCTTAAGATTTCTAGTAATTCAGGGCTAACGGACTGCCACAAAATAACACATAGTTGACAGTCAAGCTTCAACCATGGAGCTCTGTTTTCTTCTGGTATTTCAGCCTCTTGTTTCTCCAAATGGTCATGAAACCCTTGTCCCAAAAACCACAACTCAACTGAAGCTGACCAAGCTTTATAATTTTTCCAGTTGAGTTTCTCCGTTGTGATAGTTGGGGTTCCCGAAAAAGAGATAATGGATCCTTGAGATAGTGAGCTGGCAGTGGTCATTTTCAACCTCAAACAATTCTAACACTGATTTTTTTTTTGTGAACAGTAGCACATTAACTCAAATCTATCAGCTACAATACTTCCAACCAATGTTCTGAACGTTGGAATAGGTAGGAAAGAGGCCGACGAATAGAACGGCGGCAGCAAACAGTGGTAGGCAGCGGCGGCGGTGGCGGGTGGCGACAAAAGATGACGGGCGGCGATGACAACACCCCAGACGACGGCCCTCAGTTGTGGGCACAGGCAGAGCTTTGCTCTGCTCTAATACCAAGTTAAATAGACAAAATATATTGAACTGAGTGGTGTATGTAATACAATTTCTAATCTCCCTTTTATAGGGTAAACATCTACGCCTAAAAAAAAGGAAATAAGGAAACTATATCAAGAAAATATAGAGCAAATAAAAATCATATCAGAAAAGATACAGGAAATTAGTAATATATTTAACAATATGTAAGTCATATTTTTCCCTCCTTGTTATTTATTCCAGAGTAGGATTTAGTTCTTGTATTATATATGTTTAGGTATATTTTTCTTTTTATTTCTTGTATTATGTATATCCTCTTAGTATTGATCTTAGTTACCGTTTAGATATAATTCTCATAATATTTTTTTATTAGGATCGAAGTACTTATTGTCATCCATATGCATTGATCTTTATTATTTAAAATTTAGTAGGTTGGGAAATAAAGGTCTCTCCACAAGGTGTCACTTTTTGGTAAGGGTGACAATGCGGGTTGGACTTGACAAGGCAACCTACCTAGCTTGTAAAAAATGTGAGGTGAGCTAGGTGGTTTAGCCCACTAGTTTGCCTCGTCTAACCTGCCAACTTGGAAGGCTGGGGTGGATTGGGTAACTAGGATTTTTTTAAAAAAATATATTACTATTAATATTTTTACTTATGTTATGTTCCAATAAGCATATCTTGAGTTGTTATAGAAATTGGATTCCCAATAGCTGGAGACAAGAGGTTTGTATGAGAAAAGATAAGTAAATGAACTTCGTCTTGAGCTTCTAAAGATAAAGGCACATGAACATCCATTTGATCTCTATCAAAGTCTGCATTAAATCCCTTACAAACTAATGGACGCAAACAAATAGCATTCCCTTCTACAATGCCTCTATACTTAATTTATATAGAGTAGGCGCTCTATTCAACAATACAGGATGTCCTTACATAACTTCTTAAAGCATTTCTCCTACAATCGGTTCTTTTTTCCAAATTTTTACTTTTAGTGAATTAATATTGTTGACATCAATTTATTTATTTAAACCGATACATCAACATAATATAAATAAATTTAATAATAATTTATTTTTAAAAATATTCACCCTACTCAACCTACCAACTCGAAAAGTCAAGGTGGATTAACCTGCCAAGTTTTTATTTTTTAAAATATATTACTATTAATATTTTACTTATTTTATATTGATGTATAATTTTAAGTGAGTCAATATAGTTAAAATCAATATATTTATTTAAGTTTATAGTGTTCTTCAAAGTATACATTTATTAATTATTATTATTGTTAATTTATTTTATAAAATCAATTCTTTTAATAAAAATTTAAATTTAAATATTATTATTTATGTCCTTTAATTAAATTCAAACTAATGTTGTAGAGCGAGAAATTTTAATTTTTTTTCTTTTTTTTAATTAATTTTAGCGAGTTAGCTGGCTAATCCACCTATAAACTGGGCGAACTACAACTTTCAGTTCAGTTCACTGATATGGAGCTTGTGTTGTCCCATTTTTAGCAGGTAAAAACGGGGTGGAGTGTCCCATTTTTCATCCCTACTTTTTGGTTATTGTACTAATCAAATGCAGATAAGCCTCCTATGCCAGATTTGCAGTACTTTCTCGATTACCAATCCAACAAAGGATGTTTTCATAGTCATGTGCTGAATAAATGTATGAGCCATTATATCCAGCAGCCAGATGCTTACCAAAGTTTAGAGAGCTAACTTTAGGACCTTTGTGTTAATTTAGCTCCATTTTGCACTAATCTCATTCGCTAGTTCGTTGCCCTATGTGAATGTGCCCATCATTTGTATTCTTTTAGTCATTCATATATGTAAGATAATATAATTAGAATTTAATGGGTATAAAATTATAATTTAATTATAAATTATTATTGATATTATTTTTAAAAATATATATTATAAAAATTAACAAATTTATAATAAATAATAAGATGTAATTGGATAATTGTTTACACTCGCTGAACATAACTTATTTCTCATATAATTATTGGAACTGATCTAAACCCAGTTTATTTAGAATTACATGTAAATTATTTCATTTGGCTTAATTTTTCCAATAATAACCATATAATAACAATTTATTATAGTTTGTTATA
Organism: Mucuna pruriens; assembly: GCA_025330945.1. NCBI lineage: Eukaryota > Viridiplantae > Streptophyta > Magnoliopsida > Fabales > Fabaceae > Mucuna > Mucuna pruriens. Next base: position 3,428,952 of record JAENHJ010000544.1, read on the forward strand.
ATTATAATTATATATAAAAAGCCATGAAGGTTTCGCAACGACAATTAAGGTTCTATAACTATTTAATTATTTATCATTCATATCCTCATTTATGAATGCTTTTTCGAGTTTAGTGACCAAAGAAAATCTCAAACTAGTGTGAATTATCACTCATACACTATTCATTTGAACAAATTTATAATAAGAATCTTTAGTATCTAATATGTATAACTAAAAAGTATTTGTTATGTTACCACACTTGTTATTGCTTAGTGTTTTTTATAATAATAATTTATAGTAATATAATTTTATAACAATACAGTTTATTATATTATTATATTATTATAATAATATAATTTATAATCGTATTAGTACTTTATAAATTAAATAAAAATTCTAGATTTTACAAAATAAATTTATATAAATATTTTGACAAAATTTAAAATTATTTTGTTATTTTTTTAAATTTCACAGGAAAATTACCTGCAGGTTTTCCTGTGAATTTAATTCTGCAGGAAAGTTACCTGTGGAATTTTTTGTGTGAAAATTTTTTGCATATTTAAAATCATAGGAAAAATACTTGCGAATTTTCAATTGTAAAAAAATTCCTACGAATTTTGAAATCCATAAGAAAATTGTTATCGAGCAAAGAGTTACATGCGAATTAAAATTGGCAGGAAATGTGTTTCTTGTCGATTTTTACTAAAATCCACATGTAGTAGGAAAAAAATTAATATTGTAACTAACATACACAGAGGTAAACTCACATTTTATCTCATGTCCAAAATGAAGCTTTAGAAAGGGATTTTCAACATACGTTCAGTAATATGACCATTTTGGCCTAAACAACCAAATCACCAAGAGCTCCTATTTAAGCGCCGAGTACAAATAATAACTACACGTTATTGGAGATATTTATTCAATGAAAAGAGAGGAAACAAATGTAAACTCCCTTGTCTCTTAAAGGCACATATACTAGGAAATCGTGGGAGTTAGAAATGGAAGGAAATAAGAGGTCCTTGAGGAAAAAAAAATTGAAGAGGAAGGTGTGTGTTTCGACTACAATATTAAAAATGTGTTATTTTCCTACGAATTTTTCTACGAATTTTGCTCTAAATTTTGTTCAAAATTTCGTAGGAAATATGTTTCCTGCGAAATTTCCTACGATTTTAAATTCACAGGAAAATTGTTGATGGATAACTCTTTCTTGTGAATTATAAATCAACAAGATATTTATCTGCAGATATATTTCGTAGGAAAATTCGCAGAAAAATTGGTAGGAAAACTCGAAGAAAAATTCGCATGAAAATTAGCAAGAAAATCTGTAAGAAAATTTGCAAAAAAAAAATCGTAAAAATTTGCAGGAAAATTAGTAGGAAAATTTCGTAAGAAACATTTTTCTACAATTTTAAATTCGCAAGGAAAGTATTTGGATTTCGTGGAAAATTTTGCAGCAAAATTCACAGGAAAAATTCGCAAGAAAATTCGCAAGAAAATTCGCAAAATCTTCATATATTAATGACAATGGGTTTGAAACTCATACTCCCTTTGCTCTCCCATTTCTTCCTCACCGAAGCTCTGCACGTTTGGGCCTTCTTTCTCACGTGCTTCACTCCTCCTTACCTTTAGATCTATTGGAATTCCCTCCTTAATTGTGGTTCACAAGTCACAATGCTTGGGGGATGAACATATTGGGTAATTTTTGAGCTCCCAATTATGTGGGCAAAAGTCCAATACTCTCAAGCCCACTAGCTTCTCTTTATAAGAGGAGAAGGGGTTAGATTGACAGAAACAACAGAAACAACAGAAACAACAACAACACATCCAAGTGAAGAAATCTTAAGAGAGTTTGAGTGTCTTTTCTGTATTCTTCTTTGAGAGAAAGAGAGTTATATACAGAGAGGTTTGTATACCATCCGAGAGGGTGAGATTCATTGAGAGATCCTCAGTGATTGAGAGAAATACTTTGTAATCCTACTTTTATAGTGGAGATCTTTTACTGGACTAGGTCCCGTGGTCTTTCCCTATAGGATTTTCCACGTAAAAACTCTGACGTTATACCCTTCTATGTTTTGTCATTATATTTCTACGCTTCCGTATAGTGCCCACTTTGTGTTCACAAAGGAGGGAATAGGCATTGCTATTTCCCAACAGTGGTAACAGAGCTATTGGTTTGAAAAATCATAGTCCTGTGAATCCCAAAATGGAAGATATATTCGCTCATGATGGAGACATGTTCAAGCTAACTGCAGATAATTATTCCTATTGGAAGCCAATGATGGAAGATCATCTATACTGCAAAGATTTGTATGAGCCAATCACAAATGATCAAATGCCAGAAGGGAAGATTGAAAAAGATTGGGAGATTCTGAACCGTAAAGCTGTTGCTATGATTCGAAAATACATCGACAAAAGCTTGTTTGAGCATGTGTCGACTTATACCAACGCGTATGAGTTGTGGACAAAGCTTGAATCTATGATTCAAAAGAAAACTCCTAGAAACAAAGCTTATCTTGTCAAACGGTTGGTGAAATTAGAATATTCTGACGACCAGAATATGATCAAGCATCTAAACACCTTCAAAGGTATTGTGAATCAATTAATGAAGGCAGATATGAAGATTGATGATGAATTACAAGCTCTTCTACTCCTTAGTTCTCTACCTGAGAGTTGGGACACATTGGTTGTCACTCTCAGCAACTCAACACCAGATGGAAAGCTTAGTCTGGATACTATTACAGATAGTTTGCTGAATGAAGAATCCAGAAGGAAAGAAAGAGGAATGAGTAGTCACTCAGAAGCCAACGTTGTTGAGAATAGAGGAAGGAGTGAGCATAGAAGCAAAGGAAGCTGTGGAAAGTCACGAGAAAAATCCAAGTCTCGTCCTAGAGGATTGACATGTTTCTATTGTGGAAAAATTGGCCACAAGAAACAAGAATGTAGATTCTTGAAGAAAGATCAAAAGGCTGGATCAGTCCATTCTGACGTGATAGACCCCAAAAAGAAGTTGGAAGAGAAAACCACAACAGCGGTGGTGTCAGACGATGAAAACGTATTCCTTATTGGTAAAGAAAATTATCTAAATATTGTTTTTGATGATTGCACTTGGATAGTTAATACCGGAGCATCCTTTCATGTTACCCCTCATGAAGGATTCTTCTCATCTTATCAAAAAGGAGATTTTGGAACAGTAAAGATGGGCAATCACGTCACAAGCAAGATTGTGGGAATAGGAGAAGTGACTTTGATAACAGAAAATGGAAACAAACTTGTGCTAAAGGAGGTAAGGCATGTGCCTGAGATACGCCTAAACCTTCTCTCAATAGGCAAACTAGATGATACTAGAATGAACAACCAGTTTGGTGGCGGAAAATGGAAACTTAGCCGAGGAAGCTTAATTGTTGCTCGCGGCAAGAAGGAAGGCTCCTTGTACATCATGCAAGGAAAGATATGCAAAGGGGAGACAAATGTTGCTCAAGAAGAAAGTAAGGAGTTGTGGCATAAAAGATTGGGCCACATGAGCGAGAAGGGTTTAGAGATCCTTGCGAAAGATCATCTCCAAAGCATAAAGGGACAGCCACTTGAATTATGTGAAGATTGCCTAGTAGGTAAGCAACACAAAGTATCCTTCCATAGACCTGATAGTGGAAGAAGAAGAAAGCATATTTTGGATCTTGTACATTCAGATGTTTGTTCAACATCTGAAAGGTCCCTTGGTGGTGCTCAATATTTTGTTACCTTTATTGATGACCACTCCAGAAGGTTGTGGGTGTATCCATTAAAGAGAAAAGATGAAGTTCTTTGAGCATTCAAGGAGTTTCACGCCTCAGTTGAACGAGAAACTAGTAAAAAGTTGAAATGTTTGAGGAGTGATAATGGTGGAGAATATAGAGGTCCATTCGAGCATTATTGTAAGACTCAAGGGATTAGACACGAGAAAGTACCTCCCAAGACACCTCAATTGAATGGTGTAGCTGAAAGATTCAATAGAACGATTGTTGAGAAGGTAAGAAGTATGTTGTCTCATGCAAAACTTCCTAAAACATTCTGGGGAGAGGCAGTGGTTACTGTAGCTGATTTGATCAACTTATCACCCTCAAGACCATTAAATGGAGAGATACCAAAAGAAGTATGGACCGGCAAAAAGGCCTCATACCACAACCTGAGAGTTTTTGGATGTAAGACATATGTTCACATTCCAAAAGATGAACGAGCAAAGCTTGATGAAAAGGCTGAAGAATGTGTATATCTTGGTTCACCAAGAAATGAATTTGGTTTCAGATTATGGGATCCTACAAATAAAAAGATTATTCGAAGCAGAGATGTGGTGTTTTTTGAAGATCAAACAATCCAAGACATCAAGAAAATAGAGAAACCAACACTCAAGGTGATTACTGATCGAAGTCCTCTTGTGGTAAACAACATAAGGGGAGAGACTCCTCAGATAGAGCCCGTTCAGGAGCGACAACTTGATGAGATGATCAAGAACCTGATCAGATAGATCAACCTAACATGACGATAGAAGATCAAGCAATTGAGAATGTTCAAAGCAAGAACCCCAATTGAGGCGATCAACAAGAGATAAGCAACCGTCAACAAGGTATTTTTCAGATGAATATGTAAATCTTGCTGATGAAGGTGAACCTCAATGTTTTGCAGAAGCCATTGAGGTGGAAGACAAATACAAATGGTTGCAAGCCATGGAAGAAGAGATTCAATCCTTAAAGGATAATCAGACATACGATTTGGTAGAATTACCAAAAGGAAGAAAAGTATTACAAAACAAATGGGTGTTCAAGCTCAAGAATGAAGAGAACAATCCAAACCCCAGGTACAAAGCACGAATTGTCGTGAAGGGATGCAACCAAAAGAAAGGAATAGACTTTGATGAAATATTCTCACCAGTGGTGAAGATGACATCTATAAGAGCAGTTCTCGGTCCGGCAAAGCAAAACTAGACACGGAGATTGAACAAATGGATGTCAAAACAGCATTCTTACATGGAGATCTAGAGGAGGAAATTTACATGGAGCAACCAGAAGGCTTTGAAGAACCAGGCAAAGAACACTTGGTGTGTCGTCTGAAGAAAAGCCTTTATGGTCTAAAGCAAGCCCCAAGACAATGATATAAGAAATTCGATTCTTTTATGACCCAACATAATTTTAAGAAGACCTCTGCAGACCATTGTGTGTTTGTGAAGAAATATGAAAATGGTGAATTCATCATACTTCTCTTATATGTTGATGATATGTTGATTGTGGGGAATGACAAAGTAAAAATAGCTGCTCTCAAGAAGGCATTGAGTAAGTTTTTTGCCATGAAAGACCTGGGTGCAGTAAAGAGGATTATTGGAATGAAAATTTCTAGAGATCGTTCAAAAGGAATGTTGTGGGTATCTCAAAAAGATTACATTGAGAAGATTCTCAAAAGGTTCAACATGTACAATACCAAACCTGCTCATGTTCCAATTGCTAGACATTTCAAACTTAGCAAATCCCAATGTCCAAAGAATGAAGAAGAAAAAGAAGAAATGAACAAGGTGCCCTATTCTTCTACCGTGGGTAGCCTTATGTATGCAATGGTTTGTACAAGACCAGATATTGGCTATGCTGTAGGAGTTGTGAGCAGATTCCTATCAGACCCAAGAAAGGAGCATTGGGAAGCTGTTAAATGGATATTAAAATATCTAAGAGGAACTGCCAACAAAAGCTTATGTTTTGGCAATGAAAATCTAAAGCTCATTGGATATTCAGACTCAGATATGGCAGGAGATGTGGATTCAAGGAAGTCAACATCAGGTTATTTGATTACTTTTGCAGGGGGAGCTGTTTCTTGGCAGTCAAAACTTCAAAAATGTGTGACATTGTCTACAACTGAAGCAGAGTATGTAGCAGTCACTGAAGCCTCAAAAGAGATGCTATGGATGAAGAATTTTCTGAGAGAATTGGGACATGATCAAGATGATTATGTGGTGAACTGTGATAATCAAAGTACAATTCATCTGACCAAGAATCCCATGTTCCATTCATGCTCAAAGCATATTGACATCTGTTATCATTGGATACGAGAAGTGTTGGATAGGAAGGAATTGAAGATAGAGAAAATTCATACAGATTTGAATTGGTCTGACATGATGACTAAGTCAATGCCAACCAAGAAGATTGAAGGTTGTTGCCAAGGTACTGGTATTGTGGTGCCTCCCAATTAAGTCGGGAAGGGGGAGATTTGTTGGAATTCCCTGCTTAATTGTGGTTCACAAGTCACAATGCTTGGGGGATGAACATATTGGGTTATTTTTGGGCTCCCAATTATGTGGACAAAAGCCCAATACTCTCAAGCCCACTAGCTTCTCTTTATAAGAGGAGAAGGGGTTAGATTGACAGAAACAACAGAAACAACAACAACACATCCAAGTGAAGAAATCCTAAGAGAGTTAGAGTGTCTTTTCTGTATTCTTCGAGAGAGAAAGAGAGTTATATACAGAGAGATTTATATACCATCCGAGAGGGTGAGATTCATTGAGAGATCCTCAATAATTGAGAGAAATACTTTGTAATCCTACTTTTATAGTGGAGATATTTTACTGGACTAGGTCCCGTGGTCTTTCCCTATAGGATTTTTCACGTAAAAACTCTGGCGTTATACCCTTCTATGCTCTGTCATTATATTTCTACGCTTCCACATAGTGCCCACTTTGTGTTCACAGAGGAGGGAATAGGCATTGCTATTTCCCAACAAGATCTTCATCAACGTCATCATCCTCACCATCATCGCCTCTTCCAAGCTCCACAACCATCACCACCACCACTCCCGCCGGAAGACATCGTCCTCCTCCCCTCCAACCCGGGGATCTACGATAGACCACCCGCCGTCGTCCAAATCCATATTCCTGACATCGTCAACATCACCGTCGCTGAGCAAACGACTATGATGCCGATGTCATCGCCTCTGACAAATACCTTAACGATACAAAACTGACACCGAGCTACGTTACCGTTACAAAAGGTAACGATTCTATTGGTTTCATTTATGACGAGAATACGCCAGTGAAAGTGATGGTTAACGACGACGATTCCATCGGCACTGTCTCTCCAAGCTTGTAGAGGAAAGATTCATCAGAGTTTCACGTTTACAGATGAGAACGAGAAATCGTTAGTTTCCGCCAGATTCAGCCACTAGAAAGTCGTTAGAGCCAGTCCTGAAGGTATTGTAATCCGTAACCATATTATTTATTTGTTTGTTTATTTTTGAAATTTGAAATTGAAAATTAATTAGAAAAAGAAAAAGAGAAGTGAAATTGGTTTGAGAAACGTTGAACAAAGCATAAGTTCGTTAGGTGTTCTTTTTAAATCAAAATAGAAGTTTTATATTGGTAATCTGATATGTATTATATATAGAATTATGCATAATAGTAAGGTAAAATTTCAAAGTCCATAGGTACTTAAAGAAATTATATATAGAAAGAAGTAGGAGATCTAATTATTAATTAATAATACTAAAGTAAGAGTTAAAAATAGAAAAAATAGTTATATAAATTGATGTATGAATTATTTTATTATAAGATATCTCAATTGATATTTGGTTGTGATGTGGGGTGTAGGGGGGAAGGTGGTGGCGTTGGGAGTGGTGAAGGCAAAGAAGCATGAGACGCTGGAGAGCACATGGAGGACGATAACGGAGGGGTGAGCTATATCGTTAACTCGGCATTTGAAGAAGGCGGAGACGTGGGAGACGCAGGGGACGCCGTTGAGGGATTTGAACAGCGGGGCGCGCAGTGATGAAGAAGTCAGAGACGTACGTCGGGAGGGAGAAGAACGCGTCTACGAGGCTAAGGAAGGAGCCATTGCTGAGTCAGGATGAGTTGAACTAGCGAGTGGAAGCCTTCATCAACAAGTTCAACGCGAAGATGAAGTTGTAGAGGCAGGAATTTTGCGTGGGCCTAATCGATGTTATTTGCAGTGTGAGTCTGGCCGATGCTATTGGCCCAAACTAATAATTGTTTTATTAAAAGTTAAAAAATTTTGAGTGGGCTTAATTGATGTTATTTGCATATGTTGTTATTTTGACAAATGATATATACATGATTCATTATATATATATATAAAGTTACTAAAATATTCTTATTTTTTTTTTCCTTTCGTTATCTTCTTTTTATTTTTTTATTTATATTGATAATTTTTTTTACTATAGTTAAATATATTTTATTTTTTTTTTCCTTTCGTTATCTTCTTTTTATTTTTTTATTTATATTGATAATTTTTTTTACTATAGTTAAATATATTTTATTTATGAATAGAGATTATCAAAATAATTTTATAATATATTTAATTTAATAAATTTAGTTTTATAATATATTTTATTTTATTCAATTATAATAGTTATTAATTTAATGAATAACTTTTCTACAGATTTTATTGGAAAATTTTCTACTAATTTTCTTGCGAAAAAAATTTGCAGGTATTATTTTCTGTAGATTTTTAATTTGTAGGAAATATTTTCTGTAAATATTTATTTTTAAATAAATTCGTAGGGAGCAAAAGAAATCTATGAAATTTTCTACTACTTTTTATCTGCAAAAAAAATTCCTATAATTATTGAAGTGGTAGCAAAATTTGTAAAAAATTCTTATGAATATATTTTGGTAGAAAAATTCGTAGGAATTTCTTACAAATTATATTTCACAGCAAAATTCATACAAAATTCCTGTAAATTATTTTTTCACAGGAAAATTTATAAGAAAATTCATAGATAAATAGCACATTTTTAATAGTGCTAGAAATACAAAATGGATCCAAAGATTGCAACTTTTGATGTTTAAATGAGTGAAAATATGATGGGTTATTAACTTAGATTTATTGAGGTTTAATTATTTCTTATTGAAAGGTGTTTTGACTTATTATTGTAAATGGCCCATGCAAGCTTTTGAAAATTTTGGATAATCAAAATTTATTAACATGTTACAATTAATTGGGTGAATTTGAAATAATTGTATAGGGCTCAAATAACTTTCCTGTTCCTAGAAAGTTTAATTAATTGTGTATCGAAAATGATATTAAATAGTTATTTTAAATCAGTGGTGTTGAAATTAATTAGAACTTTATAAGGGTATAATTATAATTAATAAAAATTAATTATAATTAATAAAAATTAATTATAATTAATTTTATAAATTTCTTGACTGTTTGATTGCCTTCACAATGTTTAGCTTACAATACAATCTCAATTTTAATAGAATTTTCTATTAAAGTTCACGTAGAAAACACATTTTATTTAATTAAATTTTTATAATTAAATTAGCTTTTCTCTTATAATTATTTTCAACCAAATTTAGTTTATGGCGTTACATTTTAAATCTCAATTTAAAATCAATTTAGTTTCATTTTTAATATATCATGTTTTACATTTAAAAACTAAAAGTTAAAAACATGTCACAATTCTAAACGTGGTAAAATATGTTGTGTTCGCCATTATGATGTGTGCAACCAAACATTTTTAATTTTTTGCTAAGATTGAAATGATGTCTTAATATACACGGGTTCCAAAACAAGGGGTAAAAAAATCAAACTTTCGTATTAGATAACCCACGTAATATATAAATCATAAATCATTTGACGAATATTGTTCTATTCTAATAAGTGGTCTCAAATTTAAAATTTTAAAATAATATAAAATTAGAATTTTAAGAATGTAATCATCTTGATAATATCTGTGCTATCTTAAGTAGTCATCATTTGTACTACTTTTACGAGAGAAAACAACTTTTGAGAGACATAACCATGTATACTATTTTTAAGAGAAATATTGTTTTGGAATTTATTCATAAGTAAGATGAGAATGTGATTAAGGGATGAAACTCCTCAATATTTTCCATTCATCCCATATTTCTGCACCAAATTTCTTGCATAGCCTTTGGCTTTTTACTCTTCATTTTGATTATTTCAATTGCTAGATTTAACTCTAACTCCAATTCTCAATGTTAATATTCTTTTCCTTTATGTTTTACAAACATGAAGTGTACCGGTTTCCTTTATGTTTTACAAACATGAAGTGTACCGGTCGATCACATTGATTGGGATGTGACTCAACATGACTGTACTTCTTATATTAATTACGTTGGCAAAGGTTGTCTAATCAAGATGGAAAGTGTATAGCGTATTTCCCTTTTTGCTCAATCTTGACAAGCATCAATCTCTATCTCTAATATATTTTGTCTTCTTGTCTTGGATATAAAGAGGTGAGGGGACAATAAAGTAGGAGTATGAAAAAAGGAGGTCACATAGACTATGGTATATAAGCCTAGAGGGGCATGTAATAGGCCAACTCATTCAGTATGTGAACTCTGTAATCAACGCTCGAGTTACAAACATGAACATTGGCACTAGAAGGACCTGATAGGAGAGAGAGAAAAAGGCTTGCATATATATGTCTGAAAGGACATGTAAAGAGGATTCAACATGTTTACTTTCTAATCCTATTGCACACCAGAACATTGATTTTAAAGAGCTAATTTTGTTTTTGCAGGTCAAAAAGAGACCAGAGAAGTCAAAGTCAACGAGGAGTTGTCTCGGCCAGACAAAGATGACTCCACAGGATGGACTCCGTGGTCGACCTCAAAGTAGAGCCGACTCCCATCCGAAATCGGATCCATCCCGGTATTCGAAGGCTGACTCCACCAAAGCAAGATTCAAGAATGTGTATAATGTAATTAAGCACGTGGGAGTTAGGAAAGTAGTTAGGGTTATTAATTTTAGTATTTTTGTTAGGTCAAGTAGTTAAATCTGTTATTTCAGTTATTACGGTTATAAAGTAGTTAGGATGCATGTATAAATAGTGATGCATGTCAACATTCATGGGTTAGCAGATCGATCATACACAACTATACTTAACCTATAACACTTTCCATTCCCCGAACCTAAATTCTCTTCACACCTCTTTGTTCTACAGTCCTTTAGTACGGTGGTCGCTCAGGCTCGAGTGAACGCAAGACCAGTGATTGGGAATCGTGACCGGTTGCTAAGAAGAGACTGTTAGGGTGTGCTGGCACACTGCTTAGTGATTCAACCACTCAGAATGCTGGCCATTGTAAGTGGAATACTACAGCTACTACTGACGGTTGTCATAGGAAGCTGATCATCATCTTTTCCATTGATTTCATGTTTGTATTGGTATTCCGACTAATCATTAAATGCATATGTTTCTTTACACTTGTATGCCTATAATTCTTGGAAATTCAATCTGTTTTTGATTTGTATGTTTGTGCATGTTAAGAATCGATCACGCCTAGATTAGGATCTGGTTGGAAACTACCTAGGTAATAATATAGATAATCTTTAATAATCTACGTCAACCATGAGCTTAATCCATACTAACTCGATGCTCTGGATTGTGTAAGTCCTCAGTAGGTAACGGAAGAATGTTAGGCGGTAGCCTTAGGAAATAGGTTGGCGACGAAATATTTGCATACTAGGAAATCGAACCAGATTCATTCTTTGATCTCACTTTATCTGATATAATAAATATATGTTAGATAAATATATAGATAATGTAGTTGTAATTCTAGACTTAGATTGTAGTTCTTTACTTTCTTGTTGACATTGTAGATAATTTGTACGATGCTTGCAAATTACTTTTCCTATTCAAAACCCTCACTTACATTTCCTATTAAAATCAACATCCTACATAACCAGCTTCGTAATCTTTACTAAGCTCACACCTTAGAAATATAGGAACAAAAGTGTCCTTGAGAAGAATGACCTAAGTTGACCTTGTGCTACTTTAGCTTAGGAAAATCTAGTTTTTTGATAGAGGAAGTGACGACCAATCCTTAGAGACTATCAATGGCGTGTTGATCAACTTCCTGTGACGATAGCCAGCAGTAGTTGCAGTGTTCCACCTACGTTGACCAAAGAGCATGAGAGGGGGTACCCTTTAGAGCGTGTTGTGAAGACAGATGACTTTGTCCCTCCTGGTCAGTCAATCTCTAGCAACTCTGCTCAGCTCGAACTATGACCTGCGCCTACTCGATCAACTAGACGCTCTCTAAAGCTCCGTAGAACAAAAAGGAATGAAGGGTACTTAAGCTCGGGGGATGGAGATTGTGTATTGGCAAAGCATCGCTCATTTTTGAACTAAGCTTTACACCCCTATTTATACATGCATCAGCCTAACTAACTTCTAATAGAAATAACAGAATTAACTGTCTTATCGTAACAAAATTAATAAACTCAATAACTTCATAATGAAAATAACAACCTCAACTAATTAACTGTTTTCCTAAATGACACGTGTTGGAATTGCCAGAATGGAGTCAGCCTTTGCTTGCCTGGACGAATCCGAACGGATGAGAGTTGACACATGGAGTCAGCCTCATAGGAGTCGGCATCCGATTTATACTTGGACACGGAGTCGGTCCTGCGGAGTTGGCTCTGTAGGAGTCGACTTGGTTCGGCTGGGATGCTTTCGGTTGGGCTGGAGTTGGTAGTCTGGAGTCGGCATACGAAGCTTCCATGTAGAGTCGGAGTTGGCTACTAGAGACGGAGTCGGCCAGGATGTCTTCAGTGCTGGGAGGCCTTCGGTCTTGGCTTTAGTTGGCCGAGACGCCTTTGATTGGTTGAGACACATTTGGTCTCGACTGTATTGGCCTGGAAGACTCAATCTCGATCTCGGCTAGGATGGTTCAAGACTCTAGTTTGACTTGCAAAATGAGACTAATCTATTTGTTAGCTAAAATCAGTAGATTCGCATGGATTTGTATTTTCCTTATTTTAACCTAGGAAATTTGAATCTTAGCTAATATGAGATTTTTAACTACAATTTAGAATCTAGTCTACCCATCTTAAGACCTTATTAGGGGGGCTAAAATAGGAATTATCAGCAACTAAGACCCGTTAGAGGTAGTTGGTCGAGACTGCCCGAGACACTAAGACCCTGAGAGGCAGTCAGTAAGTGACTGTCCAGGCACCTAAGACCTGTGAGAGGCAGTCAAATAGTGACTACCTGAGGCACCTAAGACCCGTTAGAGGTAATTGGTCGAGACATCTTGGGGCACTAAGACCTGTGAGAGATAGTCGGTCAAGACTGCCTAGGATATTAAGACCTATGAGAGGCAGTCGGTCGAGATTGCCTGAGACACTAAGACTCGTGAGACACAGTCGATCAAGACTGCCCGGGGCACTAAGACCCGTGAGAGTAAATTGATTAATGACTGCTCGAGACAACCAAGATCCGTGAGAGGTAGTCAGTCGAGATTGCCCAAGGCAATCAAGACCAGTGAGAGGTAGTCAGTTAGTGACTGCCTGGGGCACCAAAGACCCGTGAGAGGTAGTCGGTCATTGACTGCCTGGGGCAGCCAAGACTCATGAGAGGTAGTTGGTCGAGACTGCTTGGGGCAACCAAAACCCGTGAGAGGCAGTCAGTTGATGACTACCTGGGGCACCAAAGATCAGTGAGAGGTACTCGATCAGTGATTGCCCGAGGCAACCAAGACCCGTGAGAGGTAGTCAGTCGAGACTGCCTAGGGTACTAAGATTCGTGAGAGGCAGTCAGCTAGTGACTACCCAAGGCAACCAAGACCCGTGAGAGGCAGGCGATCGACCAGTGGTCTCCTTAGGCAAATTAAAGACCTGAGTGAGGTGGTCACAAACCCTCCAAGAAAAATCAAAGACCTGCGAGAGGCGATCAAAAAGATCCCCGAGGAAAAAAAACGAATACCCTAAGTGAGGGGCTGTATACCAACCGGTCTAAGGTCCTCTCGATCGCAAACCCCCGAGCAAAGATCTATGGGACCATGTACTGACCGACACTTGAGGAGCTATATACCAGCTGTTCTTTAGCCCTATCCAATGTAGCCTATCCTACCATCGAACATTAAAATGGTTGATCCTTGAGGAGACAATATAAGTGACAAACCCATTGTCCAATGATTTATCCCATTCTCCCAACCCAGTATGGCCTATCCCACAAAGTCAGCAATTGATAAAGTGTATTCCCTGCGATTGATGCTTGAAGGGCTGTGTATCAGTCGATCACTTCGACTGGGACGTGACTTAACATGACTGTACTCCTCACATTAATTACACTGGAAAAGGTCGTATAGTCAAGGTGGAAAGTGCATAGCATATTCCCCTTTTTTGGTCGACCCTAACATATGATAGTCTGCCCCTAACATATTTTGTCTTCTTGTCCCAGACATAAAGAGGTGAGGGGACAATAATGTATGAGGCTGAAAAAGGAGGTCACGTAGGATTGTGGTATGTAAGCCTGAAGGGGCATGTAATAGGCTAGCTCATTCGATATGTGAACTCAGTAATCAATGCTCGAGATACAGATGTGAACATTGGCGCTAGAAGGGCCTGATAGGAGAGAAAGACAAGAGCTTGTATATATATGTTTGAAAGGGCAAGTAGAGAGAATTTATCATGTTTACTTTGTAATCCTATTGCAGATTAAAACATAAAGTAACAAATTTTTTTACCTTGTGTGAATTAGAAAAGTATGGCCAATCCCACAGAGTCAACAATTAATAAAGTGTATTCCCTGTGATCGATGCTTGAGGGGCTGTGTATCGGTCGATCACATCGACCGGGACATGACTCAGCATGACTGTACTCCTCACATTAATTACGTTGGAAAAGGTCGTCTGGTCAAGGTGGAAAGTGCATAGCATATTCCTCTTTTTGGTCAACCCTGACACACGACAGTTTGCTCCTAACATATTTTGTCTTCTTGTTCTAGACATAAAGAGGTGAGGAGACAATAAAGTAGGAGACTGAAAAGGGAGGTCACGTAAGATTGTGGTATATAAGCCTAAAAGGCCAACTCATTCGATATGTGAACTCTGTAAACAATGCTTGAGATACAAATGTGAACATTGACGCTAGAAGAGACTGATAGGAGAGAGAGACAAGAGCTTGTATATATATGTCTAAAAAGACAAGTAGAGAGATTTTAGCATGTTTACTCTATAATCCTATTGCATACTAGAACACAAAGTAACAATTTTTTTTTACCTTGTGTGAATAAGAAAAGTAAAGTTCCTGAAAAAAGATTTGAGACATTTTTGCTTTTTGAAGTGGTGTAAACAGTTTAACAAAGTGGCAAATAAGTGAGAAATAAAAAATGAAAACAAAATTTTGAAGTGCAAAAGCTATTTTTTGGTGTAAAAGGAATAAATACAAACAGAACAACTAGTACCCACGAGGAAAATTTTGTTGACAGATCTAAGAATACCTTGCAAGAGGTTTAAAGGACTCCTACTATTATCATATTTAAGCTTCCCATTACTGATTTTTATCTTTTTTATAACGATAATATATATATATATATATATATTTGATCAAGTTATTGCAAAAATAATTCCAAGATAATTATTGGCCATTTCCATTTTTTATTTTTTTTTATTTTAGTAAGTGATAATTTTTATCTATTAGATAGTAAGAAAATTCTACACTCGCCTCTTTAGAGGATCTTGTGTATCAGAAAGCTTCTGATCAATGATTCCATCTTTAACGATGTTCTTATCTCATGAGAGATAGAGTGTATATATTTCATGAGAAACAGGGACTATTTATTCCATGAAAGATGGGGAAAGACCGTAATGAGACATATGCCAAGGGGGCGCGAGATCTCTAAGCGGTTGTATTCTGTTGATCATGGGGTGTTATTCTTTGTTAATCTTGAGGTAATACTCACTATTGACCATGAGATAAGAGCTATCGTACGATATGGTATCAGAGCCTAACCTTTTTCCAGAGCAGGGGTAAAAGATAGTATAATTAGTATATGAAGGGCAAGTAAGAGAAACTGTACAACCATGGAATCATCCTCCTCTGATACACCACAACCTGTCTTGTTAAACTCATCCCTTTCGCTTCCAAAAAATATCTCTCGAACTCTATCACCAAAGATAGAGAACTTAGTAGAATACACATATGTTCCCGAAGATGCTCAGATCTCAGAAACATCCACTCCTCTCTTGAGTCCATACAATACTTCCGCAGACAAAGATCTACCCTTAGATCTATAACCAGTCTGATTTCCACTAGAAGGCCACATGTCAAAGAATATGTCCAATCTTCTAAGATGGAGTGCTGTTCTTTAACTGCCACCTCAGAAGAACAGTACGTTACTATTGAGATTCCCCGGGAACTCATCAGACACTGGCAACATGAAGGATATACTCACCTTCATTATGGAGCCATCAGACTTATTCTCTCCCTCCATGGAAGGAGAGGTCTCCCAGTCTCAGCAAGAGTCTCTCTTTTAGACTCTAGCTACCTTCACTATGAAAATGCTGTCATAGGGACTGTTTTGACTACGCTACATGCTGGAAGTGTGGTCCTCACCATCTTCCCAAATTACAATGTTAGCTTGAGGGATCCAACCATCTCTCACAAGCTAAAGGTCCAAGTACAAATCACCGGAGCAGACCAAGTGGCAAAAGCCCTAGCTGCTACGCTGCACCATCAGTTCATCTATAGACTACAAGATCATGCCATCAATCTATCATTACCCACCAGTAATGATGGAGCCCTGTTTGTAATGGCCAATCATCAGGAAGAAACACCCTCAATAGTGTAGATACCTAGGAACATCTTCAGAGAGCAGCTCCAAGAACTGATTCCTCTCCAATGGGTAACCAACTATGAGAAGTTGCATGAAAATAAAAAGCCAATCAGATCCACTGAAGCAACCTTTAGAAGATCAGTGGACGGAACAGTCAGAACACTGTTCAAGAAACCTGATGAAGCTTCTGGAAGCAGTTCTACCTCTATTTTCCAGTTTATGATGATAAGACTAGTAGCCAAAGAAGGGAAGATCCCTATATGGGGAGTTCGCCCAGATGGAAGTCCCATCTTTACTGACAAAGTCAATGGTCACTTTATATGGGACGTCGCTCCTGAGATGTGTGACTCAGATTGTGACTATTACCTTGACAATGAAGACAACAGTGATTACGATAGCGATGATGACTCGGATGATGAGGAAGAAGATATGCCATGGAAACCTCCTCCTCCTCCACAAAGAAAAAATCCCAAGGATGGACCATGGTCAGGAATTCATCACCAAGAGAAGCCTGAGCCAAACTGGATGTACAAAAGGGGTCTAGAGATTCTGAGAGAAAAAGGTCTTATCCCTCTCAGAAGCCCAATCAGGGCTCATATCACCCTATAACCCAGGCCATCCCTTGTATGATGTTCACTGAATCAACATACAATCAAGAGTTTCCTTCTCTTGAAAGAAAAATCGATCCAGTAACCAAGATCGCCACCAAGCCCAATATTTCTTCCTCAGAAGTTGGGCCAGACGGAAGGACTAAACCTCTAAGCCAGGCAGAAGAGGTTCTTAATTGGCAAACTGAAAATGCCAAAGTTCATAATTCCATTATGATGAAGATTGATCAAAAAGTAGAAAGGATCTCATTTAGACTCGACAAATCTGATGAGAGACTAGATCTTCTCTCAGATAAGATGAAGAAATTATATCATCAACTTACGACTGATATTTCCCGTCTAGAAGCAGAATGGAAGAAAACCAAGTTTGGGGAAGCCTCAAACCAGAAAGAAAGAGAAGTCTATAGACTAAGAGCAGAATTACAGGAAATAGAGAACTACATGGATAGGAAGATGAAAGAAAAACAAGGCCTTCCTACAGAACCATTTTCCTTTGTGCCATCCTCAATCTACAGGACTACTTTCCAACAACCATCATCTTTCTTTAGTCCTCCTCCAAATACTTGGACTCTGCCTACAACTGGAGCTTACAGAACTAAGACTAAGCCTGAGTCCAGTCCAAGGGTTTCTAGAGAAAAACCCACCAATCCATCTCTCCACAATTCTCCAGAATCATCTCCTAAGAGACAGCGATCCTCTTCACAAGAGAAACAGGCAATTCCTGAAAAAGAATATCTTCAGGATGCTCAAGACCCATACAGTCAATTTACTATAAAACTCCATCCTGCTAATGAATCTGGATACAGCAGCTCTTCAGGCTCTGAAGAAAATCAATCAGGGACATCCTCAAAAGCCTCTGAAGAAGAAAGAGAATATGACCAGTCAGAAACATCTTCAAAAAGCTCTTATGAAGATAAAGGTGATGTTAATATAAAAAAATCCTAATGGTTGACACTACAAGATCAGGAGAAAGGACTGAAGCCATTTATGACTCTGAAGAAGAAGTCATCTCCTCTCCTCCTCAGCATGGTCCTCAAAAACTAAATAGTGGACCTTGGTTCACCTTAGATGATATTCCTTCCAACAAATGGCGTAGCAGACTCATTGAATTTGGTGCATGGTTGGAAACCAAATTAATGAAGGACTCAAATCCCTACAAAGTCATAGAGGAATTTTGTTGTCGAATGACTGGTACTTTAAAACATTGGTACCATGGTCTGGGTGTTGTCCGGCAAGATCAACTTCATAATTTAGGAACTGCTGCTGAAGTTTTGGGTGTCTTACATGAGGAATTCATAGGTGATGGAGCTATCATTGACAAAAAGGTTAGGCAAGAATACTTTGAGATGAAATGTTGTTCAATAAAGATCAAAGATTTGAACAAACATTTCCAAAGGATGAGCCAGAGATTTTACATTCTCAATGGCCTTAATGATCTGAGTTTGAAGAATACTTATGTGGCCTCTCTCCCAAAAGAAATTCAGCCTGAACTCAATCGCATGGCTATGGTAGCCCAAAAAGACTTTTCAGCCATGACCATGGGAGAAATTCATCAGATGACACAGGAAGCCGTTGACAAATTATGCAGACAACACAAGTACTTTTCCGACATCATCAATCAAAAGGGGAAGTTCTGCAAAGCCTGCAAAAAGCCTTATCTAGAAATCAAATGCAAGGATAAGACTTGTTCCTGTTCATCAAAGAAAAAGAAAAAGGAGGTTCTACCCCTAAAGAAAAGAAAAAAAACCTTTTAAATTCTTCAGAAAGAAAAAATTCAGGGGAAAACCTTCTAATCAAAGGTGCTTCATCTGCGGCAAAAAAGGGCATTATTTAAGGAACTGTCCCAACAAGACAGATAAAGCAATCAAACACATCTCTTCTCTGAAGCTTGATGATGAAGAAGTAGAGTCGCTCTATTCTGAACAAAGCTCTGCTAATGAAGAGACTGTCTTCACTCTGAAAGAATCAGAAGACGAGGATCAATCAGAGACTGAATCAATTCCAATTTTTTCAGTTAAAAAATTGAATACTATCACGATCTCTCCTCCTCAGCCAAGTATAGAAGTCCAGCTCCTGCCCTCAAAATTCCATAAACCCATAAATGTGATAGCTTTAATGGATACAGGAGCACAGAAGACAGACTTGATCACCAAAGACCCAGTAGGAATCAAATTCTTCCTAGATTGTGTTGTCTAGACAAAGGTGATAGGAAGCAAACTACCTGATCGAGATATCTTGATAGGCATGGATGTCTATTCAGCTGCTAATAAACTCCAGATCCTCTCTACTGGAGTAAGACACAAAAGGGAATTTAAACCTTTTACAGAAGTCTTAAAACTATTCTCTCTTACAGAATCTCCTACTGAGATAGAAGAAATCAAGAAGAAGATACTCTCTTTATGTGCAAATAGCCATGAAGAGTTCACCCATCCAAATCCCATCTGGAAGAACCATGATTTCTTCATTAGACTTCCATTTAAACTCAATGAAGATGTCAATCCCACAAAGGCCACCCATCCTGGGATGACCCCATTTGACTTATTGCTAGTAAGACAAGAATGCCCTGAATTATTAAGACAGGGATTGATAGAGCCAACCCAGTCCAATTGGGCATGCCAAGCTTTTTATGTAGAGAAAAGATCAGAAAAATTGCGAGGGAAAAAGAAGTTAGTCATTGACTATAAACCTCTCACTCATTTTCTCCAAGATGATAAGTTCCCTATTCCCAAGGCTTCATCTCTTCCAGTCCTGATAAAAGAATCCAACATATTTTCAAAATTTGATCTTAAGTCTGGATTCTGGCAACTTGGGATTGATCCTAGTGACAGACACAAAACGGCCTTCTGCATTCCCAATGCCCAATATCAATGGACTGTCTTACCCTTCGGATTAAAAGTGGCACCATCTCTGTTTCAAAAGGTGATGACCAGGATCTTTGAACCGTTACTAGAGCATGCTATCATCTACATTGATGATATTCTGCTTTTCTCCAAAGACATAAAGACCCATAAGGTTCTGTTGAACCAATTCTTTGATATAGCCAACCATTATGGGTTGATGTTCTCAGAGAAAAAGATCCATCTCGCTCAGCCTTAGATTGACTTCTTAGGAATGCATTTTTTCCAAGGAAGTTTCCGGCCTCAGCCACACATAGCTGAAGAACTTCTAAAGTTCCCTGATAAATCTTTGACTGTAAAGAAAATTTAGCAATTCTTAGGAATTGTTAATTATATCAAAGATTTCATCCCCAATGTAGCCACATACACTAGTCCTCTGTCTAAACTCCTGAAGAAAGACCCTCCTTCATGGGGACCTGATTAGACCAGGGCAATCCAAGAACTGAAAAGGATAGCCCAGTCGCCTCCAGCTCTCAAAATACCAGTAGAAGGGAAACACATCCTCCAAACAGATGCTAGTGATTTTTTATTGGGGAGTAGTTCTAATAGAAGAACAGGGAAATAAAAAATATTACTGTGGACATGCCAGTGGCCAATTCAAGGAGGCAGAAAGGCATTATCATACCACTTTCAAAGAAGCACTCGTTGTGAAAAAATGGAATAAAAAAGTTTAACTTCCATTTAAGAAAATATCACTTTGAGGTGCAGATGGACAACTCCTCCTTCCCAAAAATCTTGGAATTCAAAAACAAGATGCCTCCAGATCCTCAGATCCTCAGATTAAAGGATTGGTTATCCCGATAAGATTTTTCAGTAAAACATATCAAGGGAAAACAAAACTTGATTCCAGATTTTCTATCCAGGCCCGAAAAGACTATTCAAATGATCACTTCCACTCACAGCTTTCCCATTATTTTCATGGTAAAGCCATCATCCCAGAAAGCCAAAACTCTCCAAAAGCCATCATCCGAGAAAACCAATACTCGCCAAAAACCTTTATCCAACAAAGCCAAAACTTGCAGGTTCTTCCCTCTAGGATTGACTCCCACATCACATCCAGATATTTTAGAATATGCAAAATCTCATTACTTTTATTTCATACATGAAACTATGAAATACAAGGTTACTACTCCGTTTATGTTTAATCCCAACAATCCATACGGAGGAGTGTTTGAGTTATTTTGCGACATAGGATGGGACTTGCAGGAAGCTACCTTATGGGCAATATGGTGCAAAACTGTAGAATATTCTATTCCCATTGCCTTAAGAACCAAGGCAGCTTATGATATCCTCATGAATCCTGATAAAGAAGATTATCTTTTCTGGACTTTGTTAGAATGGTTTTCTCCTTTAAACTAGTGGAGAGAAGAACTAAGAAGAATCATAAACTTTGAAGAAAACAAAAAAATTCCTGGTGTGAACTATCCTCCATTAACATCAATCGTTATAATCCACCGGCCCTATTTCCAGGATCCCAATGGACAAATATGATTGAAGAATATAGCTTATTTTTGGGGGACATTTGAAGATTATCCCTTAGATGAGAGTTACCAAATGCAACTACTACAACATCTCAGGGAAATCAACAGCACTGGAAGCTCTTCCTCAACAGTCAATCCCTCTCCTCTCAGCCGATTTGTCCCAGCCAGCAGCAACACACAAGAGGCAGGACTGTTCAAATCCACCACCGAATACTACGTACCAGAAGAAGCTCAATGGGTTGAATACATTGGACCTTTAATTTTGTCTTTTTATGATGTGTAAAACAATAGTCTGTATAATTATCAAGTCGTTGTTTGATAGTGTGACCTGTAAAAAGATTAGATAAGGATCGACTATTTACTGTCAAAAGACGATCTGTAAAGACAAAAGCAGAATCGTCCTTGGTCGGCCATATCTGCCCAGCCGGCAAATAAAGATAGATAAGATTTGGGTTTCTGAGAGGGTTAATGATCGTCATCCATGATGTGTTACCCACTCACATCCTCGGATGCTTTACACGTTGCTGGAGCCTTATCTCCTACGTGTTAACGAGGCACTCCTTAGGATAAAGATTCCTTATTTCTTTTCTAGCTTTCGGCCAACTGATATTACTTTTATTTTGTCAGTTTGTATTTATCGGATTCCACTTTGTAAGGTCTCTGAGCTTTGATATCTTTTCGGGTCCGATTTTTAACTTAGCGTGTTTTTGAGTTCCGGAGCCTTCGCTTCCTATATAAGGGAACTCTTTCTTGTGTAAAGGGTAGAATAAGTTTGAATACAATCCTATTTGTATAACAATGTCTTCCTTCTAAACTTTCCTTCTCTGAAAACCCAACATATGTTAGTTATATTATTGATCCCCTAGTTAGATGCAAGTATGCTCTACATTAACCTCTTTAGAGGATCTTGTGTATCAGAAAGCTTCTGATCAATGATTTCATCTTTAACGATGTTCTTATCTCATGAGAGATAGAGTGTATATTTTTCATGAGAAACAAGGACTATCTATTCCATGAAAGATGGGAAAGACTATATATATATATATAAATAAAGAATTACACATAAAATAATTCGACTCTAACTTTAGTGATTTATTACTTAATACCCATTGGTATTTTTTATTTTAATATATTAGCAAATATAATATGCTTTGAACTTCTTAATTTGAGTCCTAAATTTGCAACTTTAACTCAAGATGACAACATATTTCATGTATTGGTTCTTGCATTCACCAAAGGCAGGACTCGGGAGTCTTAAGAACAGTTACCATAAGTACAAGCCTCAAATATATTTTTAATGACTCGAGCCAGAGTTTCTTGCTCCATGTCCTTTGTATCTATCGCAATTGGATACTTCTCACAGATAATACATTGTTAGAATGTGAAATTATTTTATAGAAATATTTTACAATTATATAAGGCAATGTTTATTTATTTATATAAATTCTAATCTCTTTAAAATACATCAAATGTATTTTTTAACATGTGGAATTAATAGATGAGTCAACATTAGTATATAGGAGAGATACACTTAAAGAAGATACAGTGTATAGTTCTTTTAACCATTTAATTATTTTTTCTGTATCTCTCTCTTACCGAAAATTTTTAATATTGGAGAGTCAAATATACCTAAAAAATTGTCACACATCACATTTAATACACAAAAAGTAGTTGTTATTTTCAGTTAAAATATTTAAAATAATATTCTAAATTTTATTTTGTATTCTTCAAAATAGGAAGGCTAAAAACAATTTTTTAACATATATTTTTTTTACTTTTAATTAAAATTTATTAGAAAGCATAAAATTATGAATAAATTTTATTAAATAAGGAGTAAAAAATTTATAATTTTTTTTTATAAATTTCAATCAATAATAAAAATAATTAAAAAATACATTAAAGAGTATGATACGCGTGTTTCTCTTATAAAAGTTCCAATTGAAAATCGGTCAAATATACCTAAAGACTAAATAGAAGCAAAAATACAGTTTTTATTACTTTGTAAAATGTATGTCTTTCTAACATGTACAAAAGAAAAGGTATAGTCATTCTCAAGCCAATGGGATATTAAGATGTGAGATTTTACTTCTCAAAATAAAAAGTATACTTTAAAGAATAAAATGCATATTCATAGTTGTTGATTAAAAAAATAACCATTTAAAATTATAATAAAAATAAATACATATATAATAAATTTTTAAATTAATTATAATATAAATAAATTTTTAATTAATAATTATTATTGCACTCTATCTTCTAAAGTTCAACGAAAAGAGTCAATTTCATTAATTTATGAATAAGATATTAAATATTTTAAATATCATTTTATTATATTTATTATAGATTTCAAGATTTATTACCTGTTTTCTAAAAATGGAAAACAAAAATTTAAAATCAACCTAATTCAAATTACTTTAAATTAAATTATATTAAATTTAAATTTAATTTAGAGGATAAAATAACAAAACTAATTAAATTAAAGGTCTTGTTAATTAACTAATATTTTAGCCTGCGCAATTATAGGATAAATATTTATTTTATATAGGTAAAACCTATAATAAATAAATATTTTAATATATAAATTAAATTATAAATAAAATTTATTATAAATAAATTATAAAAATATAAATTATATTTAAATTTATGATAAAAAATTTAAAATATGTTAGAAGGTTATTTTTATTATTAATATTTTAAAAAAATATTAAAATTAATTTAAAAATAAATGTAAAAAAGGATAAATTGAAATAAATAAGACATTAAAAAACTCTAAAAACAACGCTATCGTCGAAGAAATTTTTAAAAATCATTGTTGTTAAAAAATATTTTCTTAAAATACTTTCAAAAGATGTCTTAAAAAATTGCTTAATGAATTAATAAATAAAAAAAATAATGTTTAGAGGTAAATGGTGAAAATATATTAATTTACTTTTTAATAAAAAATTCTCGCATTTGTCTTTAATTTATAATACTTCAAAAAATTTATAGGCTTAATTGCAGTTTAAGTTTTTTAATGGCTAGATTTTGGTAGAACAAATTTAATCTATTTTTCAAATAATTTAATTTATGAAAATTTAAATAGTTAATGTTATATAAGATATTTATGTATTATAAATTGTCCAATTTAAAACAAATAATTGACTTAGTTATTTTTTAAATATATGGATAAAAAATCCAACAATTACAATTATAAAGACTAAAATTATTCATTTTTTTTACAAATATAAAGACTAAAATCAAATATTTAAAATTATAAAAATTAAAATTACTAATTTTAAATATAGACAAAAATCGAATAATTAAAACTATTAAAACTAAAATTGTCCATACACTAAACTATAAAGATCAAAAATATAATTAAGTCATTTTTTATATATTTTTATAAAATTCTTTTACTTAAAATTAAATATATTTTATATTTACATAATATTAAATATATTTATTTATGAAAAAATAGATAATACAATCACATTGTAAAATAGTTTTAGTACTATTCAATCACATATCATAATATATAATAAATTTTGTTAAATTTATAATGATTATTTATAATGTTCTATCATTAAACTCTTTGTTTGATAAATAGTTTATTATTTAATCCATAATTTATAAAATATTAAGCAAATTTATTAGAAAATAAATTAAGAGGATAATTCTAGCATCTTCAAATAAATAAACAAATTACTATTATAAGATTCAATCATATAAGTTTTCAGACCGAAAGCATTCAATCAAATTTGCGAAAGATTCCACCCACTAAAACAATTTGCGTTCAACCAACCAAAGTTCCCTCCTCATTAATGGCAACGGGTGACACTACCTCCATTCTCATGTACCGCCATTTATTTTATTTTATTTTCCTCTATTCATTTCCTTTTCAGAAAACTCATATACATATACAGCAATAGAAGCAATGCAAAAGAAAACAACAGTTCGCGTAATGCATTACAATCGTTGCAAGTGAATGAAGGTAAAAGAAAGAGAAAGAAAATTCAGACTCGCACAAAACCTCACTCTCAGATCCAAATCTGTTTCCACTCTCAGATCCGAATTCGATCGCATTCTACTCTCCTATTGAGCTTCAAATCATGAATCCCTTCTCTTCACCCACGCGTCTCAGGTAAGCAATGCACGTTGTGCTCTTTCTTTTTCTTTTCCTCAAGAAGAAGCATTATTGCTCACTGAGAAGAACCTCGAAATTTACCAAATATAAAGGATTAAGCTGATCAGTAGTTTTAGTGTCGCAATTCTTTTTTTGTTCCTTTCATTAAGTTCTACTCAAAATGTTCATATGCTAGATCCTATGTCATTGTTGCTTGATAATTGTTGTGCATATGTCATTAAGTAGTTTGGCAAGGAGCATGATTGATTGAAGGCCTTGTGCCAGTATGCTATCTTTGTTTAGAATGGAATTTCATCCTCTTTGCATAAATTTCTCAATAAGCACTTACAATGATAAAAATAAATAAAAAGATAAAATAAATTAAACTTTTTCATTAAGTAAAGTCAATTTATACATCTTTACTTTTAGAGAAGCTACATGAGAGATTTCATGAAAGTTAAAATTCATATTGATTTTAAATTATGAGAGAAGTTTAATTTATTTTATCTTTTTGTTTTTTGTTTCTTCTGAAAGTGTTTGTGGAGAAGTTTATCCAAACAAGACTTATGTATTTAACTTCCTTATTCTATAAAGGTTAAAATGCATAAAGTTGATTTTAACTTATGGGAGAAGTTTAATTTATTTTACCTTTTTATTTTCTTATTTTACAAGTTTTTAGGTAGAAGTTTATCCAAACAAGGCCTATATATTTAACTTCCTTATCTGCTCATAATTTGTTTCAATGGCTTATCCTTGATGGATTAGAGAGCACTCATTTACTAATTTGCTGTTTTGTTTTGCACCGAGATTCTCTCCTCCACCATTTCTGTGATAAATTTTGTTATTTCTGATATAACATTATATAAGAAAGATGGAATTGCAGTCCTCCTATGTAGCCACTGACTCGGCACTATTTTCCTTTCTATAAATCATTGTAATTATGCACTTCTTTGTCATTCTGTATTCATGATGGAATTTTTTCGAAGTGCTATTTATATGCAAAATCAAATAGAGTTAACATTTAGTTAGCGATTTTTTTCAAAGATAATAAATGTTTATTATATAGTTTAAATATTGTCAGTATCTATCAACAATCTAATTCATATCCCTGTATTTAGGGACATGATTCGGGCCATACGTGCTTGCAAAACTGCGGCAGAAGAACGTGGTGTTGTAAGAAAAGAATGTGCTGCCATTCGTGCTGCAATCAATGAAAATGATCAAAACTATACGCACCGGAATCTGGCCAAGCTAATGTTCATCCACATGCTTGGCTACCCCACACATTTTGGTCAAATGGAGTGCCTCAAGTTGATAGCATCTCCTGGATTTCCAGAGAAGAGAATGGGTTACCTTGGCCTTATGTTGCTTCTCGATGAAAGACAAGAAGTTCTAATGTTGGTCACCAATTCTTTGAAACAGTATCCAATTTCATGTCAATGTTTCGTTTGTTTGTGTTCCTAAATTTTCATATTCCATTTTACAAATATGCTAGGAGCAATATTAATGATGGTGTTATAGCAACCTTATCTAAATCACAGAGATCTTAATCACATAAATCAGTATATAGTGGGACTTGCACTTTGTGCTTTAGGAAACATTTGTTCAGCTGAAATGGCTCGTGATCTTGCACCAGAGGTTGAGAGATTGCTGCATTTTCGAGATCCAAATATTCGGAAGAAGGTGAAATTTTCATCATATTTCATATCCTTTCATCAGAATTTTATCTCTTGAGGCATATTGAAACTTGATGCATATATTGGATATATTGATGAATGCTTAGGCCCATAAATGCTTTTATGGCTTTATAGTGTCTCCTATACATAGAGACAATACTTTGCTCTTACTTAAAGTGATTAGTTTTGGAACTTCTCTGCTATTATTCTGCAAGATAGGCTTTTTGCTTGTTTCGGTTTCTTAAATTTTAATTTCTTGTAAAGTGTTTACTTCATGGATTCTAAAGAATTTTTGTTACACGAATCTGGTACCAGTCAAGAATTGACTAGGATTTTATGGAAAACAAGATGTCATGAGGCATACTTGAAGTTCTTGTACAATAGTAAAGTTACATGCATCCATCTTTGTGTCATTTCTAACTTTAAAGTTTCAGTGTTTCACATATAAATTTCCTGGATAGACTGTAAAGAGAATCATGAGACAGTTGTTTGAATCTACCCAATCATATGCAGTAGGAAAAGAATGGGAAGACATACATTGACATAGTTATAAGTGTCAAGTCAAATGAAAATTCCTTTTTGTTTTGTTCACCTGGCACATATGTGAACTTCCGAACCCCTCCCTACCACCCCATTATTCCCTCAATCCCCATCGGGGCTAATTTTTTTCTCCTGTCATTGTTTTCAGATTTCCCATGGGGATCCTTGACATTGTAAAATAAATAATAAGTTATCAAAAAATAAAAGAAGTTCAACAACAAATTTAAGTCTTTTCTAGTAAATTTAAAATTATCAAAACATAAATGAATATATTAAATTATAGTAATAAGGAAAAAACTAAAAATTCATTTATATATGTATGCGTGCATATATAAAATTAGGGTAAATTTGTCATTTTTATTAGATGACGATCCCACAGAGCGAGGAGTATGATCCTTGTTCCCTTCCTTGAATATACTTTGAAGGGTTTTTGATTCTCGTCTCCATCCTTGCACAAAAAAATCTCTAAACTTGGGGCCTTGAAGGGGACAGTCTCTGTGAGGATCCCTAAATAATGGAAAAAATTGCCATCCCTAATCAAGTTCAAGGAATATTTTGTTTGCTCAGTATAAATTTTTAAATATAATTTGTTTTTTCATGGAGTAATTTTCAATGTACTTCAACTATGTCGATGATGCTTTATGTTAGAATGGCCAACTAAGGAATATAATATACTCTTTCGTTTGTGATGTTCATGCTAACACTCACCATATGGTGTCCTGTGCTACAGCTTTTTGACATTACAAAAGTAATTTTTGGAGTAGCATCATCCACCTATTGAGGAGAAGAGACGAAAATTTACAAAGGTAGTTTGGTCATGTGAGAAGAAGGTCAACAGAGGTTCTAATGCAAAAAAATAGATCAAATGGAAGATAGTACAATTAAAAGGTTAGAGGATGACTCTTAGAAATTTGACTTAAGGCCTAACTCAACCCTACAAAGTGAGGTTTGCCCCTCACTTATATACTCTATCCAACGATAATGGATCTGGGATAAACTTTGATACTACATTAGAAATTTAATATAGGACCTAATTCAACCTCATAAAATCGACTTGTAAGGTGAGGATAACCCAAACTTTATAAATTCTATTTAAGCTATAACTCTAGTCAATGTGGGACTAACCACTAGTGGTGAGGCTGCAATTAAGGCAATTGCCAAAGAGGCCACAACTAAGGTAGGCTAGGAGTGACTGCAAATCTGCAATTAAGATGACTTTCCAACAAAGACAATAAAAACCTTTAAGAGAAACAATTAATAAATTCCTTGTTCAAAATGATTTTACTGAAAATTTGGCTTTTGGTAGAGTTCAATAACATCGATTGATCCATGTAGCCGATCTCAACTAATGAGGGACTACTGAGGGCTTGGTTGTTGCTGTATATTTATTTATTGATCATATGATACCAGTTAAACAGACAGTATAGTGAACTAAGTGGTATCTGTGATACACACTTTGAGTTTTATTTATAATGGGTCTTTGCTTACACAATCCAGCAACATACATTATCATATACACAATAAGGTTATGCGTACAAGTAAGGATACAGAGAGAAGAAAGACTATTGCAGAAAGCAATCAGAAAAATAGCCATAGGGAAATAGGGGAAAACAGCAAACAGAAAATATATCCAACACTCCCCCTCAAGTTGGAACATATAGATTATATGCTCCAAGCTTGGAAGATATAGCTTGTATCTGTGGTCTCCTTAAAGATTTAGTGAAAATGTCAGCAAATTGATTATTCGAGTTGACAAATTCTGTACTGATTTCTTTGGCCAACAATTTCTCCTGTACAAAGTGACAGTCAATCTCAATATGTTTGGTTCTCTCATGAAATACGGGATTAAAAGCAATGTGGAGAGTCGCTTGATTGTCACAATACAGTTTCATTGGTTGGACATCGGCAAATTTCAATTCTTGAATAAGTTGTTTTACCCATATCAATTCACAAGTGGCTGAAGCCATAGCCTGATATTCGGTTTCAGCATTAGAACGAGCAACAGTATTTTGCTTCTTACTTTTTCAAGAGACCACATTTCCCTCACTAGATATGCAAAAACCTGTAGTAGATGTTCTGTCAATGGGAGATCCTGCCCAATCAGCATCACAATAACCTAAGATATGGGTGTCTCCCTTATCCTCATATAATAAACCTTGTCCAGGTATCTTCTTGATATATCTAAAGATACAGAGGACTGTTGCCCAGTGATCAACGCAAGGTGCTTGCAAAGGAGATATCAGGTCTAGTGATAGTGAGGTAAATGAGTTTACCCACTAATTTTCTATACCTCTCTGGATCAGAATAAGGATCACCCTGTTTTACCATTAGCTTTATATTTGCCATGGGACTGTCAACTGGCCTGCAATTACTCATACTAGTCTCTTGCAAGATATCAAGAGCATATTTTTTCTGAGAGATAACAATGTCTTCCTTGGATTGAGCCACTTCTATGCCAAGAAAGTACTTCAGGTGGCCAAGATCTTTGGTCTGGAAGTGGCTGAATAAGTATTGCTTTAATTGGGAAATTTTGACTTCATCATTTCCTGTGATGACAATATCATCCACATACACAACCAGATACACATTTACTGGAAGAGGAATAACAATAAAATACAGAGTGATTTGCTTCACTTCTTGTCATCCCGAAGTTTTGAACAACTTGGCTAAACTTTTCAAACCAAGCTCTTGGGGACTGTTTAAGTCCATACAAGGATCTACGAAGCTTGCACACTAGACCAGACTCCCCTTGAGCAACAAAACTAGGAGGTTGCTCCATGTAAATTTCTTCATCCAATTCACCATGTAGAAAAGCATTTTTGATGTCTAATTAATGAAGAGGCCAATGACAAATAACAGCCATTGCAAGTAAAAGTAGTAGTGATTTTTGCCACAGGAGAAAAAGTATCTCCATAATCAAGACCATATACTTGAGTATATCCTTTGGCCACCAACCAGGCTTTGAGGCGATCAACTGTGTTGTTAGGTCCAACTTTAATAGCAAATACCCACCTACAACCAACGACCTTGCTTGAGGGAAGAGAAACTAATTCCCAAGGACCACTTTGTTCCAACGCCTGCATTTAAACTACCATGGCTTGTCGCCATCCAGGATGATCAAGTGCTTCACAAATAGATTTAGGAATAGTAATGGATGAGACAGAGGAAACAAAAGAGAAATACGACGGAGATAAACGATGATTACTAAGGTAAATAGGATGAGGATTACGAGTGGAGCGAATACCTTTCTGGAAAGCAATGGGCCAACCAATGTTAGAATCATGGGAAGGTGAGGATGAAGGAGGATCCGGTGTGGGGTCAGTTGAGGATAGAGGACATGAATTAAGTGGATCTCCACAAACTGGGGTACCCATCTCTCGTGTCCTGCTTTGACATGTAGACATTGAAGGTGGAGACAATTTAGCTTGAGAATGAACAGAAGAGGAAGGTTGGAGTATGTCTTGATTATGTGTTTCAAAGGATGAAGACTCTGTTGAACTAAGATATGGAATTGGTAGTGCCTATTGGATAGAGTCAAAATCATCTTTGGTGGAGAAGAACATAGTTTCCTCAAAGAATGTAACATCAACTGACATATA
Source organism: Mucuna pruriens (assembly GCA_025330945.1). NCBI lineage: Eukaryota > Viridiplantae > Streptophyta > Magnoliopsida > Fabales > Fabaceae > Mucuna > Mucuna pruriens. The sequence continues at coordinate 3,460,397 of JAENHJ010000544.1, forward strand.
GTGTCTTTTTGTGGATGGAGAGTAACATTTGTACCCTTTTTGAAGATGAGAATATCCAAGAAACATACATTTGATTGTTCTTGCAGAAAGTTTATCATGACCTGGAGAGACATCATGAACAAAACACATACAACCAAAGACTCTAGGAGGCACATGATATATTTTATCTTTAGGAAATAAAATTGAATGAGGAATTTGAGTCTCAAGAGAGGCAGTGGCATTTGATTTATTAAAAAACAGGTAGTAAGAATGACTTCACCCCAATGATTAGTAGGGACATTTGCACTTAAGAGTAAGGTGCGGGTAGTTTCAACCATATGCCTATTTTTCCTTTCAGCTATACCATTTTGTTGAGAAGTATGAGGACACATGGATTGATGTAAGATTCCTTTTGAAGATAGATATGAGTTTAGTTCAAAAGAAAAATATTCTTTGGCATTGTCACTTCTCAATATTTTAATGGTTTTTCCAAATTGATTTTCCACTTCTTTAGAGAAGGACATTAAGATGGACAAAAATTCAGATCTTTCTTTCATTAAATAGACCCAAGTACATCGTGAGTATTCATCAATAAATGTGACGAAGTAGTTAAAACCAAAAGATGTTGCTCGGCTAGGTCCCCAAATATCTGAATGGACAATGGAAAAAGGAAAATTATATCTTTTGTTGACTTGGTTAGGAAAGGTGGACCTGACATGTTTGCCTACTTGATAGGACTCACACTCTAAGGTAGACAGTTTATTGAGACTAGGAACCATTAACTTTAGCTTTGCAAGATTAGAGTGCCCTAAACGATTATGCAAAAGCTTTGGAGATATAGACGCAAAACATAACGTAGATGGATTGTTGGATAAGTAATAAAGTCCTCTTGATTCATGTTCTTCGCCAATCAGCTGACTCGTATTCCGGTCCTGTATAACAAAGGAATCAACATAAAAGGTTATTGAACAATTCAAAGAATGAGTCAATTGACTCAAAGAAATCAAATTGTAGGGACATTTAGGAATGTACAAACACAGAGTTTAAACTAATTGATGAGGATAGAGAAACTTGACCAACTCCCTGATATACCATTTTGGAATCATTGACTAATGAAATGAAGTGAGGAAACTTAGGTGAGGAGATAGAAGAGAACACAGAGTCATTACTAGAAATGTGTGACTAGAAGCACCTGAGTCAATTATCCATGGACCTTGACTCCCCATGGAATGAGAAATGCATGCAGTTGAAACACTTGGTGATGCAACTGATTGGGCGTGGTTGTTGGACTTAACCTTAGGAACTCCTGATACTCTTCATCTGAGATTAATTGAGAACCAATCCTTCCATTTGAAGGGATATCACTTAAAGATATATTTGCAGTTTTGTCTGGCTAACCAACCAAATCATAACATCTATTTTGTAGGTGTCTTTCTTTTCCATAGTGTGAGCTGATAAGCTTACCACGACATTCCTCTAGTACCACGACCGCTTCTTCCTCTACCACGAGAAGCTACCATAGTAGAGTTTTCAACAGCAATACTATCACCTTTCGTTATGGTAGGAACCTGAAGAAGCCTAGTAACCAGGCTATTCATAGAGGGAATCTGCTTGCTTGACAGGATTTGATCCTGAATATGCTCATAGTTAGGATGTAGGCTTCGTAGGATTAGAACCATCAGTAGTTTGTCAATTCACTTTGTTGTTTCCTCAACAGAGTTACACACGAGTAAACTTTTCAATTCTTCAGCAGTAACCTTGACTTTGGCTATGTGCGACACCATATCATGGTTGGTCTGTTGAAGAGAAACAATCTTTTGAGTTGAATCAAATAGATGTTGAACATCATTAGTGAAAACATATGTAGCGTTTGTCCAGAAAGAATAGTAGGTCTTGAATGACCTTAAGATTTCCAATAACTCAGGGCTAACGGACTACCACGAAATAGTACATAGTTGATAGTGAAGCTTCAGCCATGGAACTCTGTTTTCTTCTGGTATTTCAGCCTGTTGTTTCTCCAAATGGTCATGAAACCCTTGTCCCAAAAACCACAACTCAACTGAATCTCACCAAGCTCTATAATTTTTCCAGTTGAGTTTCTCTGCTGTGATAGTTGGGGTTCCCGAAAAAGAGATAATAGATCCTTGAGAAAACAAACTGGCACTGGCCATTTTCAACCTCAAACAGTTCTAAACATTGCAAATTTTTTTTTGGTGAATAGTGGCATGGTAACTCAGATCTACCAACCACAATACTTCCAACCAAGATTCTGAAGGTTGGAATAGGAAGGAAAGAGGCCAACGAACAGAACGGTGGGCTCGCAGCGGAGAGCGGAGGTCTGGAAGGCGGTGCGTGGTGTTCATGCACCGGTAGGTTTGAGCCACGGGAACGGCGTGTGGCGGCGTGTGGGGGGTCTTCTGACCCTGAAACTTTCTGGGTTTTGTGGCGCACCTCGACGCACTTAACCGTGAACAGCTGGAGGATTCTGGTGGTGGCGGACGGCGGTGGAGACACCCCAGACAATGGCGACGACAACTCCAAACGACGACTTTTAGTCACGGGACACAGGAAAACAAATTTCCAGCAATGCATGGCGGCGGACGGTGATGGCGACACCCCAGATGACGACCCTTAGTTATGGACACCGGCAGAGCAAAGCTATGATCTGATACCAAGTTAAATAGACAAAATATAGTGAACTAAGTGTTATGTATGATACACACGTTGAGTTTTATTTATAATGGGTCCTTGCTTACACAACCCAACAACTTACATCATCATATATGCACAGTAATGTTATGCTTACAAGTAAAGTAAGGATACAGAGAGAAGAAATACTACTATAGAAAGCAATAAAAAAAACAGCCATAGGGAAATAGGGGAAAACAGCAAACAGAAAATATATCCAACAATACCAAAAATAGTTTCAGAGTTATGAGATTGATCACGAAAAGTTAGTTGGTTGTGGATATCACTTTTTTTCATTCCTGTGCAAAATTTGTTCAATGTTTTTTTAGGATGTTTCTACTATTTTAGTTATTTTGAGTGGAAGTCTTTCTCCTATTTGCTCAAATAATTCCAGCCATGTTGTAATTTGATGTTGAGTACTCAAGTTATTTGCAAAACCTTTCCTGTTTAACTTTTTTAATTGTTATTGTTCATTCTAATAAACTGACTATAGTCACTGTTATATAGGCAGCATTGTGCTCAGCAAGAATAATAAAGAAAGTTCCAGACTTGGTAGAAAATTTTGTCAATCCTGCTACTGTCTTATTAAGGGAGAAACATCATGGAGTTCTGATCACTGGAGTTCAGCTTTGTACAGATCTGTGCAAAATTAGCTCAGAAGCTCTTGAACACATTAGAAAGGTGCTTTTCCATCTTTCTTATAATTATTTTCTCTCTAGCATAGTGTATTTTCCTGATATTAACTGGAGTAATTGTATCCACTATAAACTTAGCACAGCAAAATCATTCTGTGCTGTAGTATATAAATGCATACACACATATGCCTGTTACTTAGTTAAAGACAAACGTGAAATTTTGAATTTACTTATTGATAATTGTTACAAGAATTTTAAGGTCTGTTTGGTTTGAAAAATTGTTTTTTGTTTTCACTTTTAATTACATTCAGTTTTTAAAGATTTGTATAGTAAAAACAATAAAAAGTTGTTTTCACTATTCTTATACAAATCTTTGAAAACAAAACAACATGAAAACAAAGTGACATTTTTGTAAATTAAAAGAACAGATAACAAGTTCTCAAAGTAAACAGGTCCCTATAAACTTATTTTTTTGGAATCTTTGATTTCTTTAAACATATTTTGAATCTGCCTTGCAAACCAAAGAGTGAAACAGGCTATGGTTTAATTTTTAATAGTGTTGGAGTCAATATTATTTTTCTGTAAACCCACATTTCAAATTACTACCTTGCAATTTTTTACAGGCATGATGCCATATGTTATTCTTTGCAAGCAAGTCTGCTTCATATAAATATTATTTATTTATGTAAATGCACGTAAACAAGGCTCATATTTGCAATTTTATATTATATTTCACCTTAGGGTGTTTTACTTGTAAACTTCTCTACAAATTGCTTTGACTGAGGTCAGTTTTTGTTGCAACAAAATACTCTTTGAACAATTATTGTAGAAATGCACAGAGGGTTTGGTCAGAACTCTAAAGGATCTAGCAAACAGTCCTTATTCACCAGAGTATGATAATGGTGGTTTCACAGACCCTTTTCTCCATATCAGATTGCTTAGACTGTTGCGGGTATTGGGTGAAGGTGATGCTGATGCTAGTGACTCTATGAATGATATACTTGCCCAGGTCAGTGTACATTGTGAAATATTTCTTTTATGGAAAGCTGTCTTCAGAATTTAGATCTCAAAAATGTATATATCTTAAAGCAGAGATAAAAAGACCTGTTGTTGCGAGGAAATGCATGCATTTTTTAAAATGAGATTGGGTGGCTATAATTCGTGTTATGCCTGTTTATTTGAGAGTTTGTTTGCATATTTTCTTTATTGTCTATGGATACTATTATGAATGAGTTTTATATAATATTATAATCAAATATTTATGTTGGGGATGGTTACAAAGTTGGCAGAATGTAGGGCCTCTTGGTATCTATGCATACTTTATCATTTCAGCCTGGATCAACTAAATACTACTCTTGGTATCGAAGTATTTGACAGTGGCCAAACAACATTGCTTGCCGGTGCGTGATGGCCTCTTTTTGACCATTTTTTATGGTGTGGCAGTTGCCCTTCCATGCATGACAAAACCTAGCCCCCCACCTCTATCTGCGCACATTTGAAGGCGCCTTTTATGTTGCTTCTTTTTTTAGGTATTTTTCATTTTGACATTTTTGTCCTTTTCTTTTGACCATGACTTCTCTTAGTTCTTTAGATCCTCCTAGGGCAGAACCTCCTATTTTTAGCAATTTTGTTCCCTCTACTGAGAAGTTGGATGAGTCCAATTACGCTACTTGGGCTTTTGATATCATGATGTGGATTAGTGGTTAAGAGTACAAGGACCATCTCACTAATACTACTGATTCAGTGGCTGCATTTGATCGTGCTAAATGGGAAAATATTGATACCCAATTGTGTAGTGTCATCAAGTCCACTTCCTACTCGTCCATCAAATTGATTTTTCAACCTTATATCACCTGTGAGTTGGTTTGGTTCAAGGCCCATGCATTCTTCACCGATGATACTTAGCGCCTCTATTGTGTGTCACGATTTGATGACTCTCATAGCACCACAAAAGGTTGATGGTCCTATGTCGGCCTATACTAGTAGAATTCATGCCACTCTTCGTGACTTTAACAAACTCTTACATCCCACTACCACTAATCTTATTGAAGCTAAGAAGAATCTTAAAAATACCAGAACCTTCATGCTCTTTGCATTTTATGGCTTGCCTCTAGTATTTTGCTACTTGTAATCAGATTCTAGAGTCACTCATGGTCCCCACTATGACCATGACGCCTTTTGCCTTTCTTTAGATTCCACCTAAAGCGACTTTCGAGCCTCCCACTACTCCTCCACTTGGTGACACCTTTGCTCTTGCCTCCCATAGTAGTAATCTAGGTTGCTCTGAGGGTGGCTCATCTCACTCCAAGAATCGTTAAAGTGTGATCATTGTCATCATCTAGGACACCATTAATTAGTGCTGGAAATTATATGGCTGCCTTCCATGACCTGCTAATGTTGCACAGACACCTCCATCTGACACACCCCAGCTAGCTAATCAATTTGGGGCCACTCTTGCCACTTATGAGGATTTTCTTCAATGGTATGAGAATTGCTAGAGCCCCAGCTCCACTACTTTGGTTGCCCATACTAGTAATTGCATGTCTAAGTCTTCTTCCCTTGGTTGTGTTTTTAAAGGTTTGATATTAGAAACATGATCTAAACCTATCAAGATAATAATTTGATATTAAAATATTTGAATATTAGTTGTTCAAATCATCATCTTGATCTAAATCTATCAACGTAACATATTAACTCCTATAATCTCATTACTATTCCTCCTACTCTTGTCCTTAACTTTGTCTCATAAGAAGTTCAACATGTGGATTCATCGATTTTACAACCTCTTCAGACATATCATCGTCGCCCATGGCCTGATGCCAATGAAGCCATGCCAGATTCTTTTTGGACACCAACTCTTTTATTGGCTTTAGCCTTCTCACCTAACCTTGACTTGACCATTGCCCTTCGTAAAGGTACTCGCTCTACTCGTAACCCGTCCTCTTATTACATTGCCTTGAGTTATCATCAACTTTCAACTTTGCATTATAATTGCCTCTCTTCTTTGTTGTCTGTTCCTTTTCCTAACTCTCCAGGTTAAGTTTTATCCCACCAAGAATGGCGACAAACGATGATTGACGAGATGTGTGCTCATTAGGGTAGTGGTACTTGGGAACTACTCCCTTTCCCTCTTGGGAAATCTATGGTCGGATGTTAATGGCTTTATGTAATCAAGGTTGGTTTTGATGGTAAGATTGATCGTTTTAAGGGTTGGTTGGCTAAGGAATACACTATGATATTTGGATAGGATTACATTGATACTTTCTCACCTGTGGCAAAAATGGCTTCTGTTTGACTCTTCCTCTCTATTGTGGTCATTCGTCATTGGTCTTTGTTCCAACTGGACATTAAAAATGCCTTCCTACATGGTGGGTGATCTTGAGGAGGAAGTATACATGGATCAACCACCAGGGCTTGTTGCTCAAGGGGAGTCCTCTACCATGGTATGGTAGATTTCACATTGTCGTATAGTAGTTTGGTATGATTTGCAGTGAAGCCAACCACTCTATTTTCTATCATCATTTCGCACGAGGATGCATTTATCTCATTGCGTATGCGGACGACATTGTCATAACTAGTAGTGAGCAACATGGCATTCTCCACCAGAAACAATATCTGTCATGTCGGTTTCAGATTAAGGACCTTGGTAAGCTTTGATATGTTTTAGGTATTGAGGCAGCCCAATCTAAGGATGGCCTAGTGATCTCACAAAGGAAGTGTGCCTTGAACATTCTTGAAGAGACTAGCTTATTGAACACGAAATATGTTTACACTCCTATGGATTTGGACGTCAAACTTCTACCTAATCAGGGGGAGCCTTTATCTAACCGAGGGAGATACAAAAGGTTGGTTGGAAAACTAAACTACCTCACAATCACTTTGCTAGACATTTCCTTTGCAATCAATGTGGTTAGCCAGCTTCTAAATTCTCCTTGCCAAGACCATTGAGACAGTGATACGGATCCTAAAATACATTAAAAGTTCTCTAGGAAAAGATCTCATTTATGAAGATAGGGGTCATGCTTAAATAGTTGCTTACTTAGATGCCGATTGGGCAAGTTCACCTTGTGATAGGTGATCCACTTTTGGGTATTGTGTACTTGTTTAGGAAACTTGATATCTTGGAAGAGTAAGAAACAAAATGTCATGGTAAGATCTAGTGCTAAAGCTAAAGACAGAGCCATGACGTTAGTAACCTATGAACTTTTTTTGTTGAAGCAACTTCACATGGAGCTTTTATTTGAAGAGAGTGTGCAAATGAAGTTAATATGTGATAATTAAGCAGTTTTGCATATTGCTTCTAGCTTTGTTTTTCATGAGGACCAAGCACATTGAGGTAGATTGTCATTTCATCTGAGAGAAGATGAAATGAGGAGCCATCACCACTAGTTTTGTCAACTCTAGTGATCAATTGGGATATGTCTTCACCAAATCATTAAGGGACCTTAGAATTAGCTATATGTGTAACAAACTTGGTGCATATGATTTATATGCTCTACCTTAACGGGGAGTGTTGAACATCTAATTCAAATGATATGTTTTTATTGAGTAGCTATTATATAGGCAAAGTCATATCTAATTTATAAGAACAAAGTCTCCTATAATCATTGTTTTTACTTTTTACTATAATAAGCCTACTTAATTGGCTCCATGGTGTCTTCAAACACAGTTTTAGCATGTATGCCTTCTCTTTCTTGGTTTCAACAAATATCAATGACCAGTTTTTTTTTTTTCTTTTTCTTTTTAATTTATGGTTAATTTTTTTAACTTTCTATTTCTTTTAGGTGGCTACAAAGATTGAGTCAAAGAAAACTATTGGGAATGCCATCTTATATGAGTGTGTTCAAACAATAATGAGTGTTGAAGATAACGGTGGCTTACGTGTGCTTGCTATCAATATCCTAGGAAAATTCTTGTCACACCTAGACAACAATATCAGGTATTTTGCTGGAAAACAATATCTGTATTGTTTCTGTATCAATTTTTATTTTGGAAAGAATGTAAACAGGGTAATCATAGTGGTATAGTATCATGTATTGATGGTAATTAGGGTAACACTATTCTTTGCACTTGTCAGAATCCCTTTGTATATATTATTTCCTTTATAGATAGGATTAAATTCCCATAATTAGGAGATTTGATTATATGTATATTTTATATTTATAAGCAAGAATCATTTACCCTTAATTATAGGAATTGATAATGGGTACGGTGATGAGCATTAAATTAGGAGTTTCCTTTTTCAGATTACCTTGTATTCTATTTATGAGCAAATGCTCTTCTATTAATATTACTTGAGAGTTATATTCTAACATGGTTTCAGTGTTCCAAAATCCATAGGAGCCTGTGTAAATTTGTAAGGTTGTGGCCTTCATTGCCACACTTTTTCTTCTACTGTACAACATATATTGCCATTTTTTCTATCCTAAAACGCCTTTGAATCTCACCCAACAAAACTAAGAATGTCTAAATAGATAATAACCCTGCCTAAATACCAACACCATAGAGATGCAACATACTCAACCCAACCTTCGTCTAAATGGCAGAAACTACCTCAAATGGTTTCATTTTGTCCAAACCTTTCTAAGAGGGAAGGGAAAATTGAATCATCTTATTGGGAAAGATGCCCCAAAACCCAGCGATAGTAACTCTAGTGCATGGGATGAAGCGATGTAGTCATAATGTCGTGGCTGCGGAATTCCATGGAGCAAGAGGTGAGTGACGATTTCATGTTCATGAAGACCGCCAAGGATGTGTGGGAGAGCTGTAAACAAAACTATTCCAAGGTTGGTGATGTTGCTTAAATTTATGAAATTAAGATGAAGATCGCGACTATCAAACAAGGAGACCAATCTGTTGGTGAGTATGCCTAGACTTTGCATAATCTATGGCTGGAGTTAGACCATTATGAACAGTTTGAAGCAAAATGCATAGAAGATGCTAATTTGCTCAAAATTTATAAGGAGAAAGATAGAATCCATAAGTTCTTGACAAGCTAAACAGTGAGTTTAGTCTTGTGAGGATTCAGGTGCTAGGAAGGGAGTTACCCTCAAACCATGGTTGTCTTCCAGTAGAAGAAGCGAAGACGAGTGATGGATAGCAATGGGAAGATTAGAGTCATCAAATTCTAATTTTGAACCAGGTATAGGATCAGAATAAACAATTTCAGAATTTGAAGAAGTGCACTAAACATGAGGTAACAAATCAGTGCTGACATTACCTAGAGGACTTATGGAGTTTGGACAGTGCAAAGGATTGGATGACCCTTTCTTTTTCTTACGTAAATAAACATTATCAAATGGCATAATAGTAGTAGTTTCTTTAACTATTTCTCTATTGTTAATAGTCATGAGATCATGAGATGGCTTTGTAGGTGGACCTACTTCTACATTAACTAAGACACTTGATTCTTTTGCCTCAAGAACTTTCAGGTTGGAAATTTCAGTTTGTAAAAACTTAGAAGAGTTGGATTTTTCAGTTTGTAGAATATCAAAACAATATGAAAAATCAAATAAAAACGAATTTTCATTTCGGTTTTCCCCCACCCCCAAAATGAGGCTTAAAAAAGGGGATTAATTCAAAAAAGGTCACATCCATGGTTACAAACATTTAAATCCCTTTTGGTTTGGAACATATCCAACAAACACATTTTTTGGCTTGAGGTTCAAGTTTTCCTCTATTATGATTATGAATATGAATAAAGGCAGTGCGACCGAAGATTTTTAAAGGTAAAGAGGAAGAAAGTCTATTTGCAGGAAAACACTTATGAAGCACATCAAGAGGAGTGTCAAAATTCAAAACCTTATTAGGCATTTGTCGCAACTGTAATCGCGACGGGGATGACGAAAAACAAAAAAAGAAATTCAAGTTCCTTTCGAGGAAAGAAAAATGAATTTGCAATGGAGTCGTCACCAACATTTATTGAGGGGAACGTCGGAAAAATCTTGGAGAAGAATAAGGCTGGTCTACAAAGATAGATTTCAGGCTTAAGAGTCCATTACGTATAGGGAAGGTGTTAGCACCTTATGACATTCGTCCTAAGACGGTTACCTTAATTAGACACGTGAAATTATTATGACTTCTAAATTATTATTTTTACCTTTCAAAAGCAAACAAAAATATAATTTATTATTGGGAGAGGAAAGATATTTTCTTTGAGATTTTGAACTTGACAAGAGTTGCTTCTTGCTTCTACGAATCTCCTAGTGCAATGGAGAATTCAAAGTTTACGTAGTTCTAACAGAGACTTTGAAGGTGATCAGAAAAAGGGTGGACTGTCCATTGGCCTCCAAAGATGATTGGGAGGAGTGGACTATCAATTAGCGTCCAAATAAGACTAGGATAGAGTGGACTGTCCATTGGTGTCCAAAGAATTAGAAGAGATGAACTGCTTGAATAATCTCCATGCAAATTGAAATTATTTCGGGCATTACAGGAGCTAATATTACATGGAATGGACCTTTCAAAATGATTATTGACAAAATTCAATTAAAATTGTTCCTGATAGCACGGGAACTAATATTCATAGAAAAGAGACCCTTCAAAATGATTATTCAATTGAAATTATTGTTCGCCTCCCGGGTTCATAAGGAATTTAGCCATTTGGAGGTATTGATCCCGTAATCATATTTTCATGACAAAACAACTTTCAAATAAAAGACAAATTGCCCAAAATAATTATGATATTGCTGGAATAGCAATTTCCCAAATTCAACCCGGATGCACGTGATCGACAATTACATGCCCTTGAGTATTAAAATAATTCTTGGTTCCAAAACTTGTAGGGCATGGTATAATTTACATAGGCCACGTCTCCAATGCCTTTCTCTTTTTCAGCAGCCCATATATTCCTTCCTTGGGAATTTGTCTAAATCACCGCCCTACGAAATGGTTGATTCTCTAAATGGCCCCGTGGCAAATGCAGTGAAGCCATCATCATCCTTTGTCCCTTTTATTTCTTATTTTGTGTTTAGCTACATCACGTCACTTTCATATGTATTTCATATGCATTGAATAAGTTGATCTTAGAACCACAGCTAATGGAACATTGCCGATTGAGCATGGCATAACAAAATTGTGTTGGCCGGAAAGGGCAGAATTTAGTCATTCTCGAATCAGCTCATCTCGTGCCACTTCCAAAGTCAATTCAGGGGACTCAGTCTCAGTTTCTGGATTGTTGGAGGAATTAATTGAAATTCGAGATCACACTAATTGAGTCAATTATATGGGATGTCAAGTGGTCTATGATTGAGTGGACTGGGATTCCCAATCTTCTAAGCAATAAGACTTTTCCAGAACCCTTTAGTTTCCATCTTACTGACCCCTTGGAATTTCTCTTAGAGGATCTACCACCCCTTTATTATAGTGTTCGACTAGGCTTCTTAATTGTAGGCTTAGGGTTAACATCATGGTGATTGATGTATCTATGTTCAAGGAAAGACCATTTTAAATGGTTCTAAAGCCTGAACAAGGACCTCTATATCGAAAAACAACTCAATCATAGAAACTTAGTCTAGTCTGGTATGTGGGAAATGGGAGAGGGAGCCGTTCAACAAAACAAGCAGGGAGCTGCTCGACCACCCCAGAGATGTGATGATGAGAGGAAACAAGCAACAAGGAACAAAATCGAGTATCAATTAAAGAAAAACTGAATTTACAAACGATAGAGATCAACAAAGATGGGTACTTAAGTAGAGCACCCTTCGTTATTGTGTTTGACTCCCTTTCCTCTTTCAGCTCTCTACGCTGACCAATGGGGACCAGAACCTCTCCTTTTCTTCTCTTTCTCTTCTGATTTTCAACAAACCTCCTAATCTTCTTTTCCAAAGTTTTTCGTCCCCAATTTTGCCCAGCCTGAAATTTCCAACCCCATCAACACCGAATCTCCCCAATCAAAATCACATCCCATACTACCAGCCACAGTCCGCATACCATTCACAAGTAGCGACAATCTCTCAGCCCACATACCACCAATCTTCCCAACCAAGAATGACCTTCTAGCAACCACCACTGCAAGTTTCTCCATCCTCAACCACCCAAGCAAACCCGCCAGAATCCCAAGAACCCAATGCGGACAATGCTCAGAAGAGAAGCAACCCAACATGAGCATTGGCCCCAATCCCCATGACCTACATTTTGGAGAGCTACACTGTGTATTCTCAGAGCAAGGCAAAGACAACTTTATGCTTTTATATAATGAGGTGCCCTCAACTGGTCAATTTGGAGTTTAATCAAGTTCCTATCAAATATTTGATTGAAAGCTTGCAAGGTCCATGGTAAGGAGGAGTTCTAGCAATTGGACAATCACTTCAATTGTTGAGTACTTCCATGTGCTTCCTTATTCTAAAATAATCACAGATTGGATTTCTAGAGAAACATTCTCAAATAATTTGCAAGATTCAAGGCCAACAGAGAAAGATATGATGGTGAGCAGCCTTGAAGTGATGGAATCACATGTAAAGAGGGATGGCATGTCTATTGAAGCTATTAAGTTGAACAATGATGCTATTGAAACTCTTAACCAGAACGAGAATAACGAAAGTCGTGCAGTTACATTGTTTGCTTCCATCAAGGAAGCCCAAGAAGTGGATATGGGCAATTCATTAGCTTTTCCTCCATCTAAAATTAAAAAAAGGAAACCCGCATGTTGTGTGTGATGCTCACAAGCTTGTCAAACAAGAAGCGGCAACCATTTGTCCAAAACAAAACTAAGGAAGTCAAGGCCAAAAGTGAGGCCTATGAAGTGAAATAATGAATGATGGTGGGTCAAGCAATTCTTTATTGCATCCATCTAAAAGTACTAGTCCAAGAAGTAGTGGATGTGATGAAGACAAACAAAAAAAAAGGGGTCGTGATGGTTTTCGATGGGACAGTAGGTGCAGGGTATCTTCGATTATTACAAAAAGGCTGAATCCTTGCTATCCAAGGGCACGAACCACGAGTTCAAATGCTGTGGCGCTGTCGGCAATTCCATGCTAATTCAAGTGTGCATTTTGAAGTGCTATGTGATTTGATGGATAAAAAAAATGCTACGGTCCAAAGATTAACACATTGAGGAGGACTTGTTATTGTTCTAGGTTGCCACTCGTGGAGCAATCTACCCGTGACTTCATCATGAGCTTTGAAAGCCATGATTAAAATGTTGTTTATACAATGGATAAACAAGAGTCTAGGTGCTAGGCTTCATGTTGTTAGTAGAAACAACAATTATCAATCCTCTGAGCTCCATATTACATGACCTAACAAAGCCATATATGGTGAACCAAGAGAGAAATGTTCAGCATGACCCACCTGAGAGACAAAATCCAAAATCATTTGGGTTCATACTTTAAGAAGGTTTGCTAATGGGATGATTGCTTTAGTCTTCTCGTTTGGTCTCCCCTTTACCACATTAAAAAGCAGAAAAGCTAGATCAAGGTGTAATGGCAGTAGTTGGCTTCGCATCCTAATAGCTGACTGTGGTGTGCCACTTATGGTTCTTATATGGACAGGAGTGTCCTACTCCCCAATTGGGAGTGTTCCACACGACACTCCAAGACGCTTATTCGGTCCAAATCCCTGGCTACAGGGTGCACAGGAGAATTGGAGTATTATTTTGGATATGTGCTTGTTGTCTACATTCAAACCATTTATCCTAGTAAGGATTGAGGTGCTTTGTTATTTTGACCACAGCCTCAGATGTACTTCACGCTACAATGCAGCTTGTGGAATAAAGCACCTTATGAATTGGATACATTCTTGTTTCTAGAATGGGGACTGCAATGTCGACTAGATTGAGTACAACCATTGATGCTACATCTGCATTAATTTTTCATATGCATAATCTGTAATGCCCGAGATCGGACAACCATTGATCGATGGGGAATAGGGATTGAGGACTTGTCCTACTCATAGCTGGTCTCAAAGGAACATGGCACGTGGAAGAGAGGGCTTAAGCAAACGAAAGAAAATCAAGTTGCCTTTGCTTTTGGGATTGCAAGCTTATTACCCAATTACTGGATGATCATGTTTAAATTGACATGAAAGTGGCGTAATGTAGCTAAACACGAAATAAGAAATAAAAGGGACAAAGGATGATGACGACTTTGCTGCATTTGCCATAGGGGAGAAGGGGGGGGGGTCATTTAGAGAATCAACCATACTGTGGGGTGGTGATTTTGACAAATTCTCCAAGGAAGGAATATATGAGCTGCTGAAAAAGAGAAAGGCATTGGAGACGTGGCCCATGTAAATTATACCATGCCCTGCAAGTTTTGGAACCAAAAATTATTTTAATACTCATGGGCATGCAATTGTCGATCATGTTCATCCAGGTTGAATTTGTAAAATTGCTATTCTAGCAATATCATTATTATCCTAGGCAATTTGTCTTTTATTGGCTAGCTATATTTTCACGAAAATATGATTATGGGATCAATACTTCCAAATGGCTAAATTCTAATGAACCTCGGGACGCGAACAATAATTTCAATTGAATAATCATTTTGAAGGGTCTTTGTTCTATGGATATTAGTTTTCTTACTGCCCGAAACAATTTCAATTAAATTTTGTCAATAATCATTTTGAAAGGTCCATTCCACGTAATATTAGCTCCCGTAATGCTCGGAATAATTTCAATGTGCATGGAGATTATTCAAGCAGTACATCTCTTCCAATTCTTTGGACGGCAATGGACAGTCCACTCTATCCTAGTCTTATTTGGACACCTATGGACAATCCACCCTTTTTCTAATCACCTTCGAAGTATCTGTCAAAATTACATAAATTTTGAATTCTCCATTGCACTGGGAGATATGTAGGAGCAAGAGACAACTCTTGTCATGTTCAAAACCAAAAAAAAAAAAATCTTTCCTCTCCCAATAATAAATTCCACTTTTGTTTGCATTTGAAAGGTAAAAATAATAATTTAGAAGTCATAATAATTTCACGCGTCTAATTAAGGTAACTGTTGTAGGATGGACATCGTAAGGTGCTAATACATTCCTTACGCGTAATAGACTCCCGAGCCTATAATCTATTTTCGTAGTCTAGCCTTATTCTTCTCCAAGGTTTTTCCGACGTTCCCCTCAATAAACGTTGGTGGTGACTCCATTGCAAATTTATTTTTCTTATCTCGAAAGGAACTTGAATTTCCTTTTCTGTTTTTTGTCGTCCCTGTCGCGATTACGGTTGCGACAACATTCTATTAGTAAGGTATGCAGCAGTAAGTACAACCTCACCCCAAAGATATGTTGATACTTGATGTGAAAAAAGTAAAGCTTGAGCAATTTCAAAGTTTGTTTTTTCTTTCAGCCAAACTATTTTGTTGTGGAGTGTCTACACATTGAGGAAAAAATGGCCTAAAACACTATTGAAATATTCTCGACCATTATCACTCCGTAATATGTGAATATTTTTTTGAAATTGGGTTTGAACCATGATGTAAAAATTAATGAAAATTGTTTCCACTTCAGATTTTTCTTTCATTAAGTAAACCCAACTCAACTGTGTGTGATCATCAATAAAGGTCACAAACCATTTTTTGCCAAAGATAGTAGAGGTTTTATAAGGACCCCAAATATCACTATGTATAACAGTAAATGATGCAGTTGGTTTATACGATTGAGATGGAAAAGGAGTACAATGATGTTTTGCAAACTGACAAATTTCACATTGAAGAGAAAAATAACTTTTATTTATAAATAAATTTGGGAACAAGTATTTTAAATATTGAAAACTAGGATGGCCTAACCTATAATGCCATAACATAATATCATCATCCTGAGAAACAAAAGTAGAATTCAAGCAAGTGTTTGGACATTGTTTACTTTAGTCTGGTCCATCATCAAAATAGTAGAGTCCATCCCTTTCCTTAGCACTGTCAATCATCCTCCCAATGGTCAGCTCTTGAAACAGACAATAAGAAGAATAAAAGTTAACTTGACATTGATGATTAGAAGTGATTTTACTGATAGACAACAACAGGTTACAAGATAAATTGGGGATATGGAGAACATTGTGAAGAGTTATCAAATGAGTGAGTTTGATAGTTCCTATCTTAGCAATTGCCGAGAGTGAACCATCTGCAATTTTAACCTTTTTATTGCTTGCAGGAGGATTATAATAAGAAAATATTTTGGAACAACCAATCATATGTTCAATTTCCCCCGAATCAATTATCCAAGAATGAACTGAAATAGGAACAACACCAAGGAATGCAATGATAAGTGTTACCTTTCTGAACCATGGAACAAGAAGGATTTATAGATAATTTTGGAGATTGAAATAACTTGTACAAGTGCTCTAATTGCTCTTTACTAAAAGGGACTGAATTTTGGTTGATAGAAACTCTTGATTTTCCTTTGCAATGGTTGGGTTGGCACTACTGTCATGTTGGGATTTGCTTTTCCAATTTGCAAGTTTTCCTTGGAGCTTCCAACAAGTATCCCTTGTATGCCAAGGTTTTTTACAATGGTCGCATCATGGCTTTTTCCGTCCAACATTGTTAAAATCATCACTTCTTGCCACGTGAGCAGTACACTCAAGTTCACTGTTAACACTAGATTTAGTGTTACTCAACATGATTCTCCTCCTTGACTCCTCACATTTAACTTCAGTGAAAACTTCTCGAATAGATGGCAAGGGTTTTCTGCCAAGAATACAAACTCGAACTTCATCCAAATTCTGATTTAGGCTAGCTAAGAACATATAGACCTTGTCGTTTTCCTCTCTTTTTGGTGGCGAGCATGGTCATTTTTTATTCTCCCAAACATCATCATAACTCTAATCTAGTTCCTGCTACAATGTGACTAATTTAGTGTAATAGATGGTAACATCACGATCATTTCTGGCTTTCCAGAGGCGCATTTTCAACTCAAATATTTGGGAAGAATTCTCCAAGTCTATATAAAGATCTCGAACAGCTTCCCAGACATCTTTAGCCGTTGGAAGGAATAAATGAGGTTTTCCAATGGTTGGTTCCATGGAGTTAATGAGCCAAGCAATAACTAGGGAATTCTCAGACTGCCATTTTTTTTGTTTGGGTCATTATCAGCAAGTTTTGTGGTATCTCCTGTCAAATGCCCAATTTTCCCTCTACCATCAATCACCAACTTGGTGGACTAGGACCACTTCAGGTAGTTCTGTCCATTAAGTTTGAAACTTGTAAGGGAACCATTAGAATTTGGTGGGCAATACTCAGTAGGTGCATGCATGGAGGAATAGTTTGGTTGGTTTGGATAGTGTCGGACATTGTAGAGGAACAAGAAGGGTAAGGTTTCTCTAGGTGTCCGTCATTGCTGACTTGTATGACATTGTATTGGTCAAAAAAGAGAAGAAAAAGAAAGGGACAAAGAACCAAGCTCTGGTGCCATGTAGAATTTTATGAGTAAAATATTTTCTCCATTCATAATCATGAGAAGGAATTACTCATAAATAGAAGATTAAAGGCTGAAAATAGAAAATCCATTAAATATGGAATTTCCTCAATCAGCTGATCTTTAGGCTAAAAAAAGGGTAAAGATATCTCAATAAAATGAAATAATGATTTTAGATCTTTCCTATTTTATAATTTATTCTTTTCTAAAAATCAGAACAACAAATATTCCTCCTAGAAATCCAACAATTTGTAAGCTAAGTAAGGCTCTCTATGGATTGAAATAGTCCCGTAGGGCCTGATTTGGCAAATTTGCTGCGGTGATGAAGGCAATGAAGTATAAACAAAGTCAAGGAGATCATACTTTGTTCAATAAGCATTCAGCTTCAGGGGGAGTTATTGCACTAATTGTCTATGTGGATGATATAGTTGTAATAGGAAATGATCAAGCAGAAATGGACATCCTAAAATGGTGTTTGTTAAGAGAATTTGAGATTAAGGAGCTAGGTAGATTGAAATACTTTCATGGCCTTGAGGTGGCACATTCTCGTCATGGTATCTTCATCTCTCAACAAAAATATGTGTTGGATTTATTATCTAAAACTAGTAAATTGGGATGCAAACTAGTAGAAACTCCTATTGAGCAGAATCACAAACTTAGTGAATGTGTTGAGGATGCAACCGTGGATAGAGAATCCTATAAAAAACTAGTTGGAAAATTGATCTATTTGTCCCATACTAGACTAGACATAACTTATGCAGTGAGATTGGTGAGTCAGTTCATGCATAATCCCAAAGAAAACCATCTTAGAGCTGTTTATTGCATTTTGCAGTACTTGAAAGGAACTCCTGGAAAAGGAATTTTATTTACAATAGGGGAGGAAATGACTTTGGAGGCCTATATAGATGCTGACTATGCTGGATTCGTAGATGACAAAAGATCCACCTTCGAATACTGCACTTTTCTTGGAGGAAACTTAGTAACTTGGAGGAGTAAAAAATAGAATGTTGTTGATAGGTCAAGTGCAAAAGCAGAATTTTAGGCTATGGCCTTAGGAATTTGTGAACTATGGCTGAAAATAATTCTAGATGACCTAAAGATTGTGTGGAGAGGACCCATGAATCCATACTGTGATAACAAGTCAGCAATAAACATTGCACATAATCTAGTGCAACATGATTGGACCAAGCATGTTGAAGTTGACAGACATTTCATAAAGGAAAAGTTGGATAACGGGACAATCTGTACACCATTTGTATCCACAAGGAACCACTAGTAGATGTTCTAACAAAGGGATTAAGTGGCTCTACATTTCAATCTATTATTAGCAAGTTGGGAATGGATAACATCCACTCACCAACTTGAGGGGGAGTGTCAGAATCCCTTTGTATATATTATTTCC
Source organism: Mucuna pruriens (assembly GCA_025330945.1). Taxonomy (NCBI): domain Eukaryota; kingdom Viridiplantae; phylum Streptophyta; class Magnoliopsida; order Fabales; family Fabaceae; genus Mucuna; species Mucuna pruriens. The sequence goes on from JAENHJ010000544.1 coordinate 3,479,455, forward strand.
TTTCATCGATAGGTTGTATATATTATTTGCTTTATAGACATGATTAAATTCCCATAATTAGGAGATTTGATTATTTGTGTATTTTGTATTTATAAGCAGGAATAATTTACCCTTAATTATAAGAATTGATAGTGGATATAGTCATAGTAATCAATAGCGGCTATGACAGCGGTGGAGCATAGTAGAGTGGCATTGTGGCACGACGAAAATGCTGTTGCGTCACATTTTCATGTTGTGGCTGGAGTGGGGCAGACACAATCGCACCCGTGGAGAGTTTTTCGCCCGCTACGGTGACGACCTTGGAAGCTTCGGTGAGGCAGAGGTGTTCTGCAACTTCTGGCGAGCAACCTCTAGTTGGTTAGGCAGAGATGTTTTGTTTTCAAAAGGAGGTAATGATTGATGGGAGAAAGAGAAGAAGCTAGGGTTTTAGAAAGTGTGATGGCTGTTGGGAGAAAGAAAAAGAAACTAGGATTTTAGAAATAGTGTGATGGCTGATGGGGCTGATGGAAGAGAGAAAATTTAGGGTTTCTTTGTTTTTTTATTTTTTTGGATGAGAGTGGGTGATGGGCCAGCACTCCAAATTGGGTCACTCTTGATCTTAAAATTATGGGTTCTTTTATTGTTTTATAAATAATATTATAATTATATTATTATAAAACTATAAAATATTATAATATTTAAGAATGTAGAAAAAAATATTAATACATAATTTTTTATTATATAATATAGACAAATATATAATATAATAATATAATAATTTAATAAAATTAATATAATAAAAATATATATAAGAAGTAGAAAGAATATAAAATATTATTAGATATATATATATATATATATTATAATTAAAATAGCGACAATCTCGCTATCCCACATTTGGGATCAACTCTGTTATTTGAGACTGACTACTATGGATACAGTGATGAGCATTAAATTAGGAGTTTCCTTTTTGAGATTACTTTGTATTCTATTTATGAGCACATGTTCTTCTATGAATATTATCAAAGAGTTATTTTCTCACAATATTTATTGTGATTTAGTATGTGTGTAACTTTGTTGTAAATTACTAACGAAATTCATCAAATGTTTCATATTTTTATTAGAAAATATGAAATATATTTGATAATAAACTGTTCAGGTATTCCGCCTTTTTATAGTGGGAATTACATCAAGTGATTATCTTAAATAGGGGAACTAATGCTAAATTAAGGAAAGAAAATATGATAATAATGAATTACCAAAAATAGGGTTAACTAGAAAAGGAACAAAATAATTATGCAGGGAAATAGGATAATTACACAATCAAAATTAATTACAAAATTATTTTAGGGTATCAAATAGAGATTTAATCCTCTATTGACACCTTGTCGATACTCTTCCTCAAGCTGACTTGAAGATATCTTCCATAGACAACTTGCTAGTTATGTGGTCCAAGAGTTTCTTGGATCCTTTGGTTAAGATGTTTAGTGATTGTTATACAGTGGGAATATAAGTAATACAAATTTGTCCACTTTCTATCTTCTCCCTGATGAAGTTCTTGTCAACTTCCACATGCTTATCCTATCATGTAGGACTGGGTTGTGTGAAATAGATATTGCAGACTTGTCACAATACAACTTTATTGGTGGGGAATTGTACTTCAATTCTACATTTCCACCCACAATACCTCGAATTCCATGACCCACTGCTCTAAATTCAGCTTCTTTTGTGCTTCTTGCTACAACACTATGCTTCTTGCTTGTCCAACTAACCACATTTCCTCCAACAAAGGTACAGTAGCCTGATGTTGATCTTTGGTTTATTATACTTCCAACCCAATATACATCAGTATAGGTTTCTACCTGAAGATGACAACGATTTTTATAGAGTAGTTCCTTTCCAGGTGACTCCTCATATATCATAGGATCCTGAAAACTGCCTCCAGATGTTTAAGTACCGGTGCTTGCCTAAACTAACTTACCATGCTTACAGTAAAGGGGCTATGTCTAGACGTGTGTGAGATAAATATATTAGCCTTCCCACCAGTCGTTGATGCCTTTCTGTGTCCACCATCTTCAGTTTCAGCTGGTTGCTATTTTATGTTCAGCGGCTTTCCATCCGGGTAATCCTGTTTCTTTTAAAAGATTCAGAATATACTTTTGCTGGTTCATAAAAATACCTTCCATTGATCTTCAAATTCAATTCCAAGGAAGTATTTTAGTGGGCCAAGTTCCTTCATTTCAAAAACTTCGGCAAGTCTCTCCTTCAAACCTTTGAGCTCCAAGCTATCACCAAGCTATCACCACCTGTGAGGATAATATCATCCAGATACAATTAAGATAGCTATTTTACAATTTGCTGAATGCTTATAGAACATGTGATCAACTTGGCTTTGGATACAACCAAGTCCTTTTACCACGGTCCCAAACTGCTCAAACCATGCTCTTAGAGATTGTTTCAGCCCATATAGTGACTTCTTTAGTCTACACACCTTATTACTTCCAAGTTTTTCAAATCTAGGGGGAAGACTCAAACACTTCAAGTTCGCCATTCAAAAAAGCATTCTTTACATCCAATTGATGTAAAGATCAGTTGAAATTGGAAGCAAGGGATAGAAGAATCTGTATAGTGTTAAGTTTAGCAAATAGAGCAAAAGTCTCCTGATAATCTACTTCATAAGTTTGGGTGAGTTCCTTTGCTACCAATCTAGCCTTGTACCTTTTTATACTTCCATCTGTCTTGCTGTTAATTGTAAAGACCCATTTACACCTGACTTTTTTTTTTTATCATGGGACTGGTTTACAATCTCAGTCTCATTCTTCTTAAGTGAGTTCAACTCTTCTAAGACTGCTAATTTCCAGTTGGGATCATCTAGTGTTTTCCAATGTTTATAGGCACAAACGAATTTGTAATTTTAGAGGTAAAGGCTCGGTGATTTTGGGAAAGGTTTTTGTAGGGAACATATTTGGAAATGGGATGGTTTGTGCTGGGTTTGGGTGATTTTTTGCTGCAGGTTCTGGTTCCTTTCCTAAGGGCTTTGGGTAGATCAATATTAGAAGTGGGAATTGCAGTGTTACCTAGAAATTCTTGTGGTATTTCTGCTAGGCCATCTTCCAGGATTTCTGGTTGGCTTGATGCAGAGATGATGGACTAGTTTCTGGTCCTTTTAGGATATTCTTGAGCATAAACATGAAACTCCTTTTCTGACTGTGATATTTCTTTCCCTGTTTGGGCTCCTCCTAAGCTTGGGACAAGGTTTCCCTTATCATTTTTAGAACCTGTTTCCCACTTGTTCTTCCTTGTTATATTCATTTGTTTGATCAATTAATGTTGTATTCTCAGTGTGCAAAACAGGAATGGGCAATGGTTCATGTAATAAATTGACTTCATTTACATTCTCCCCTTGAAGGGAATTTTTATGAAAGAAATGTTGATGTATCAAGAAGGTAACATCCATGCTAACATCAAGCTTCTTTGTGCTAGGATTACAACATCTATAACCCTTTTGGGTGGGAGAATAACCAATGAAAATGCATTTTTCTGCTCTTAGATCTAGTTTAGACCAAGAGGTAGATGGTGTATGCATAAAAACAGTACAATCAAATGCTTTTAAAGGCAAACCAGTGGCAATCAATATGCTGGAGAAAAGGTTCCGAAAGTGTCCAAAGGCGTGTGATAATTTTGCACATGAGTGGGCATTCCTTTTATGAGATAGGATGTTGTTAGGAGTGCATCCTCCCATAAATACTTTGGAACATTACTCTCAAACTTGTAGCCAGGTCAAGTATGGAAACTATTACCGTGCTATGGCTCACACACACCACTTGTGAGCTATTGTGGCTTAAGCATTTGCTTCTGGAGTTGTGGTTTTGCAAAGTGAGTCCTACGAGACTAGTGTGTGATAATTAATCAGCCTTCCATCTTTCATTGAATCCAATTTTTCATAAGACTCTTGAACTTGAGATGAGCCCAACTCAACCACAAAAGCTAACTTATGACGTGACAATTGAGGATGGGCAAGGCAAATGTTAGATTTATGATAAAATCTGATACTATCTTGAATTTGGGTAGCCTAACTAAACCCTAAAAGTTAGCTCATGAGGTGAGAATTATCTAAGCCTTTATAAGCTCTACTTTGACCATATTTATAGTTGTGTGAGATCTCAAGAAAGACTAAGCATATAGAAGTTGACTTCATTTCATCAAAGAAAAGATTTTCAATTCAAAGGATCATTTGGCCGACATCTTCACTTAATCTTTGCGGGGTCTTAGGATAGCATATATATGTAACAATTACAAGCTAGATGCATATGAGAGATACATTTCAGTTTAAGGGGGAGTATTGATTGTGTGATTTGCCATGATTCAACTATCTCAAAAGCTCAAGTTATTTGGTGAAGATGCATGAATGGTTTATAGTATATTTCTAACTCACATAGTAGTTAATCGTGCTCGAACGCATCACTATCATGCTGTTCCAGTGTGTCGTGGGTACTCCCCACTCCTCTTGATGTCGTTGCATTGCTGTTTGGCTATTTGCTGTCGCGACCCAAATCACAATGTAAATTGTGCCTCTCGCAACAAATCACAATTAGTCTGAGTGTTCCAAATCGGAGATAGGGTTTAATAGTCAGGGGCTGCACTTAGCTAGCAGCTGATGGGTCCTAGGAAGTTGTTTCTTTCTCTTTTTTTTTTTTTTGGGTTTTGTTGGGCCTCAATTTGAGTCTAGTTTAGCTTCTCTCTCTTTTAATTTTTTTATTAAAGGAAAACATATAATATAATAGGATATTAATATTAATAAAAAGTTTCAAAATAGTGGTCATCCTATTATCCGCTATTCTGCTATAGTGATTTTGGGATTAGCCGCTCTGTGCCACTATCCAGGATTAATAACTATGCTGATTTGCCCCCTAACACAAGAGCCTTTGGCTTAAAGTGTGGATAATACACAAATCCACCTACCTTGTGCTGAAATTTTTTTTTTTTTTAATAAGAATCTTGGTGGCAAGGATCAAACTCAACCTTAGTCATAGATGCTCTAATACCATGTTATGAACCAACTAGTCCAAAAGCTTAAACTATTAGGTGAAGACATGAATGGTTTTATATTATCTTTTTGACATGATTGGCATTCATTGATTATTTCTCTATTTCTTAGTTTCCTCACATAGGAGATTGTTGTATCATAGGTGTTAAAGATGTGCATTTATTCTATGTAAATAGGGAAATATGGAAAGATTCCATAGCTAGAAATTAGAAATTTCAATCATTATTTGTATCCTTAATTATAGCTTTATTTGATTATAAATAAAGCATCATATTTATGGACACAATACACACAATACATTTAGTAAATACTTTTACAATAGGAAATCTATATCATATCTCTTGGATTTTAAGGATTTCTTTCTTGTTTCCTTTGTTTGTATCTATAATCTATAATTCTATATATTTGTATATCATAGAGCATTGCTCAATCAATCAATAATACACTCAAAATTAGGTTCCATCTTTATATCTCAAGTCTCTTTTTGATGGTTAGATAAGTGAAATCCTTGCAATTTCTTTTACATTTATTACTTTTTAAATCCATGTAAATCCATTCCCATCTTGTGTTCTCCAGGCCTTATACTTATTCCCTCCTTTATTTTATTTTTAAATTTTGTAATTTTTTGCTTTTGCTTGATGTACTCCATTATTGAAGTGAATTGGAATCTTCAAACTTATCCCTTCAGATATGTGGGATTAAACATGTTGATGAAGGCTGTAACTGCTGATGCTCAGGCAGTGCAGAGGCATCGTGCAACAATTCTGGAATGTATAAAGGTATTAATTGAGCAGTCTTTCTTCTTGTTTCTTATTTAATGGCGAAGCTCAGCTTTGTTTTATGACTCAAGAAGTTAGTAACTTGACTTTTTGGTTTAGGATACTGATGCTTCAATTCGGAAAAGAGCTCTTGAACTTGTTTATATTCTGGTGAATGAAACTAATGTGAAGGCCCTAACAAAAGAGCTAGTAGATTATCTGGAAGTCAGTGATCCAGATTTCAGGCTAGACCTTACTGCCAAAATTTGCTCAATAGTTTCAAAGTGAGTCATAGAGGTTCACAATGGCATTCCTTTTTGAGTGTACATGTGTTATTTTTATCATTTGTATTCTTTTTCATGCTTTTTTGGGGTGGGATAAGCATGCTAGAGTTGCCTGTATATTAGAATTTAGGTGTTTTAATTTTTCTTTTTTTTTTTATCACCATGCAATGATTTATTGGGGCATTGATGACACTTCATTATTATAGTATGGTTTGATTTGTGGAACAGGTTTTACTATTGTTAATGATTGATTATTTTTAGAAACTTCATTAACTTTTTTTTTTTGGGTAACAGTACTACACATCTTTTCTGACCTTGCAATTTTTTGACAGTGGATATTGCGGTCCTTTCTTCACCCTGTTTCTTTTCTTTGGTAAAAGAGAAAAAAAAAAAAAGCCATTTAGTACATTTCACTCAGGCCTCGTATCTGTTCCCCTTTATCAGTATAGAACTAGCAACTAGAAGTTTTTTTCCCCCACATCTATAAAATGTATTTGGTTTATTAGCATTTATTTATTTGTGCTTCAGGTTTTCCTCAGAGAAGATCTGGTACATTGATCAGATGCTCAAGGTTCTGTCTGAGGTATAAATATAAGAAACAAGCTTTTGTAGTGAATTAAAATTTTCATTGGGGAAAAAACTGATCCATGCTAGTTTTTTAGGGCATTAATTAGTGATGTGTTTTTGTGTATGATATTCACTTTTTTTCTTATCTCTCTGATTGGCATGCTACATTCCAGGAAAAAATGATTGCAATGACTTTTTATAATATTTTTTCCCACATGCATTTATAACATTTTATGACCATTTTATTTTATTTATCACTTTATGTTTGCACAAGGACCATCCTCCACTGCTGCTTCTATGTTTTGGTCCCAAATTATCACTAAATAAATTTGGTGTGTTGTGATTACTACTTCGATGCTTCTAGTGTCCATATTAAGCACTTTTTTTTGGTTACAAAATTAAGTGCAAATATTGATTTCTATGCTATGCTAGTAGGCTGGGAACTTTGTAAAAGATGACGTATGGCATGCCTTAATTGTTGTGATAAGCAATGCTTCTGAGCTTCATGGATATACAGTAAGAGCCTTCTACAAGGCATTTCAGATGTCAGCTGAACAGGTGCTCTTTTCTGCTTTGACAAAATCTGTTCATGCTGTTGATTTTTTCTTACTGCCATTAATGTAATGTGATAATATCATTGATAAATATTTTTCATCAGGAACCTCTTATTCGCGTTGCAGTGTGGTGCATTGGAGAGTATGGTGACCTCTTAATCAGTAATGTTGGAATGCTTGATGCAGAAGATCCAGTTACGGTGAGTGAATGATTTCTTCTTGAAAGTTTATACATAATATTTACTGTTGCTTAAGTTCCATGAAAATGATAAAATAATTTGATCCCTAGCAATAATTTAACAAGTTGATATACATGTTGGTACCAGAAACTAATTGTAAAAGATGTTCTGACAGCTTTTTAAAATAAAAATAAATGTTCTAACAGTACCCTTTCAATGAAGGCTTCTTTTTGTATAGCTCCTATTTAATATTAAAAGAAAAAGAAAGCCTGGTGCTATAAAGCCACTGCTATATATGGGTTTAGAGTAGACAGCCTTACCTTGCATTTGCAAGAGGCTTATTTCACGACTTGAACCTGTGACCTCTTTGTCTCCTGTACTAGTGCCATGATGCAAATAAAATCGATCAGTCTCAAGACTGTTTGCTCACTGTTGAAATGAAATATCTGGTTCTTTTCCTGTTTCTTTTATCATTCTCCTATATTGTATAGAAGGAAATAGAGAAACACTAAAATATGTTTTACTTGTTTTGGGGTATGTTTAACATAATCTCTGACAGATACTGCTGCTCCATGTTGATTGCAAATTTGCAGAAATCTGGGCATGATAATTACTCGACCCTAAAACCGTAACATTTAGCTCCTGGCTGATAGATTCAACTGTTATCACTGGCTTGCCCCTTTCTTTTATATTTCATCTTTGCTTAGTTGGATTGTTTTATAAGGAGTAATTTATCATGAACTAACTATCCCAAGAGCTTTTGGAAAAGTTGGTTCGTGATATGGTGTCAAAGCTTTTATGACCGAGTGATTTAGAATTCATCCTTGCTTCCCCCATTCTTATATAACAAGTTGAATTTCAGCACAAAGTAGGTAGGCTTGTGCATTATCTGCACTTGTAGCTTTGGGATAGTTGATTCATGACATAATGAGCCATTAGCCAATTGCCCATTGTGTCTTTTCCTTTCTTCGTGAAAGAGATGTAGCTTAGTTTAACAATGATTGGACAAGTGGCTATTGATGTGTCTAAAACAGTCTGCTTGTAATGTATGTTTTAGAACCTAGTAAAGTCTACAAAATCAATCTTTCATTACATTCTTTTTTATTTAATAATTTTTTTAAGATGTCTTTTATCCTTCATTTGTTTCATGCAAGCAGGTGACTGAGTCAGATGTTGTGGATGTTGTAGAGATTGCTCTAAAACGCCATGCATCAGATCTTACCACAAAAGCAATGGCTTTGGTTGCCCTATTAAAGCTATCTTCACGGTTTCCTTCCTGTTCAGAGTATGATATGCTTTTTCATTTGTTTCTACTTATCTATTACATTAAACCTTAAAATGGGCCAGTGAAGTTTAGCTTAGTTGGTTGAGTAGGGTACGTGAATGTTGTAAACTTCTTGTTATTGTCTTTGATTCCTATGGATCAAAAAGAAAAACCTTAAAATGGATTTATTTCTTTTTTCCTGCCTTTACTTTTGAGGAACACAATGTTCTAGTATAACCCAGCAGTTTCAGCTCAAAATAGTTTAAAACACTAATGACCTGTTCAATTCGTTGGGCATGTGTATTCATCTCTAACAAATCACGGGATCTTTTTCATCCATGTCTATTCACCCTTTACACACCAAATACTTGTGTATGGTGTACCTATGACAAGCTTATATCCTTCTTGTATTTGTACATTTGACATGAAAGCATTCACTTTTCATTTAATATGTAGGAGAATCAGGGAAATAATTGTTCAGTATAAAGGGAACCTTGTGTTGGAATTGCAGCTAAGATCCATGGAATTCAATTTGATTATTGCAAAGCATCAAAATATTAGGTGAGGTTAACCAATTTGCATATTATAATATCAAAAGCTTAAATTGCTACTACGCTCTAAAGTGGAATCCCATAAAGAGAAAATATTCATCATCATGCAGGCCTACACTTGTAGAGAGGATGCCAGTTTTGGATGAGGCGACTTTCATTACTAGGAGGGCTGGATCTTTACCAGATGCACCTTTAACACCAACAGGACCTTCAGTTGGTCTTCCAAATGGAGTAGCCAAATCTGTGGCTCCTATTGTAGATTTTCTTGATATAAATTCAGATGATGCTCCTGTACCAAGCTCTTCCGGTGGCGATCTTCTTCGGGACCTTCTTGGTGTTGATCTGTCACTGGCATCACAACAGTCTGGTTAGTGTTTGTGTTGTATCTTATAAATTATCATAATGCTTGTATAAATTACTTGTTTGTATCTAATAATTGCCATCATTGTTTATTCCATAAATAAAAAGATAAGTAGCTCTATTTTTGAATACCTATTTTATTTTTTGAACCACTTAGTCTGTGGCTAAATCAATACAAGTTTGACATTTTTTTAGATAGAAAAAAACTTTTTTAGGAGGAGCAGAAGAGTACAAAGAAAGATGATAAGATATCCTTACAAGAAAATTACAAAAGAAAACACCTAGAACCTAAGATATTGAGTCATGTAACAGGGCATGCCAATCTCTTTGCATGTCTAACAAAGAAACATTCCTATAGAGACCAAAGAGAAGCACATCATAGGAAAGATAAAACAGACCTGTCCCAAATGTTGTCTACAGATGAAAAGGCTCCCTTCAAAATTCTGGCATTCCTTTCCAATTAAAGACATCAAAGAATCACAAAGACAGCATGCCACAGAATCTTAGCTTTACAAAAGCCAAAAGAAACCCATGGTTGTAGAATTTACAAAATTTACAATGCAGTTGTTCAGTTTTAGAAATATTACAAAAAAATTTACTGTTTCATGGGTTTAGTTACATTAGTTATAAGTAATTTGTTAAGTACAAATTGAAATATGCAAGAGAGCTTGCTTTTCCAGTGGAAAAATCATGACACAACAGCATATATACACATGCATTTTGTATTTTTATCTTGGATTTTTCTGTGGAAGAAGCATGCAAACTCATTTAGGTGAATAGTTCAATTTAACATATTCATATCATGTCTGACGTTTACTTTGCATTTTTAGATGCTAGTCAACCTTCAAAAAATGGCACAGATGTTCTTTTGGATCTTTTATCTATTGGATCGCCTTCTGCACCTATTGAATCAAATGTGCAAAGCAACTCATCTACAATAGACATATTGTCCCCCAAACCAAGTCCAAAGGAACCACTTTCACCATTAGATGATCTATCATCACTTTCACTTTCTTCAAGAGAAACATCAAATGCTGGAGCTGCTCCTATGATGGATTTGTTAGATGGTTTTGCCCCCAGCCCACCAACAGAAGGTAAACTTTGTTTAGCAAGTAGGTGACTCATACCTAGTCTAAGTACTAATTCCGCACTCTTCTCTTATCTTGAATAGAAAACAATGAACTGGTTTATCCATCAATAACTGCATTTGAGAGTAGCTCCTTGAGGTTGGTGTTCAATTTCTCAAAACAGCCAGGAAACTCACAAACAACGAATATTCAGGCTACCTTCACCAATTTGACCTCAAATGTATATACAGAATTTGTTTTTCAGGCAGCAGTTCCAAAGGTATGCTGTTGAGTGAAAGCTTTCTACATGTACCACTAAGATCATCATCATCGGGGTGCTTAACATATAATTTTTATCTACTGCTTTCAATAGTATCACGATCTTTATTATTATTGTGTTAGCTCAAGACTTCATGCTTTCTAATTGCTTTGGAAAAATATCTTCTCATTCCTTTGTTTGACATGTTACTGTAAGAACTTCACAACACAAAGAAACCAGAACTTGAGGCTTTTACTAATCTTAAAGGAAGAGTTCTAGCAATAAAATGTGTCTCTGACTACTGACTGCCAGTAATTGGATGATTTCCTTTATATTAGTGTATTTAGTTGTCTCGACTTTTTGGTGCTAAATATTTATATTTTGAGTTATGGCTATCTTATTTATCATCTACTTACTTATTTTGGTATTTAATTTTTCAGTTTCTTCAGTTGCATTTAGATCCAGCTAGCGGCAATACTCTCACTGCTAGTGGTAATGGGTTCATCACGCAAAATATGAGAATTACCAATTGCCAACCTGGAAAGGTAGATTTTCCTTGTTACGTAAATTGTGTGCTCTACCATGTGCCTTAGATATGATTTTATGTACAAAGTGCTTCTTAGAGAAGACGTGACGGCTAGCAATTATTCTATTTCAGAAATCTCTTGTCATGCGCATAAAGATAGCATACAAGATAAATGGCAAAGATACACTAGAAGAAGGACAAATCAATAATTTTCCTCGTGATTTATGAGGCCAGTTGATCAGTGGTCATTCTGGTTGGTTATGCACAAGGCCCTATTTATTTTCCGCACTTTATAATCGCTTGTGCAGTTTTCACGATTCATTCTTTCGTGTGAGGTGGCAGTATGGGTCATGCAACTGGGACCACTTTTTGGAACTAAGTTGTGGTCTGTTTGGTGGTTTCACTTCTTTGCTTTACAATTTTTTTTTTCCCTTAGGTTGTTTATGTAACTATTACTATAATGTATGAAATGTTGAAATCAAAATTTTTTCCTTTTGAGGCACAAAGTATTGTATCATGTTGAGTTCTTTAGGTGCTTACTATTTCCTCTGAAGGTAGTCGCTCGGTCAATGTGTTTCAGGTTATAAGTGTTGCATACAATTTGATATCTCATACGGATTTTAGATACATGTCATATTTGTTTATCTATCTACTGTAGTAGTATAAAAGATGAAACACGGGTTGTAATGTTGATGTCCAGTATAAAAGTCGAAGTGTGGATTGTGGTGTTCACGTCTCAATTATTAATTTAAATTAGTGTTCCATTTAGTCAATAAAGCCTTTTGCATGAGTTATCGTGTAGATTAATGTTAATTTCTTTCTATCTAGCCGAACCTTTATACTCAAAAGATCATATTATTTCTGCTAGTGAAAAGGGTGAAGGTGTTGATCTGATTAGTGAGTGAAGGTGGAGGGATATAAGTCATTATGTGAACTGGTAAAGTAATAATATATGAAAAGAGTGTTTATCTACTAATGTAGGAGTGTTTTGTTACAGACTCAATGCGGTTGAGTCAACCCTGATATGAGAGTGCACTTATGAAGTAAATCTAACGTGACGAGAGCTTCTTAACCATATCCTGGGATTTCTTTGCATGAGTGACTAGCCCATGTCTCGTCCTTTATCCAAATAGGCTTATTTTGAAGATATTTTGAGTAATGCACCTTAAACATGTCGCAGATAATCTCATCGTAACAAGAATTCCATGAAACTTTGTACTGCACAACGATTGAAAATAATTAGTCAGTACGTAAGTGTAATTATTTAGTAGTAAAATAAGGATAAATAAATATACAGAGTACAACATATTCCAAATTTGGACTACCAGTCATTCTTAGTCTCCTCAAGGGTCTTAACCAGCAATGATAATCAAAATTGTGTTGAGGTGACACACTTAATCTCCTTAGTGGCCACAACGGCTGGAGTCTACTCACAGAGAATCAAAGTCAATATCAAAAGTCAAATTTAGTTCTTAACAAAGAAATAAGTAACTTCCTCGCAAACAAAGAAAATTGTAACTTCCTCTCCACCAATAGGACATAAGATGACTTTTCCATTAGCATCCTTCGGATCTGCCTTTGAACTTGATGACCAAGGTCATGATTTGCTTGTTGAGGTATGTCTTGTTATAGATAAACACAAGAGAAAAATATTTTATTTCTTGGCATATCAGTTAGATTGATACCTATTATTAATAAAGCAATTCATAACATTACAATGTCTTTTAATTAATACATTAAATATTCATAAATAGTGACAAAATAATAATGTCTCTTAATGCAAAATAACTGCTCCTTAATGTAATGCAGAGTAACTGTTCCTTAATCCAAAATAACTGACAATTTTTTATCTTACAATCTTTTATTTTCTAATTATTATTTCTAACCTCCTTTCGCAATTAGAAAGTTCTGTACACCAAGTCTTGCTCTCAATCTTTTAAAATCTTCAAACTTGAGGAGTTTAGTAAAAAAATCTACAACTTGATCTTGAATCTTCACATAAACTAGCTCTACCTCTTTCTTGACAATGCATTCTCTAATGAAATGATATCTTGTATCTATGTGTTTGCTTCGTTCATGAAACACTGGATTCTTAGCAAGAATTTGTGTAGATTTATTATCAATATGAATTTTTGTACTCTCCTCTTGGTTCATATTAAATTTCTTCAACAATCTTCTTAACCAAATAGCTTGACACGTGCAAGAAGTTACAGCCACATACTTAGCTTCACAAGTAGAGAGAGTAACAATGACTTGTTTTTTAGAGTTCTAAGTAAAAGCACAACCACCCATAAAAAACACAAAACCAGTAGTACTTTTTCTATCATCAACATCTCCCGCAAAATCACTATCACAAAATCTCATAAGTTTGAACTCATTAGAAGAAGAGTAAAATAAGCCAAAATCAAGTGTACCTTTAAGGTAAAAAAGAATTCTCTTTGCTGTCTTCATATGAGTAGAAGTAGGAGCCTCCATAAAGCAGCAAACTACACCAACCGCATACATAATATCTGGCCTTGTACTTGTTAAATACCTTAAGCTTCCTACAAGACTTTTGAACAAAGTAGGATCTTCCTTCTCTCCACGATCAAACCTTGACAATTTCAAGTTACCTTCCATGGGTGTGTTCACAAGATTGCAATCAAACATTTTAAATTTCTCCAATACCTTCTTTGCATAGCTTTCTTGAGAAACAAAAATGTCATTATTCATTTGCTTCACTTCTAATCCCAAGTAGTAGGACATAAGTCCTATATCTGTCATCTTAAATTCACAAGACATAACCTTTTTGAAGTCTTCAAACAAATTTGGGTTATTTCCAATAAAAATAAGATCATCCACATAAAGAAGAACTAGAAGAATATCATCATTATCAAATATTTTAACATAAAGAGCATACTCATATTGGCAACGAACAAACTCATTGTCTTGAAAGTACTTGTCAATGAGACTATTCCATGCCCTTGGTGCTTGCTTTAGGCCACATAACGCCTTCTTTAATTTCAAGACTTTCTCCTCTTGTCCTTTGATGGCAAAGCTCATTAGTTGTTCAACATAGACATTTTCATCAAGATAGTCATTTAGGAAAGCTGATTTGACGTCAAGTTGGAAGATTCTCCAACCCATTTGAGCTGCTATTGAAATAAGAAGATGAATTGTCTTTATATGAGCAACTGGTGCAAACACTTCATCATAATCAACTCCATGTTGTTGCTTGTATCCTTTAGCAACAAGCCTTGCTTTGTATCTTTCCACCTCTCCCTTTGCATTCTTCTTGATCTTAAATACCCATTTGACTCCAATTGCTTCATGACCCTTAGGAAGATTTGATAACTCTCAAGTGTCATTCTTCTTTATGGCTTTGATTTCTTCCTCCATGGCTTGTCTCTACCTTTTGTCCTCCATAGCTTCGTCAAAATTTAGAGGCTCACTATCAACAAAAAAGATAAAATAAATCATTTATAATTTCAGTTTCATCGTATATTTCTTGAATGCTTCTCATTTTTTGTGTTCTTTCACTTGGACTCCCTTCGGAAGATGAGGCTTCATGTATTGAAGGAGTTGGTGATGGAGGTGGAGTAGAAAACTCATTCGGTACTACAACTTCTTGATCACCTTCTTCAAAATATGGAAGAAAATCATAAGTGACTTCTTCTTTTTCCTAATTCCATGCCTCTTCTTCATCAAATTCTACGTCTCTACTTACAATCATCTTTCCATTGTTTGGATTATACAACTTGTAACCTTTTGAATTTGCATCATAACCAATGAACACATGCTTCACACTTTTATCATCAAGTTTTGATCTTCCTTGGTTGGGCACATGAGCATATGCAATGCTCCCAAAGACTCTAAAATGGTCAACTTTTGGCTTCACTCCACTCCATGCTTCTTGAGGTGTTTGACCTTTGACATTTCTTGTAGGAGAGCGATTAGACAAATAAACTGCACATGAAATAGCTTCGGCCCAAAATTCCTTAGGCATAGATTTAGCTTTCAACATACATCTAGCCATGTTAAGAATAGTTCTATTTTTTCTCTCCACTATCCCATTTTGTTGTGGGGTTCTAGGAACCGTTAGAGGGTGACAAATCCCATTCTTTTCACAAAATTCATTGAATTCTTTTGATGTGAATTTGCCACCTTTATCGGATCTTAAAGCCTTAATTACATAACCACTCTCTTTTTCTACAAGAGCTTTTAAATTTTTAAAAATTACAAATGCCTCAGATTTATGCTTCAAAAAATACACCCAAGTCTTCATACTAAAATCATCAATAAAAATCAAGAAATACTTATTTTTACCAAATGAAGGAGGATCAATTGGACCACACACATCATCAGTGTGCACAAGTTGGAGAGACTCATTTGCTCTTGATTTAGCTTCTTTAGGAAAACTTCTTCTTGCATGCTTGCCAAGGAAACATGCTTCACACAATTGATTCGTATGGTTGATGTGAGGCATCCCCTTCACCATCTTCTCATCTCCTAAGGCCTTAAGTGCTCCAAAGTTCAAGTGCTCAAACCTCATATGTCAACGCCACGCTTCATCTTTTATGCTAGCCTTTAAGTATTTTGCTTCATTGGTCTTAGTACTCAACATGAACATTTTATTTCTTGACATAAACACCTTAACAACCAAATTAGAATTTTTTAAGCCACAAACAATTTTCTTTCATGAGGATTTCATACCCCTTCTCAACAAGTTGTCCCAAACTCAAAATATTATTTTTTAATTTAGGAACATAATAGACATTCTTGATAAATTTGTGAGAGCCATCTTTTAAGGAAATTAAAATAGTACCTTTCCCTTGGATTTGCACCTTGGAAGAATCACCAAAGGAAACATTTCCCCTCACCTTCTCTTCAAGCTCCATAAATTTCTCCTTGTAACCACACATGTGATTACTTGCTCCATTGTCAAGATACCATAGGCTCTTATCATCACTATCTTCATTAAGTGCTAGCAACAATGTTGTCTCTTCACCTTCTTCTTTGTCACCAACAAGATTTACCTTTTCTTCAACATTGGTTCTACACTCCCAAAAAAAAATGACCATATTTATGGCAATTATAATATTCAACATTAGATTTATCATATCTCCTTTCATTCGTTCTACCAAAATTGCTTCTACCTCTTCCTCTCCCACGACCTTTGGTAGGTTGATAACTCCTTACAGTATTATAAAAATTGTCATGATCTCCTCTTCCACCTCTTCCTCCTCTTCCTTGGTTACATCCACGTCCACGTCCTCTTTGATATTTTTCTCCTCCGTTTTATTTCAAAGAAGCTTTGACATTTAGGACTTTCTCCAAAGGCTTCTCATGTCTCCTTTTGAATCTTTCTTCATATGCTTGAAGTGAACCCATCAATTGGTCCACTGTCATCGATTCTAAATCCTTTGACTCTTCAATTGCACAAACTACAAAATCAAATTTTATGGTTAAAGAATGAAGAATTTTTTCTACCACACGAATATCTTCCATATTCTCTCCGTAACATTTCATTTGGTTCACTATTGTTGTCACCCTATTGCCAAAATCTGAAATTGATTCAGACTCCTTCATACGCAAGGATTCAAACTCTCCTTGTAGAGTTTGTAGGCGTACCTTCTTCACCTTGTCAACACCTTCAAGAGAGTTTTCAAAATCTTCCAAGCTTCTTTAGAGGTGAATACATTAGACACCATCTCAAACACAACTTCATCTAAACTTTGATAGATGAAGGTAAGTTCTTGTTGATCCTTCTTTTTTGTCTTTACTAAAATCTCCTTCTCATGTTGTGACAAAATAGTCACATTTTCAAGGAGAGTATAACCTTTCTCTATAACCTCCCAAGCATCTTGGGAACCTAGCAAGGCCTTCATGTGATGACACCAATTGTCATAATTCCCATTGGTAAGACGGTGAAATTGAAACAAGTTCAAATTATCACTTGTCATCTCTCAACTCACTAACTGTATCTCTCAACTCACTAAGTGTTTCTCTCAATTCAACAGAGTCTAAGCTTTGATACCATTTTGTTAGATAAACTAGAGGAGAAAAATATTTTATTTCTTGGCATATCAGTTACATAGGTTGATATCCTATTAATAATAGAGCAATTCGTAACATTACAACATATTTTAATTAACACATTAAATACTCATAAACAGTGGTTACAAAATAATAATGTCTCTTAATGCAAAATAATTGTTCCTTAATGTAGAGTAATTGTCTCTTAATGTAGAGTAATTGTCTCTTAATGTAGAGTAACTGACAACTCTTCATCTTACAACCCTTTATTTTCTAATTATTATTTCTACCATGTCTTGCTAATGTACCTCTTCCTCGCACTCCTTATTTCCTAATTTCTCTTGCTAAAGAGACTGTTATGAAGGTGACGCCAACTCAACATGTCAAGTTTCCCCAAAGAAAAGAGTGAGGATTGTCATGAATCTTCCAAATAGTGGTGGGAATATGTGCTTGACAGGAGGGGGTGTAGCAAATCTTTATCATTGTGGGGAAGGTGGTGGTGTAGATTGTGCAAGTGATGGTGTGGGCTGGACAAGTGTCTGATCTCCTTATAGAAGTGTAGGTTGTCTCCAATGTTGCATGCACTCAATTTGAGTAGCAAGATCACTAGGTTTGGGTCCTTGACTTTGGTCACATGCATCTTCCTTGTATCTTGACCATCTCATCGTGACATAACTAAAAAATATAAAATATATACATATAATTTATGGCTTCCATACATATAGTAAATAGTTAATTATAAACACGAATTTTTAAAGTTATACAAGGAGAACTTACACCAACTAAACTAATTGTCTTTTTCCTTGTGATTGTCCTCCTTGTGATGTCTAAAATTGAGTTATGAAACTACATAATATTTCCATAATACATATAATTATGCATTAAAAATTACAAAATAAAAAATATATAGAATCCCTTACATTATAGGGAGGCAAGGTTAGAATTGAATGCCATCAATGAACATGATGATTATGTGACTAATAGTTTAAGGAATGAGGTACACACATAGTTTGCTCATACTTATTTGCGACTTGAATGCTTTTAGCAAGAGAAAATAGTACAATAGTTTATGAAAATGGATCACTCAAAGGTTATGAAAATGCTTATTTCTAATTGACTTTTTATTAGAGAAATTTTTGTATGAAAATTATGAATTCGGCAATAAGAAAAAACATTTTGGAAAAAGGTAAAAATAACGTTATGCAACAAGTAAAGCAACATGCATATCTGGTATAGAGGAATTGATAAAAAGCTTGATACAGTCCCAAACAAATCCATATCTCAATATCACCAAAAACCAAATTAGGGTTCTAAGCATCGGGAAAAATAAATTAAAAAAAAGAAGAAAATGTATAAATGGAAAGGAAAGAAAGTTGAAACCACCACCAAGAAAATGATCTTGATAAGGTAAATGAGAATTTAGAGTTTTTTTTACTAAGAACTAAAGAGAAACTTGTCTCACACTCAAGAGTCAAAATATCAATTCATGTTAAAAGTGATTAAGAGTATTTATATGGAACCTCTAATTCTAATTAGCACTAAGTTAATCTAAGCTAAACATGGCCTATCCAAGCCCAAGGAGATCAAGAGAAAAATGCTCTTCCTCATGCCTTAAGTAAAGGCATCTATAAGGAGGAATTGGACTAATGACCCAAATATCTTTTTGGTGTGCTTCCTTGGCCAAAATGGTCAGGTCTCATGAGGAGCAAGTTTAGCTTGAAAAAGTTTATACAAAGAGGGACAAATACAAGTCCTAAGAACCTAGGTTTTACAAGCACATATGGCCCACAAAATATCTGTACATAGAAAGTGTACTATTAGGTCCTTCATTATCTCTTCAAGACCTAAAAAAAGCGAATTCACTTCTTGAAGCTTCTTCAATCTACTCCTACTCATGACTCTCTTCAAGTTCAAGCCTCACTTCGTAGGATCCTTGTTTTCCTCTTGTAGCCTTACGTCAAGGCCTTGAATTTCTATGGCCCCAAAAGTCATCCTAATATGTATTTGACTATTATTATGGAGAGATCAATTGATATTTTCTAGTACTTCTTTTACACGTTAATTTGATTGTGATTATGATTATATTTTATTGAAATTTCAATTAAGATTATTTAATTCACCATTATCCTTTTGTGGAATAATATATTATTGATATAAACTATTTAATATATATATATATATATATATATAAATACTTCTTAAAAATTAATATATTTGAGTAAAGTTTGTTGATCTGTTTGTTGATGTAGTTATAAATTTAAGAGTAAATATCTAAATTGGTCTTTAAATATATCAAATGATTGCAATTTAGTCCTTAAATGTTACAAAATAAAAAGTCTTTAAATGTATAAATCGTTCATTACATGTCTTTTCATCAAATGATTTCTGTTAAATGTAACGAACTTACTAATGTGGCACGTTATATATTAATGTGAGATGCCACCTAGCCAGAGGCCACTTTGATAAGAGTAGAGATTAAAATGACATTATCATTTATAACAAGCATATATTTTATTTAAATGGTAAAGGTGTGTGTTCTCATAGCTCTTGTAGGTCTCTTTTACTTGTAGTTCTCATCACAATGAAACATATTAGAAACTTTGCTGAGTGAAAAAAAAAAAAGACAACCACAATAACAAATCGCATAACAAATAAAATAAAATAAAAACAATAAAAGAGTAATGTTGGTAGGCCCAATTTAAAAGAAAGTTAAACAATAAAAATAAATATGATTTTGTATCCTTTATTGTATCTTAAAATTTGACTTTTATAATAATTATTTTAAAATAATATAATGATAATTTGTGATTAAAAAATAATTTAAAATACAGTTTTAGTGCATGTCATAAAATTCAATTAAATTGCAACGCTAGTTGCTAATATTAAGAATTGATATGCAAGGCTGTAAATTATGTCGCTGATAGTCTTTTTAGTAATTTGCACTTTGCATTGACAATTAGATAATCCAACTAAAAAACCATCAGATGATGCTATAAATTCCATTCAGGCGCCAGTTGTTGGATTTAAATTCTGATGAGAACAGTGTTACATGACTTGTGCGTGCGTGACTATCATCACTACTAATGGTGTTATTAGCTGGCAGATAGGTAAGAACATTAAGGTTGTTGGTTAGGTCTAAAGTATTTAAATCAGTAGGTATAATTGTATGTAAGTTTTTCAATGAACTGGATATATATTCATGGTTGACCATATACATATATTTATTATTTTTCGTAAAAATTACTCCCTCCGTTTTTTACTATTTTTATTTGTCTTGATAAATTAATTATTTATCTTTTTATAAAAAACTGAAGGAAGTAACATTTTGTTTCATTATTATTGTATTCTTTAGTTTAAAATATAATTTTGATGTACTCTCACTGTAATCCAATACATCGTTGGACAATACTATATATTTAGAAATGAATGATTAAATTTGAGACTACAAGATTAGATAATACCGCATAGGAGTTTACAGTGAAAATACATTAAATTTAAGCTCTTAATATTTTTTGAGGCATTATATTGGTTACAATGCAAGCTGAAACTGTTCAACCTTGGTAAAAAACATTAAACACATGATAAGACATTATAATATTCTGCTGTGATCCAACGACACTGTATCACTCAACTACCCTTTAATTTATGCTAACCAACTCGTTGCTGTTCTCATTTGCCCCACCTCAAACTCTGCAAAATATTATTCTCTTTCAGTGAATTGATGTGAGAGAGACCAGTGACATTGGCTTATTGTGACTTGGTTTATAGAGGAATAAAAACAAAATTGGAGTCTCTGTCTTGCAAAGTTGGTATCTTCTCTACGTGAGACTGAGATTTAGCAAAGCCAACAACCCATGTTAAACTAGGTCTTTTTTATTTATTATTATTAATTTTCATAATTTATAAATTTATTTTCTTGAATCTTTGTTTTGGGTTCTTCAGTCGGTGATCAGCTAATAAATGTGGCCCATTATATGCCAATAATGATATGATGAAAAACCTTTCAATTTTCTTGCCGGGCCCAGCATTAAGGCCTATTAATTTGTTGCCTTTACTTGCTCTAAGGAGTTGACCAAATTGCAAGAAAACAATTTAGTGTTTGTTTGAAAAACACGAAGCATTACTATATCTGTTTCTGTTTTTATTTTTCTTTGTTTTATGTTTTTTTTTAACATGTACTCTTTTCCTGAAAAAAGATAAATTTTACTATTGATTAATTAGAAAAGATGAAAGTTAGGTTTTCTTTCGCAAACAATCATAACACTGTTTGATTTTGCTTCAAAAGACACATTTGACATGAATTTTCACGTCTCTATAGAAGTTACCAGTTATAGTTTTTATATTTTTTATTTCTTTCGTTTTAAAGGTGTTTCCAAACATATGCTTAGGAGTTGTATTTTGAGTATGTTTGTGTATTATCATATTATCTAACTAGTATTTAAGTATGTAGATTGCATGTAATAAATATTTATTTAATTAATTAAAATGTATAAAAAATTAATATTTTTAATACATAATTATATTTTTATATTTATAATGAATAATTTAAATTATGATATAAGATTATTTTTAATTATTGATTTTTAAATTATTAAAACTTAATTTATAAAAATAAATATAAAAAGTTAGATTAAAATTAATAGATATTTAAAGATATTAAAAATGTTTAATTGGAGGACAAAAACGAGAGTCTTATTCTTTAAGTTATATATTTTAATTTATGATATAAGTATAAATTTTGTACGATGAAATATTTCCAAAAGGCTACTAAATAGAGGATTTTAAATTAAATAAAAATATATTTAAAAATATTATTCTGTTGCATCACTCGTTAGATTTATTCCAGTATATTATATGATGTCATTTATCTTAATGATATTATATTATAATGTAATATATATCGTTATAGTTGTTTTTAAATTGTTGTTTGTTATTTGATTTTTAATTTAGCATTAATATGTAAACTGATTAAATTAAATTAATGTTAGTATAAATATTACTTAAAAGGTAAAATGTCAGTGTGATCAACTTAAACATGTCATGGTAATCAATGCAATTATCTAATACAATTCACATGAAAGTTCAAAAGAAATATACAGTCACACAATTAATAATATTTTGATAATCATTAAAAAAATCATATGAATAATTAATTTTTAATCAAGAAAAACTAGTTTAATAATATAAAAATAGAAAAACTCTTTAAATAAAACCACTTCTACATCTTTGAATTTGAAGACTTTGGCCATCTTAAATTAGACACCATCATCTCACCTAAAATTTATGTAAAAAAAATAATAATAAATCTCACATACTCTTTTATAGATATCACATTTATGCTACTTTTACTATGTGGCCACCACACTTTTTCATACTTTAATTTATCGTTTAATTTTGCCACCTGTACTTGATACGAGATAATATAGTATATCACACTATGCAGAGAGTCAAATCAAATCAAAATCATTGGTCTTTTGGTAGCATTATTCTTTATGTTTTCTTGCCATAAATATTTTACGTTATAAAGTTTTCTAACTTGTTTTAAGTTTCTCTTGAACGTGGTAAAAAAAGTTAAATGAATAGATTAAACAGTTATAAATTTCAAAGATTAATAAAAGTTAAAAATATAAAACTAGCAAAATTCGAAAAGAAAAATGTGGAATAATTATATTTGGAGCACTAACAGGAAAAACTCTAATCATGTCTGAGACTGATGAAAAAATGTCTCCACCTTACTTTTCACCCATCTTGTCATCTTGGCAATCAAATGCTAAACCCACCCAAAAGGGACAGTTTCAACAGAGAGAGAGAGAAGGAATGGAATTCTTTCTTGTTTTCTTTTGCTTCTTTCTAACCATAGGTTTAGTTAAAGCAAGCATCCAGAGAAAACCAAAGCATCCAAAAAGCAACACCCAATTTTGACTTCACTTTAATCTTCCTACTCATTCCAAGAAATTGCTAATAAAGACCACTTTTGTCACACTAATAAAATAAGGGTCCACATTCAAAATTGTGTTTGAAATCATATGGAGTCAGTGTGATTTTTGTTAATTACTCTCTCTCTCTCCCACTACTTATTTTCCTCATAACCTCTTCCAAGTATAGGTTTCCAAGAACTTCACAGCCAAAACAGATGGTAAATTCTGATCATCTTTGTAGAAAATTACAAGTTAAGGGTAAACAAACATTATGCCACAGTACAGAAATGGGGCTTTGCATAAAATGAATGCTTTTCTCTTACACACTCAAGAATAATTCTTATTTAAAAGGTAATGCTTGATTGAATGTTTATGGCATAATTTACAAGTATTATCAATAAAAATGTAAAATCAAAAGTATGAAAATAAAAAAAGCAGGAGTTCAAATGAGGACTCGTTGAAAATATGTAAGTATACCAAAATACAAAAATACTGAGTTGCTTCATGTACCTTGAACTCTATTCATCCATGGCAAAGCTGCAGTGACATTAGAACCCCCGAAATGGTTTTCTGGTGAACTTGAAACCTTGTCCTTCCTAGACCATTGCCAGAT
This sequence comes from Mucuna pruriens, assembly GCA_025330945.1. Lineage (NCBI taxonomy): Eukaryota > Viridiplantae > Streptophyta > Magnoliopsida > Fabales > Fabaceae > Mucuna > Mucuna pruriens. Next base: position 3,503,396 of record JAENHJ010000544.1, read on the forward strand.
CTTGGAAACAGAAAAGCTTTCACCTTTCCTAGCAATGTTGATTTTTTTGCCCTCAACATCCCCCCCATCAGTGGAAGAAGAATTCCCATAATGGGCCAATCTCCCTTTGAATTGTCTCATACCGCTGGCACCTCCAGCATCATCACCTCTATTGGGGCATAAAGCCACTTGCAAATCTGAATCAGCAACCACATACTGAAATGATCCCATTGAATAGCATCTCCTAACATCCAAATTACTAGTACTGCTCTCCCCACCTCTTTCCACCCCCTCTCCATTATTTGAGCTTCTAAACTTGCCAAGCCTCACAGAAAACACCCTTTTCCCACTCATTATGTGGTTTTCTGCATGCTTGTTGACACAAGAAGCCTCACCAGGAACACTCCCTGAAACCCCATCTTCCTCCCTGAGGCCCTCAAGGTCATAAACTGGGTTTTCAAAGGCAAAGCCTGGCTCATAGAGACTCCCTCTGCAGAGAGGACAGGTTGAATTTGACAGCAGCCATGTGTCTATGCAGTCAATGTGGAAAGCATGGTTGCAAAGGGGCAGCAGCCTGAGCATGTCTTGCTCTGAGAACTGGCAAAGGCACACTGCACAGTCAAATGGCTCCTTCAAACCTATTATGTCTTTGTAGAGGAAAACTGGGAGGGCATCTATGAAGGCCTGATCTAGGCCTGAATCATGGAGGTGGAAGAGCTGTTGCAGCTGCCTCTGGTAAGGATCAGATTCAGACATGTCAGGGTACCTGTTGGACTGGGAAATTGATGAAGAGGACCTCTGCCTTATGAGGAATCTTACAAGCAGGTGGAGGATGCCAGAGATGAAAAACACAATAGCTATAATCACAAAGATGAAGACAATTGCAGGGCTTATTCTGGTGCCAGATGAAGAAGCTAGAGGAGGGGGTAATTGCTTCTTGTACTCAGAACTGTAAGGCAATGATGCAGAAGAACAACAACAACAAGAGGAAGAGGAAGATGAAGATGAACAAGGGGAAATACTAGTGGGGTTGTTGATAGCATCATTGCTATGACAGATTTGAGAGTGAACCCAATTCATCTCAGAATGTGACTGTGTTGTGTCTCAGTGTGTGAGGTTAAGCAGAATAGACACTCACAAGTCACAACTACCTATTTCCTACAACAAAGTTATTTTCTTTGCCTCTTTTGGGACTCAACCCAACTCATACATTGTGGAAAACAATCAACATACACATCAATACTTACTTGCACTCCAAAAAGACAAAAAATAAAAAGTGAAAGATGAGGAAAAGATAAAAACAAGCTTACTCAAATTTATGTTGTTGGTCTTTGGAGACCAGCAGTGTGGCAGTTACAAGAGGGGCTAAAGAATTTTAAGGTTTTGCAGTTGACCCACCTGGAGCTGTTATTTTTTCTTCCTGGGACAGTTCTTTTCTCTGTGTCACACGAGGCGAAAGGTTCATTGATAGATCTAATAGAATGTGTGCTTTTTTATTATCTTTATCAAACTCTTGGCTAACTTTCTTTAAGGCCCAACAAAAATTTGGTGCATTGAGTAAATGGGGGTAGACCATGAGGCCCAATACTAATAATGGGCAACCACTATATCATACGACCAATAAAATTTAAAAAAAGAGTGCAAACCTTTATTTTATTAGACTTTGGTGCTTTTAATTAGCTTTTAATGTCATTATCACTTGTGTTATAATACCGTTTCAATAATATCGTCCAAACCCAACTCATAAGTGTTTATTTATCAGATACATTTTAAATATTCTATACAAGAAATTTTGTTAAGAGAGCTTTTTTCTAAACTTGTTTCAGATTTTAAAAGTAATTTTTTAAAAGAAAAAATTACTTTGAAAATTTTCGCTGCATTAATTCAAGTTTTTGAAACAGAAAGAATTTGAAAAAAAAAATAGTTTTTATTATAATTTTACTTTAGTATTTAATGAAAAATGGTAACTATTGAAGGTATTACATAATGCAATTACAACTTTTAATTAGTTTAAAGTTGTTGAAATTATGTCAATTATAAATATTAAAAATAAATAAATAATATATTCAAATTTACATTTGCAAGACTAAATAATCAAACCAACATGTTTATTTATAATTTATTTAAACTTATCTTAGGACATAAGCACTTGTGTAAGTAATTGGGAGAGCTTATGGAAATTAATAACATGATATATCAATAATTTATTTTTAGCTTATTTTAATAAAATTTTCATAATAGCTTACTTAAACAACTTATAATACTTATATAAAAACAGTCAACCTTGTTTATCCTTTTATTATAAAATAACTTGTTTGTAAGTACTTATTTAACAAGATCTTAACTAAGCTATTATTTATGCAAATGGGCCTTAAGTCAATTTCAAAAGATCAAATGCTGAGAAACTATCTAGTGGTAAGGGATAGAGGTAGGAGTGGCTCACATTCAAACCAAAACAAGCAATGAGTTTTACACAATAAAGAAATGGGCGAGACCAAATTTTTAATCTCTCGCCACGTGAAGAGTATAAAACATGAAGGAAGGTGAAAGGGAACATTATTGCTTGACACAAGAATAATGTGAGAGAAAGTCAACTTATTATTAGTTTCTTTTAGCATGTAATTAACTTAAAGTAAGTTAAAACATGTTGTACTCCTCCTCCTGTATCAAACTTAACAAACATCTAGATTTAGACAGTGCTCTCTAATCACCATGCTTTTAAAATTAGGATAGACAAAATTTACGTGTTTATTAAAATTTGGAAATTTTTTAAAACTAGGACTAAATTTATGTGTTTTTAAAAGTTGAAAACCAAATTCATAAAAGTATAAAGACATTGATCACCTTTGATCAAAAGTATATACAGACTAAAAACATATTTTTCCTTAATAACAATAATAATAATGATATATAATAATAAAAATAATAATAATATCTATATAATATATATATATATATATATATATATATATATATATATATATATATATATATATATATATATATATATATATATAATGTATAATAATAAATATGATAGTAATAATAATATAATTGAAATGGATTTTTCAGACATAAAATTAATTATTATAAAAGTTGGCGATGTTATGTTATTTATTATAAGATTTTTTTTATTTTGTTACTAATTTTAGCTACCATTTAAATTAGTAGTTAAATTCTAACTAATTAAATATTAATTAACTAGAATATTATTTTTTCTAGCTAAATTTAAGTTATATTCATTTATATTTCTTATTACTACAAATTAGCTAGAAAATAACTACAATTTTTAAAATTTATTACAAATTAACTAAGATTATTTTCTTAACTAGTTTGCTACTTATTTTGTACTACCATTAATATTATAGTAATTTTTTAACTAGTTATTTTTACTAGAAATTAGCTACAAAATAATTATTGATTTTAAAATTAGTCACAAAATTATTTGGTAGCAAATTTTAAATTTTCTAGTAGTGATTGTCACTATCTTTCCTTGGTTTTCTTCTAGTTAGCCTTTGTAGTCTTCGTGATATCTTGATAAAAAATAACTTTATCTGATCATTTACCTCGTATAAACTAAAACAACTAACATGATATATATAAGGATAAAAAAAAAAGGACAAAAATATGAATAGAAAATAAAATTAATGATCAAATGAGTAACAATAGATTGCGTTAATATTAGAAACACATCCTTAATATGAATGCCAACACTTGTTAGAAATATGACAAGTGTATATTTCATACAAATAATAAAGTGTAAGTTAAAATATCATACTTATTAGGATTGTAGTTTAGTAACAAACATTACCAATTATTTGTGCTTATGATAGAGAAAACAAGAAACAATTGATTGATTTTTTTTAGTTTTAATTAAAGGAAAAGACATACAAATTAACACAAAAAAATTACTAAAGGACCCTAATGTAATCAAATTTCCTCTTAAATTTTTTCTAATCATGCAATTGTCATTTAGTTAGTCTATTCTTAATTCTTTGGCAGATAAACTTTCTATTACCAATTATGATCCCTAGTTCATTTTACTAGAATATTTTAAATCCTAATTTTCCAATTGCGAATTCAAGTTACAAATCGATTCCAAAAAGAGACAAAATAGGGATAGTAAACACAACTCCAACAACTTTAATCACATAAAAAGATTCAAAATTTAGAATAGAAAATCAATTAAAAAATGTCCAAATCAAGATTCATCCTAACTTAATCCTAAAAAAATTAAAATCCCACAAAGATAAATAGAAAAGGAGAAGAATAAGGTAAAAATGAAGATATAACCATGAATATTCAAGAACCGTTCGTGATTTCTTCTATCTTCAATGATAGAGAATGATTCATCAAACTCTTGTACAAATAATCTACTTTGGAGCCATCCACAATCATGGAATCCAAATCTAGAGAGATTCTTGAACACATAATGTTTAATAATCATACAGGGAAAACATTGAAAGGAGAATATATAGTCGTTAACCAATTCTTCATTCTTCATCGGTAGGATCTCCCAACCCCGTACTTGGACTTAAAGCTGTGCACACTTCACTTGAGTCATGTTGTGTCATGGTATTCTTGTTTTAAGGAATCTCATATCAACTTCGATGTCTCCTTTATAAAATTATTTCAAGCACAAATAATTTTTCACCTTCAAATCTTTCAATTTAAGCTCCTTTAATGTTTTCTTCTCATTCTCCATCAATATGACCCCAACTATGAAAATCCCTAAATATATGTACAAGATTCCAATACTCTTTCAACTTTAAAAAGTTTTCCAAGTTTTCCATGAGCATATGCTCATAATTGCTCATTTAATTTTGGAATCCAAACAACACGATGTTCTCATTGGTATTCATGATTGAAGTTTACTATTTCCTTTTTTCCAACAACTTGTCTTTTTTTTTTTTTTACATATATTGCTAACAACTTGTCTCTAATAACATATGTTAACTCAAAATTAAAAACACCGTGAAATGACTGATAATGCTTGGTGCATCTTATATCCACAAATGAAAACGACCAAGTGTATAGACTTGGGCTCTGAAACTCACTTCTTAGAAAACACACGTACAAACAACATAATCATAAAACATGGGTAAACTGAACAGGATCATTTAAACAGAAATCTTCGACTCAGTCACACACACGATTGTATGGACATGTTTATTAGCGTTGACACAGGCAAAGAACGAGGATGACGTGCAGTGCACCCTCCCGCATTATGTAATCATATCCATGTTCGCGAAGCATAGCTTTGGATGCCAAAATCCACTAGCGAAGTAAAATCACGTGCCCTCTCATGGGACGATCCCCAAACCGATGCGACACTAGTCATATCATAGTCCACCCTCGAAGCATAACTGGGGTACGATGTTGTCGAATACGCCGTGCCGGAAGTACTACTCCTCATATCATTCTCCACTCGCGAAGAAAAATTGGTAATTCTCGAATACGCCGCGCGTGAAGTATTACTCCGCAAATACTTGTCCAATCGCGCAGAATAGTTGGATATTCTCGAATTCGCCACGCGCGAGTGATTACTCTCGATATCGTTAACTCTAGAAAGGAAATCAACGAGACTATTATCTGTGTAATTGGTTGTGTTACGGTTAACACTCCTTCTACGACGATTCCTTTCCATTGCCAAGATCGATTGATCAGAGACAAGGAAGGTTCGGGTTTTATTCGAGCAAAGAATATGGCTGCCTCTCTTGTTTTATTTAAAATATATTCATGTGACCTTTTCCAAACACGCAAATATAGGAAATTGGGTTAATTAATTACTTATATAAAAAGGGGGCCTATACCTAATTAATATTTAAACACTGAAAATTATTGATTTAAAATAAGGCATGTATAATGACGTTAGCATTTATATACCACTTTCTTTATGTTATTAGGAAAACATTATAAATTAAATTGGAAACCGTACTTTTGTTGTCTCTTTTGATTTTGAAGGGGTATTTTTAGATACATGCACATACAGAAATAAAAGGATAAAAAAATTACAGTGTTACTTGACCTAGTTTAGGTTGACTTCCTCCTCTCTTGATGGCTTAGTTTAACAAACTATATAATTATAATTTTACATAACTTATGCCGCCATGAAACTGGTCTAACTAATTACTTAATTATTAAACATAGAAATTGTTAAGTTAAAAGATGACATATATAATGACGATAATATGAATTGAAAAACAAAGATGTTAGGAATTAGTAGGAAAGAGGAAAAAAAAGATGAGGCACGAAAAGAACTAGGGAGTTAGTGTTATAACACCAAGCTTTTTATGTATGTGTTTAATTAAAGTGATAGAATAATTAAAAGAATAATTAAAGTAAAATTTTGTTGAAAAAGAATTTAAAAAATATTATGTTACGTGTTTTTTTAAGAAAATTATGAGAAAAGGCTTAAAGAGTTGAAAACACATTTATTGAGGCAAGTATCCTCTAATAGTAGTTATTCGAGTTGGGTTGTTACCTTGAGATGATATAAATATCCTTATACACTTTCTAGTTGAGTTTAGTTGAGCTGATATCATTAGCATATTTTTCGGTATGGCGACATGTTTTTTAAGATGAAGCACTGATCGGTTAGAGCACTAGAGAAACCCAAAACCCCATAGTCATCATGTTGTCACTGTCCTCTATTGTCTAGTGGATAATAGAACCCCTGTGACCCTTGAACAACAAAACCCCATGGACCTTTGGACCTTAAAACCCTTAAAAACCTTTGGACAATGGCTTGTACCCAAACTCTTATAAATACCTATGAATGGCTTAAATTTGAGGGTAATGAATGATAAGATCTCTTTCACCCTCCGCTCTCTACATTTTCAAGCACTCTCCATAGCCAAGCCTTGAGGCTCTTTTGTTGATTAAGAACATCAAGCTTTCACTAAAGTTTTTTTATCCTCAAGGACCCGTTGTCCAAAGGAGCCAGGTGTCATCCAAAGGACCTACCGTCTAAAGAGACAAACCAAGGTTTCTAATAAAAAGTAAACAAACTAAAGAAACTAAGACAAAGGTCCTACAAACTACTAACAAAGCCAACTTTCTCCTCAAGCCTCTTCAAGCTTTACTAATCATGAGTACTTGAAAGACTTTTGGTCTCTGTATGCTCCGTGTTCTTTTCATGCTCTTCATGCCTTCCCAGATTTACATAAATAAGGTCAACTATCCTAGGGAAAAGATACATATTCTTAATCAGGCACCTTGTTCAGTTGATGATAATCTACACATGACCTCATCCTTTCATCCTTTTTCTTCACTAACAAGACTAGTGCTCCCTATAGGGAAACACTAGGTCATGTTTCTATGACTATGTTTATAGAGAACTCAGTCTCCCTTTCGGAATGGTAAACTAATCACATCCTCAAGAAACACTTCAAGAAACTCACTCACTATTAGTACGTCACTCACTACCACGTCTTTCTCAACCTTCAAAGTAGACAACACCATGTATGCTTGGGCGTTCTCTTTCAAAAATGTCTTAACTTGGTTTGTAGTTATGAACTTCTCATCTTTATCCATAATTAGTCTTCCAAAGATAACAATTTATATGGACATGATTGGCTCATAATAAGTTCATATCAAGAATAATGTCTAGTTGACTAAGAGGAAAGCAAACTAAATCAACCAGAAAATCCTAATCAAGCACATTTAAAGGACATTGTAAATAGACATGTGAAGTAACGTTTGAACCATTTGTAGGGATTTCAATAACAAGCTTAAACTTCAAAGGAGACATAGGCAATTCAAGTTTAAACACAAAATCATGTGTTATGAACAAATGAGTTGCTTTGGAATTGAAGAGTACAATGAGAGGAAAACAAGTACCTTGTGTTAGGTTCTCAGACAAGGAGGCCCCTACTACATATATGACTTTTTGTAATATTTAAAAAATAAAAATATAAAAAAATGTTACTAATTAGTTTTGGTAATGTTTTAACAAATGTTGTATCTGAGCCATGTTAAAAAATGTCATTAGCGAATTTTAAATGTTACTAAAGATATGAAAAAAAAAGTATTGCTAAAAGAAGTATTGGTAACTTGTTCACAATAAAATGTTACTAAAAATAATAAATGTAGTAGTCACCTCAACATTGCTAAGAGAAAAGACTCTCTTAGTGGTCTTGGAATGATTACTTTGGGCACTCCTTCCAGCACTAGATGACTCCTTCTTGGAAAGTTTATAATTCCTCACAATGTGACCTTGCTTACCGTAGTTGGAGCAAGTCACCTCCTTGTCCATACATTTACTTGCATAGTGACTAAGACGACCATACTTTAGACACCTATTTTGTGTTATAGAAATAGATCCTTAACTGCTAGCCCCAACTAACAGGGTAGGCCTCCTAACCTCCTTGACAGTTACCTTTATGCTTGAAGGATAGAGTTGAGCAAGGCTTACTCCTAGTCTGACCTCCATATTGTTTCCCCTTCATAAGCCCCACACCACCATTGTAGTGTGCAACCTTTGCTCTATTATCCTCATCATAGATCCTACATTTGTTCACCAAAACAGGGAACTAGCTAATCTCTTGGTAATTAATAGCTTACTTGATCCTAGGGCTTAAGTCATTAATAAACTTCACACACTTAGAGTGCTCACCTGCATCACCCTAATGGTGTGGATAGTACCTAGAAAGTTCCTCAAACTTACCTACATAGTCAACCACAATTGGGTTTCTTTGCTTCAACTTAAGAAACTCCATCTTCTTTTTTCTCTCGGACATCCTTCAACTTCTAGATGAGTACGGGTGTTCTCCCACCAATATTTGACTTCCTCAACAAGCATGTAGGTGCTAAACATCACCTTATGAACACCAATGCACTTCATAGCATAGAAGATCTTCTTAACCTCTTTGACCAAATTCTGAGCACTATCTGGGTCATAACATCAATTGAATATGAGTGGATTGCTTCTCTAGAAGCGATCCAAGCTTTGAAAAGTTGTTAGTCCATATGATTATTACTGGTTTTGGTTATTTTTAATAGCCTCAATGATAATGGTGTCGAAACACTATCAAAACCACTCGATTTCTCTTATTTTTGCAGTGTAGGGATTAACGTAGGTCGAATCTCCAAAACAATTCTCTAAGTTTGTGTCTTTGCTTGATGAGTCCACACACTCACTTAGTGCATATGAACTATAGAGAGCCCTACACTAACCGTCACCCACCAAACCACCTTGTTTGCCCAACAAATGAGTGACTTGCACTCAACGAGTCTCACTACTCACTCAACAAAGGGGACTACAAAAAGTCCAGACTTGCAACTTACCCAATGGATCCCAAATTTGCCTAGAGAACGAAGTTGTAGAGAGTTGTTGCTCTATGTTCTCCCTTTTCTCACTTAACAAGACTCCTTTTTGCTCAATGAGTTGAGCCAAAGGGCTCTAGTGGTCTCATTCGCCCAACAAGCTTGGTGCTCACCCAGAAAATGGGATCACAAAGAGCTCCTAATCTTTGATCCTCATTCTTGTCCAACGAGTTGGATCATAGAGAGCACTACTCTCAAACCCTCACATTCTCACTCAACACTCGCTCAACAAGTTGGTTCACAAAGAGCATTAAACTTAGATCCTCGTACTCTCGCTCAGTAAGCCTCACTATTCACTCAGCAAGCCTCACCACTCACTCAACAAGGAGAGTTACAAAGACTCTCGCCTAGCGAAAAGCGATTAACAATATTTCACAATTTTGTAGAAAACTTGACCAAATTGAAAAAAGGAACCTAGGCTTTCTATGTTTTCTTGATTGTTATGAGTTTATCATACAAAATAACCCCAACTTGCATCCAATTTCATCAATACACAAAAAACCTCAAAATTCCCGCTAACAACAAATCCTCACATTCAATAACAACAAAAAAATCCAACAATTGACAAAGAATCACCATACAATTCTTACGAAAATCACACACAAGATACAATACTAATCCAAGGGTTTAATCTTCCTTTAGAGACCACCAAAAATCATGTAAAACTATGGTTTTAGGGATAATCCCTCTACCCATCTTACGTAAAGAAACTCAAAATAATAAGGTAAACTCACTGCCATTCTTAACTTGTGAGCAAAAACAATAGAAAATGGCTTCAAGGTTCATTTTGGCATTCCTCTAAAGCTTCCTCCCAAGGGTTATCTTTCCTTTACTCTTTAGTCTGAAATCATATGTGTAGGAAACTAACTTGGTAGCAAAACGACTTTAACGAGCCAAAACACATTTCTAACTAAAACAAGCCCAAAAGCTATTTTAGCTCATTTAATTAAATAAAAACCCAATTTTAAAAATCGACGAATAATTTCCCAAATTAATCTTTACTTATTTTGTTGACAACTATAAATCATTCAAGCACTTATTTAATAACAATAACAAAATACCATATTTATAGGCAATAATAAATAATTAAAAATTAAGGTATTACACTTCACATCCTATCAGAGCATAAAACCCAACAATGAAAACAAAAATAATGAATGAGCCCAACTTAATCCTCATGGTTTTACTCAACGACACCTACAAGGGGTTATAAGCTTAAACACAAAGGCAACACAAACAATAAAGAGTAAGAATATATCTCACTACAAGTTTATGGTATGGGCATAAAGGTTGGGTAGAACACTCAAGGCATACCACATATTAAGCACAAACAAAATATAGTAATCATACATTTAAACATCAACAAATGTATATGTTATGACAATGATATACCCCTAATTATTACTTCTTCATATGTAATGTGGTACCAACTTTAAAATAGAAAATAACCTAGCAATAACATTGCTCAATCCTTTGGTTGGCTCGTTCTACTCTAGCATGCTACTGTATTATAGCATGTCAGGTGCTATACAGCTTGCATTGTCACCTCCAACACATAGGATCAATCACAACTAGAGTTGGCAAAATAGGTCGAGTCTATTGGGCTAGTTCAAGCCTATCCGATAAAATTAAAGGCTTAGGCTTTAAATTTTGTGCCCAAATTAAATGAAAGACTTTCTAGCCTAATTCAATGAAGGCCATATCATAATAAGGATTAAGCCAAGCTAGCTTGGTCAGGTTCAGGTTGCCCACTTCTTTTTTAATTTTATTAAAATTTTTAAAAAATTAAGAGGCTAAAAAAGGTCAATTCACGAAGAGATATCTTTCTTTACTTTCACGCTAAGTTGTTCTAGATGGTAGACTGTAATGCATAGCTTACAAATAAGATTTCTCTTTCACACACACATGTTGCTAGATCTTAAAGTCGTAGAAGCAATTTAAGAAAATATGAATATTTCTAATTCAAAGGATGTCAATGATGATAATCATTAAATATTGAAAGCCTCACTACCAAATATCTAAACTAATATCACTAATGTATAAGAAGGAACAAAAACTTCTTAGTTAGAAGGCAAAAAGCCTAAGATCTTAACCTCTGATGTGCAAAATTATTTTGTTAAAATTGGTGTTGACATAGATGGAAAATAAAAATTTAAATGCAAAGGATGTCAAAAAGATAAATGATATTATCTTATAATATATTTCATACTAAAAATAATTAACTAATTATCATTTCAATCTTTTTAAGTGTATTAATAGAATAACATAATGATATTATTTTATTTATTACACTAAAATAAATATATCAATACAAATAATTATCATAGTAATCATTAATCTTGATGTTGGAACAATAAAATAAAATAAAAAGATACTAGGCTAGCCCACAACCCGCATATGGTCATTATTTAATCTGAGCTTTTTGGCCTAGCCCATTATAACCTACAACCTGCACTAGGTTAGCTTGCAATAGGTTGGTAGTAGCCTGTTTTGCTAGCTCCAATCATAGCCACTAGGATTTTCGAACCGAGTAGTCCCTAAAAGGTCTAGTGACCTTATCACTTGGGTTCATATCAACTTCCTTACACACCTTTGGCTTTATTAAATGATGTAAGACACATAACTCATTTTATCGTTTCACTTTTAGAACATTGGGCCAATGAGGACCATGTTCGCCCTCTAAACTAGACCCCTCATCTCATAATTCATCACAATTATTGAGAATCATCCTTACCTTTCTCAAGCTAGATCACTTACTAGATAAGTGTGACCCGAGCTCATCCATGCCATTTCGTTGACTAGGTTACTCGTTACAATGACATTCATCCTCGATTATTCATTCTCATAATGAACGCATTCCAAACATGACTCAGTCCCATTAAACATGATAGAGCATGAACACATAACAACTCATAGTATAACACAAATACTCATTACATTCCCCTCAAATTTGTACATAAAATCTATGTTATACTTCCAAGTATGAATTTCCAAGTTTCAACCCAAAATTTGCTCTCATAGGGGAACCTAAAGGTTTTCTACATTGTTCACAAAATCAATCAATGACCATTACTATACAATCAATAACACAAAATTTCTTATCTTAACCAAGGAGTCTAATCTCCCCTTTAGGTACTGATAGAGACCCAACCAACAAAGGCAATGATAATTTGCATGACGTTGGAGGTCCCATGACCAGGCCCAAAACCAAAATAATGAAACAATCTTTGCCAGACTTGAGTTTGGAAATTACGGAAAGTTTAGACCAAAGTGAATGAGAGGCTGCACCAAAATGGGTCACTTTATTACAAGTTGATGATGATTGAAGCCCATCTTGAAGAATACATATAACGCCTAAAGTCATTGTCATGTAATTTGGGCTGAGTAGTTAATTAGGATCTAATTAAAATATTAATGGGCATTAAATTCATGAGATTTTATGCATATTAAAATATTAATGGGCATTAATTTCAGGGTTGCGTAGCTAAGCCTATAAATAAACTCTTGTAAGCAACCACCAGGATAGAATTTATAATTTCAATAAAATTTGTGTTTTCTTTGTGAGAAATTTTCCTTTGTTCTTAGGTTAAAGAACTTTTATAGTATTGGTTCTACCGGCAAGTCGCGGTTAGGGTCACACTTTTGATAACTTTGGTTCTATCAGTAGGTTGCGGTTAGGGTCAAGTTCCTCCTTTTGCCTACTTTCAAGAAGATCAATTTATTAAGATTGTGTCATTTGGTACTAGAGCTTTGACTCTTGAAATCAGGTGTCTCTATCCTTTTCATCTTTATCTTTTTCAATTTTTTATCAAAAAAAAAAAATTATGTTCTTTCTTTTGATATTTTTCCTACCTTGTTATCCTTCCTTTTGCCTCATTGTATTTTGTTTCACTATTTTATAAAAAAAACGTATAAAAAAAAAAGAACGAAAGAGAAAGGTGAAAAAAAAAAGAAAATTGGCTAGTAGTCAATCTGTTATTTTACCTTACATATTGCAATAAAAAAATGTAAACAGAAAAAGTTTAAATTTTTATCATATTTTCCCCCCTTGCATCTACAATACTTTCATTGTACGTGTCAAACAATCCAGAATTCCTTACTTCTTGTTCTCTAAAGTTACCAAATTACCACATCCTTATTGTTTCTTGCCGCGGAGCATCATTCTTAAAGATTCTTACTTAAGAGCTCATAAGGAAAAGTTGAGTGGTAAAAGGAGAGAGTAATGAAACAAAAAAAAGCCAAATTGAGTGATACACGAGTGACTACAACATAATTCGAGTATAAACATGTGAAAAAGTGTTTGTGTGAGAATTTTTTGTTTCTTTCTAACTTGATTTTTGCAGTATTTTAATCATGAGTAGAGAAAAAGGAGAACGGGGTGTTGATATCAAATTATTCATCAAGACTGTTCAAGAACAATTCAAGGCTCTAAATGCAAGATTGAATGATTTACAATCTATATCCAGGTATAGGAGCCATACTAGTTGACACAATGATGAGGAAGAAAAAGATGAGTATTCACATGAAAGATATAATGAAAATGCAAGGAGAAGAAAAAGTGAACCGAGACGTGACAATTACTTGGGTAACATTAAGATGACAATCCCTACATTCCAAGGAAAGAATGATCTTGAAGTATACTTGGAGTGGGAGAGAAAAGTTGAACATGTGTTTGATTGTCACAACTACTCGGAGGAGAAAAAGGTAAAACTAGCAATTGTTGAATTTACTGACTATGCTAGTATTTGGTAGGATTAGTTTGTGATTAACAGGTGTAGAAATGGAGAAAGGCCTATTCGTATGTGGGAAGATATGAAGTCTGTCATGAGAAGAAGATTTGTATCAAACCATTATCATAGGGACTTGCGCAAAAAATTGAAAAGTTTAACATAAGGTTCTATGAGTGTACAAGATTACTATAAGGAGATGGAAATAGCCATGACTAGAGCCAATGTGAAGGAAAATCATGAGGTAACTATGGCTAGATTCATTGGAGGTTTAAAGAAAGAGATTGCTAATGTGGTAGAGTTACAACATTATATGGAGATAGATGACTTGTTGCGCAAAGCAATTCAAGTGGAAAGAAAATTGAAGTCTAAAAGCTCTTCCAAATTTGCTTCATCTTCTAGCTCTTCATGGAGCTCAAATTGAAAGAACAGTACAAGTGTTACAAATCCTAAAGAAGATGTGATTACCAAATATTCAAATGCTCCTCCTAAAGGTAAAATTGACATTGATACATCCTATAGATCACATGATATCAAGTGTTTCAAGTGTCAAGGAGTTGAACACATTGCTTCTCAATGTCCAAATAAAAGAGCAATGATTATGATGGATAATGGAGAAATAGAGAAGGAGAGCTCAAGTGATAATGAAATGCCACCATTGGAGGGTTGTAATGACGTGGAAGTTGTTGAACCTGTAGATGGAGTTGTACTTGATACTAGACGTGCTCTTAGCATACAGCCTAAGGAAGATGGTGATGTGGAGTCACGTGAGCATATTTCTCATACTAGGTGCCTTGTTCAAGAAAAAGTGTGCAACATGATTCTAGATGGAGGGAGTTGCACCAATGTGGCTAGTACTATCCTAGTGAAGAAAATAAATTTGCAAACTGTCAAACACCTTAGGCCCTATAAGCTGCAATGGCTTAGTAATATTGGAGAAGTAAAGGTTAACAAACAAGTTTCAGTGTCTTTTGCTATTGAGAATTACAAAGATGAAGTACTGTGTGATGTGGTTCTTATGGAGGTAGGGCATATACTTTTGGGCCGCCCATGGCAGCTCGACCGCAAAGTGACCTAAAAGGGGTATACCAATTATTTGTCTTTTATTTACAATGAACTGAAAAATTACTCTTACTCCATTGTCTCCAAACAAAGTATGTGAAGACCAAATAAAAATGAGGAAAGTAAGAGATTGTAAGTTGAGAGAAGAGCAATTGAGCATTCAAGAAAAAGTGAGAAAAGAAAATATGAGTGAGAATAAGTAGAAGAAAGAAAAACATGAAATTGACTGCAGTGAAGAGAAAACTAAGAAAATGAGTGGATTTGCAAAGAAAAGAGAGGTTGAGAGTGCATTATTAGTAAAAGAGAAACTACGTGTACTCTTTTACAAGGATGTTTATTTCACTAACAAATTTCATCCTTCTTTTCCTTGTGAAGTTGATTCTTTGTTACAAGAATTCACTGATGTTTTTCTAGATTAAATGCCTCATGGATTACCTCCTTTAAGAGGTATTGAGCATCAAATTAACCTCATTCCTAGTTGTCCAATTCCAAATAAACCACCCTATAGAACAAATCCCGAGGAAACAAAGGAAATTCAAAAGCAAGTGAATGAGTTGCTGCAAAAGTGTTTTATAAGGGAAAGTCTTAGTCCATGTTATGTTCCTATTATCTTGGTTTCAAAGAAAGATGGAACATAGCGCATGTGCATTGACAATTGGGCCATCAATAAAATCACTGTAAAGTATAGATATCCTATTCCTAGGTTAGATGATATACTTGATGAATTGTTTGGTTATTGTGTGTTTACTAAAATTGATTTGAAGAGTGGATACAATCAAATTTGTATGAAAGAAGGTGGTGAATGAAAAATATCTTTCAAAATAAAATATGGTTTATATGAGTGGTTAGTGGTGTCATTTGGCTCGACTATTGCTCCTAGCACCTTCATGAGGTTAATGAAACATGTTTTGCATTCTTTCATTGGGAAATTTGTAGTAGTCTATTTTGATGATATTTTGATTTATAGCAAGACTTTAGATAAACATGTTGAATATTTTCATGTTGTTCTTAATGTCTTGAGAGAAAATAAATTGTATGGAAATCTAAAAAAGTATTCATTTTGTCTTGAATTTATTGTGTTTTTAGGTTTTGTTGTAAGCTCAAAAGGAATAAGTGTAGATAGATTTAGTAAAATGGTACATTTCATTGCATGTTCTAAAATCAATGAGATGTGAGGTTCCTAGATCATTTTTGGAGGACTTTGTGGAATAAGTTAGGAACTAAGCTCTTGTTTTCCACTGTTGCACATCCACAAACAGATGGGCAAACTAAAGTTATGAATAAAACATTTGCTACCTTGTTACGTGCAATCATTCAAAAGAATTTGAAAAATTGGGAAAAATATTTACCCCATGTTGAGTTTGCATATAATAGAACTGTCTATTCTACTTCTTCTTATTCTCCTTTCGAATTTGTGTATTGTTTTAATCCATTGACTCCTTTGGATATCTTAACCTTGCCAACTAATAAGCATACTAATTTGGATAGAAAGCTGAAGGTAGAATTTGTTAAAGAGTTGCATGTCAAAGTTCGAGCTAACATTGAGACGAGCAATGAACAATATGCAAGGCAAGCAAATAAAGGGTGTATTATGACTTTTAAGCTTGGAGATTGCATTTGGGTTCATAGGCGAAAAGAAAGGTTTCCTACTCAAAGAAAATACAAGTTGTAGCCAAGAGGAGATGAAGCTTTTCAAGTGTTAGAAAGGATCAATGACAATGCCTACAAGTTGGATTTACCAACTGCATATGGTAATGTAAGTTCTACTTTAAATGTTACTCATTTTATCTTTATTTGTTGTAGGTGAGGAATTTGATTCGAGGATGAATCCTTTTGAAGAGGGGGGGGGGGATGATAGAGACCCAACCAACAAAGCTAAAGATAATTTGTGTGACGCTGGAGACCCCCATGACCAGGCTCAAAACCAAAATAATGAAGCAATCTTTGCCAGACCTGAGTTTGGGAATTACGGAAAGTTTAAAGCAAAGTGAATCAGAGGCTGTACCAAAATGGGTCACTTTATTACAAGTTAATGATGATTGGAGCCCATCTTGAAGAATATATATAAAGCTCAAAGTCATTGTCATGTAATTTTGGCTGAGTAGTTAATTATGATCCATTTACATGTAATTTTGCATAAATCATGTTTTTGATAGTTGGTAGAAAAAGGGAAAGTTTGATAGTTGGTGAAAAAATAGGAAGGTCATATATCGTGGAAATAAAAGGTTAGTGGGGAGTTATAACATATGAGATTTTATGCCAATTAGAATATTAATGGACATTAAATCCATCAGATTTTATGCCAATTAAAATATTAATGAACATTAAATCCATGAGACTTTATGCATATTAAAATATTAATGGACATTAATTTCAAGGCTACGTAGCTAAGCCTATAAATAAACTCTTGTAAGCAATTAGTAGGACAGAATTTATAATTTTAATAAAATTTGTGTTTTCTTTGTGAGAAATTTTCCTTTGTTCTTAGGTTAAAAAACTTTTATAGTATTGGTTCTACCGGCAGGTCGTAGTTAAGGTCAAGTTCCTTCTTTTGCCTACTTTCAAGATGATCCATTTATTAAGATCGTGTCAAGTACACCCCAAAATATACAATGTTAGGGGTTCTAAGGGAAACTCCACGAACCACAACCACAAGGTTAAAAATTACGAGCTCTACAACTACGAGAAACAAACATGATAGATTGAGGTCTACGACCAACCCTTCAACCCATAGCCACAAAGTTAAAAGCCTTGTACTTTATCAATTGACAAAAACAAATAAACACAACAAAGTGGTGGTTTGAGGGTCAACCCTCAACTTGCAATCACAAAGTTAAAATTCTTGTACTTTATCAATGATAAAGACAATCAAATACAACCAATTTGGGTCTAGGGCCAACCCCTCCACCCACAATTATACTCACACCCTTGAGTGAGACATTCTCACCCCCTTACCTAAACAAGCAAAGCTTGGCAACACATCATTCCTTAGGTTCTTCTTATCTATCATTTGTAGTGACAACACAAAACCGTTTAGAAAAAAGAGTTTTTGATACATCAAGGGTTGTGCTACCTCCCTTTTTTTATAGCATCAGAATGGGTCGAGTTAGGTTATTTAAGTATGCATTATTTAAATATTTGAATATTTTTAAATATTTGAATATTTTTAAATATTTGAATATTTTTAAATATTTGAATATTTTTAAATATTTGAATATTTTTAAATATTTGTCATATATAAAGATAATATCTTTTAAATATAGATGATATATTTTAAATATTAAAAAATCACTAACTATATTTGAAAGTTGTTAGATATCTATTAAATATAAAGATAATATCTTTTAAATATCCAAAACAATTAGTTATATTTTGAAATAAAAAATTTTAATTTTAACTTAACAAAAACCAAAATTTAATAAACTAGCACCTATTTTCCTAAAAATAAAATTTATTTAATTAGTGACAAATATAATTTAAATACTCACTTATTTAATAAAATAATTATAACAATAATAATAACAATGATAATAATAATTTGAATGTTACCGTTAAGGCACAATAAGCATCATTCTACCTTGATATGTGAAAAGACACTATCCACACCATCCTCCGAAAAAGACAAAAACAATTATGAATTAATTAGAAAGAATATAGGTGTAATTTTCTCTTCCCTGATTACGCCAAATCACACATAGTAGACCTAGTTGAAATTTCTTGAAATCTCCTCTCTATATATATAGCCTCATCACCACTATTTAAGAGCGTGAGATAATGATAGAAATTTAGTTTTTCTTTTATTTTTCCTTTTGCATATGTATATTGTCTAACATCTATTGCACTAGGCTTGTGATCTTTACCTCCCCCAAACACCCATTGGTATAAAGAGGCATGGTATACTAATTATGGCTCCAAGAGCTTCTATTGAACTTGTATAACAAATTATTTAGGGACTTTATTATCTTTTTCGTAGATGGTTAGATTTAAGGTTGATTCGACTCCTTATAGTTTTGAAAGGTTGGCCATGCATGGCTAAAATTAAGTTTTAATATTGTGTCCATCCATCAATTTTGTGTTAATCTCATGACCCATGGATATTTGTATGAAGATACGATGCATTCGCACTCCCTCCCAACTTGTCTTGTCAAAACGTAGATCCTTATTCCATATATTCTTTAAATGATTTCATATAGTTAGAATGTCTCTTAAGATAGAATAGTTCATATCTTAAGCTTAAAAACTCATTAGGTATCCAGTTTGTCGACCACTGTGAATCTTATATTCATAGATTATATACCTCATAGTTATTCGAACAACCATTGTATACTTTATTTTGGATCTCTCTCCAAAGTCTTTATTCCTTTTAGAAGGTACTGGAGCAGAAGTACAACTTGTTTGATCTCTTAATTACTATCTTTTGTTTGCCATAGGAAATTATAGAAAAATTGTGCTATATGTGCTCACATTTAGTTGCCATTTTATTACCACTCTATAACTATTGTATGTCGATCATTTGCTATTTTATGAGTAGTTAATTACAACTGATAACTACATTGTGGCTAGGAGTATTTGGTATCACACGTATATATATTACGCACAATTATATACATCTATTTTCTTATATCATCAATTCTCTTATACTACGTACTACAACATAAAAGTCAAAGCAATGAATTGGTATATCCGAATTCTAAAGGAAAGTAACAAGTAAAATTAGGGGTCGGTTAGGAACAAGAGGACTAGCTTTAGAGAGGGGCCTATGGTGCTTTTCCACTAACCTACTTTAAAAGTTTCCTTTTGGGTAACAGGAAAATGCAAGTGTACGACTAAATGTTTTTTTTTAATTATTTACATTAAATATATTTTTAATCAATAATCAAAGTTTAATTTTTTTTAAGATACATAAATTATTGAAATGAATTTTATTTCTTCCGAAAAAATCTTTTTCATTCACATAACAAAAATTTAAGAAATTCAATTATTTATCAACTATGTTTGATTTTTTGAGAGCTCCCGATTCAATCACAACCTAAAGCCATAGAAAAAGGGGTAGGCAAACCCTATTATGAGATTTTTCATTTTTTTTAGGGGTTAGGTGGATATAACTACTCTCTGCGGCTAGGCGAACAAGCTGGGTCATATTGTTTAGTTTGTTGACTGGTTATTAACCAAATTAAGACTAATCAATGATTGGTGGACTATATTATTATATACATGCACTGAACCATGTTGTGAAATCCCCCCACATATATATATATATATAAGTAACTAACAGATAACCTGAAAAATCAAAAGTGAAAGAGAAAAAAAAAAAAACCTTTGAAAACTAAATGAAAACATACATGTGATGAAATAATTTATAATGCATAGATTAATATGGCATATTAAAATGATTAAAAAAATCAGTTAATAAATTGCAAAGTACTGAAGTAATAAAGAGCAACTAGTAGCAATGCTTGTCGATCGGTATGTCAAAATCAGAAGAAATGTAGCATTACATGCATGACCAAATTAAATCCTAGAAATTTAAATGTGGTATACAACATTATCCTCATTTATATTACATTTTAAAGCATCAATATCCAATGACATGAAAAATTAACAAGGTCAAAGGTGGGAATTAAGGAAAACGATTAGTAACTGAGGATATGGTGTATGAGTCTGAATAATGAACGAAATTGAACAATCAAGTTTACAAAGAGTGGAAAAGTCTATTCAAACTAACCAGACAATCAAGAGAGAGGTTTTATCATTTTTTACTTTTTTTCATCATTTTTTATCAGAGAGAGAGAGATATTTATCATTTACTTTTTTTATATTTTCTCAACACCAATTAATAAAAGACTTACTAAGGAACTCTTAATCTAAATAACAATAAATAAATAAAAAAAAAACAACGAATTATGTGTTACCAAACTAAAAGTGTAAGCCCCAAATTTAATTAAAATTGTGATAATCTAAATCTCTTAAAAAAAAAATCTGGATGGGAAAGAAGAGTAACTCAGCCCATTAAGCCCAATTCACCCCTAACGAAAATCCCATTCATCGATAACAAAAAAAGAAAAAGAAATAGAGAGAATGGAGGCTATGAAGGAACACAGAACACTCCAATGCTAATGGTATCTTGAATGGAAGCGCAACTTGGTAATTATTGGTTCATTTGTGAAAAATGAGTTCCCAAGAGTGACGGTGTTGATTTTAGCGTGCGTGTGTGTGTAAGTATTTCTTAACTTACACTATGTAAAACCATCACAAAAGGACTAAGAAAGGCACCCGACATTAATTGATAAAAATAAATATATAGATAAATAAATACATATAACAACAATTAATCATACAACTGGATATAACGTACACTGGCGCACTAGCTAGTAATTAATCAATAATCATTCAGGCATTGAAAATCTCGGTAAGAGCTTGCAATACATTGAGTTGCAACCTCAATTGCAAGATGTGCTCCGCCGTCTTGAGGAAAAGCCGGTCCGGGTTCATGCCGGCGCCGCCAGGAACCAGCCGCTGCAGCTTCTTCATCCTCCTCTCTACGCCTTCTTGCCGCCGCCTCCTCTTCCCCCACTTCACCTTTGCCATGTCTTTGCAACCCATTTTGGCTCAACAATTTTGTATCTCAAAACTCAAAAGGAACAAAATAGTAATAAAGAAAAAAAAAAAATAATAATAATAGAATTAGAAAAGGAAGAAGAAAAAATAATGATGGGAGTGGAAGAGAATGGCATGGAATGAGCAATGGGTGAGGGCTATAAATGAATGGAGAAAAGGCAAAGTTATAGGAACGGGCCATGAGAGCCGAGCCGAGATGAGCCGAGCCGAGCCGGTGTTGAAGCAGCTAGCGCGGAACAGAACATGATGATATTATCTGGTTGTTTGCTCGCGGACTCGGTTCTAGTTTGGCGTGTTATGGGCCGGTGGGCCAGGCCCACGTTTGGCGCGGAGCGGCCCACGCACGTGTCTGTCAGTGGCTGGCGCCAGCCAGATTTATGAACGGCTTGCGTTGCGTACACGTGTCCTAGTAATCCTCGAATCCCGACAGTTGTTCGCTCCTGTCACGGGATCTGATCGGTTGCGTCATGCCCCATCGTAATTTCAAATCCGAGTCACCTCATCGTGCGGCTCACGATGGTCCTTCCTTGGACCCCACGCGCGAAATTCGGTTTCCCACGTGCGGCCTCACATGGCCTTGTTCCTTCTCGTGTGGTGGTGAGGTCCAACCAGATTCCAGAAGAGTTCAGTTCAGCAGAGACTCGCCTCGCCTTGCTTGCACCCACCATCATGCATTCAAATTCTACTTTTTTTTTTTTTTTTCTTTTCAAAAGGTGAAATAAATATATTTTAAATTAAGAAAATTATATCAATGATAAATACCTAATGTTTGTTAATCTCAGCAATAATTACTTAACATGTGGATTAATCGATGTAATTGATACTAAAAAGTTTAAATTTTAGATATATAATTATATTAAATACTTAAAAAATAATTTTATAGTTGATAATAATTTTACTCTCGGGAGAAATTATCTCTCGTCTAAGGATATACATGTGATTCACACACAAAAAGTCTTAGTGATTAAGAATTTGATCTTGACTAAGATCTTCTATTTAAATTTTGGGAATGAAAAATATAGATATTAAAAAGCTTTTGTTTCTTTAAATAAATTCATTTGACTTGATTTAAATTAGTGAAAGTTTAATATGTTTTCCAAATTCTGAGGATTTAAAAAAATAAAAATAAATTAATGCGCTCCAGTTTTCTTAATTTGTAAATTTTATTAGTAAAAAAAAAGATATTCAAAATTTTAAATCTATAGAAGATGTAATCAAAATCTTGAGCCGTGGTCCACTCGACAAATTGGGAAAGGTTTTGATCATTGTATAACTTTTGGTTGAGTAATATCGTATACACTCAAATTATGTATAGTTAATTATATAATTTTTATTATTTAATTCTATTCGTCCTTTTTCACATATTTTCTGTTTGATTCTGCAATTTATGATGATGTAAAGATATGCCTTTATATTAAAGACGTTTAACCAACATTTTCTTCATTTATTTTGTGTTACTAGAAAACACTAGTGGTTATACTTTAAATTAGCCATTATTAAATTTAATTGAATACCATCATGTGCTGGCTGGATAAGTTTTTTAAAACAAATATTTAAAATGTTATTGGTTTAAAAATGTAGCAACTTATGATTATGTTTTCCCCCACAGAGTATGTTGTACCATTGAGCTCTCTGTGTGTCTCTCTCCCTTATCTTGATATTTATCAATGCTAGTGGGTTACCTGAAATCATATGCGAATGTAACTTGGATTATAAAATTAAGAAATGAGAGAATGGGCATGATTTTTGCCAACGAATGCAATGCTTGTACATTAAAATCTGAGAGAAATGGGTATTGCTATTATGTCTTTGTTTTTAATATACAGGGTTCATTTCTTAAATGTTATGGCACCCCATTATTATTTTAACTTTTTTTCTAATTCCAGAAAGACCACAATTGATTTAGTTGCCTCTACTTCTACGTCTCTCGAATTGATTAATTAAATGGGACCAAACTAGCCTGGCTTCATAATTATGAACGATTTTTAGCTACATTTTTGTGATAATGTAATTAATATTTAATATGATTAATTAGGCCTTGCAGCTTCCATTTATTATTCCCTTTTCCTTTATGATAACCAACAAATTAGGTACACAAAAACTCTAGCACAACATGTTGTTAGGACTGAACTCTGAAAGAGGAGATATATATATCAAGTTGGTTTTTCAAACTTCCATTACTTTCTTTAATTGTTGGAATTAATTAGGTAGCAATTGTTACTTTCTACAAAAATGAAAATAAGAAGTACCCATAAACGGGTCGACTAAAAGGATTTTAGGACACCTAAGAGACATGTAATAATAAAATCACCATGTTTAGGTCGTTGAGACTTTTATAACATGTTTTACTATAATACGGTAATTCTATATATATAAAAAATAGCCTTCAAGGAAAGGGAATGTTTTCAATTCTTGACTCTTTGAATGCTATAAAATTAACATATACTTGTACCTTATTATTTTTCTCCTTTGACATGTTTTAAGTAATTTACACCTATCAGTTCACACACATCATAATTGCCTTATTTTTGTTGAATTGGTTGTTGCGAGATATATGAATTAGGAGTATTAAAATTTATATGTCAGTCATGTCTAAAAGTTAGTGTATGTTTAGATGTTAGTTGAAAGAGTTCAAAAGCATTTTTATTCACAAAATAACAAATTATATTCTTCTTCATTTGATATCTTAAAATTCAGAAATGTGCATTAGAATTTCTAAAACTACGCTTCTAATTTTTATCCCAACATATATAGTTTTAGTAGTCAGAAAGTTTGATGCCTAAGAGTGAGTCAGTTGGTAAGTTTTGATTTTGAGTAATTAGAATTGATTATTAATCGTGATTTTACCGGTGCATTTATATATATATATATACCAAAATTTTACACAACAATTTGGATGTAATTAGTACATTATTAGGTGTGTAGGTGGATCAATTAAATTGATTTTGGTTTAGCATTATATGATATAAAATATAAGTTTAATTTATTTATAATAATTAGATTTAAAAATTGTGTTATGTAGTGCAAGCATAAATTTCAATGCTTAATAAATTTACCATGAGAATTTTTTTTTTTAATAGTTTCCATTCATAGTTTATGGTAAATAAATAATCAACAGACTTTTACTTGTTATTGTGCAAATAAAAGAAATTATATATAAAAGGATTGATTATTACTTTTCAACAATATTTTTTAATAATTGTTGCCTATTATATAAAAATTATTTATTATTATATATTTTAGCCTCGATTCTATCTATTTATATATCCACCTATATGTTTTAGCCTCGATTCTATCTATCTAATATAGGATATGGTATAAGGTGTAATAGAAAAAAATCAATCAATCTATTTATTTATCTATATATTTATCTATCTATTTATCTATCTATTTATCTATCTATCAAGTCACTCGTTCCAATCGCTATATTATCTATGTGGTAAGCTCAATAATATAGGACATGATATAAGGTGTATTAGAAAAAAGTCAAATCACACATTAATTAGATATAGAATATGAATAAAATATATAAATATGAAACAATTTGACTTTATGACTTATTTTTTAGGATTGAATTAAATTCAAACCCACATTTTATAATAACTATTAATGATAACAGTATTAATGAAAAAAGTGTTCTTAAACTAAAAAAATGTTTGTAGTCATTACATATTAAGGTTTTATTAAATAATACTTATAGAAATTGTACTGAACTTAATAGTGTAATTAGTCAATTTTATATCGGTATGACACATAAACTTTTAACTTTGAAGTTTTGCATTTGTTATCCACAAAATAATTTTACTATCTTAATTAAAAGCCCCTGTGCACCAGTGCAGGTGCGTCGGAAGTGTCATGCCCTAGCTATATGAACTATACATCAATTATGTATCGAAAGAGTTTATTTAATCTTATCAAATAATTTACGATTTTTGTCTAAATTCTTTCCAAATTAGTTTAGAGAAATTGACACTCAAATTTATGAATAAGTTTTAATAAAGTGATCAATTAATTTTTTTTATTTAAACACACCCTTAGTAAATACAATAATTGGCAACTATATATTTACATTGTATCGGTACAGAGTGAGTTATCAAAGACGTCTAATTTGTGAGAGAAAATGTTCATTCTTTTGTATAGTTGTCTTTTAGAGTAGGAAGAGAAATTATGTTGGTGGATCTACGCTTTCATTTTCTCTGTTCAAATGCTACCAAAACATTTTTGTTTTTAGTCAATTGGAGTCACATTTTAGTGATGATTTTTTTTAAAAAAAATTATATAAAAATAGTAAAAAAAAAAGTGTGAAGCATATGATTGCAATGAAATATCCAGTCAATCATCAATATTTTTAATTTTTTTCGAAAAATTTATTTTTTTTATATCAACAAAATAACCATATATTAACAAGGGATACAAGGAATACTCTTGCCATAACCAAAATCTATATATACTTAAAAGACTTTCATGCAAAGTATAAAATTCAATAACCATTTATATAAAGAAAAGAAAAAAGTCTTTTACTTTTACCTATAACAAAATCTAAATTTTATTAATTTCAACACATATTCGACATTTACAACTTTGTCTTTAAAAGTAATATTATTTTTATGTAGTAAAAAAAATCTATTGATAGTTATAGGTGAATTGTCTTCTTAATGAAATTTCTAATCATATATTTAAAGACCCAATTTTAATGGCACTCGTCCCATTTAGTAAAATATGATACAATATTATATTTGGTCACTTGGGCGGGGCTCTCCCCTAGCGAGCGAGCGAGCTAGCTAGCTAGCTATATAAAGCGGTCCCCTATTTGAAGACTAAGAAACTTTCCAGGGTTCACGAAAGGGTCATTGAAACCCATGCCATGTGATGGTTGACGATGACGTTTGTCCATGGATGAAGACGTGCAAGTTAAAATTACACATAAGACATGTAAAACTGAACACGTACGTACCCCAGTACTCCTTCACAGCACACAAACACGACATCATATATAAATAGTAATTGTCATTCACTGAATCACAGTATGGAGCTGTTTGGTCGTAGCCATCAACTAGCTAGCTAACGTACACACACGGCCTCATATGTTGCGCTTTTTACACTAACAAAATTCAGTACAGTTAATAAATAATTAAATTTCTAAGTATGTTATTAAGAATTTGGTTTTTAGTTACGTATAAAAAAAGTTATTAATAAATAAAATTTATTTTAATAAGATCTAAGTGTAAAAAGAATTAGGGTTCAATTATGGAAAGATATCTTGGTTAATGCGCATTGCTGAACAACTGGGGTAAACTACAGTTGCCAAGAACTTGGAGAATTCACGTGGCTTGTCGCGGGCACTTAACTTACTTACGTAAGTAGTAGTAAATTCAATTCGTAGACTGAGTCCCATCTACTTACACAACACTAGGATGCGCAAATCATTAATAACGTGACAGAGCTTGCTTTTGTCTGTGAATAATTAGGCTACTTACACATAAATTACCTGCACCGGCATAAATGGTGCTATTCGAAGTGCGTGTAAGGGGCATTAATTAACCAATTAATACTTATAGGCTTTTCTTCCCATTCATTCAAAGTTTAAAAAGTTGAGCATGTGAAGCAGTGATTGCAAAATACTAACGGGTCTCGTAGTAACATGTTAATAAATTATAAGTGTTAATCACTGTTTCCTCTTTGTTAATCAGTGTTTCTAAGAAACTACAAGGGAAGAATTGTTTGAAATTATTATTAATGCATTCTCATTTTGATTTTTAATGCATTAAGCATGATTTTAAATAAAATATTTTTAATTATTGAATTCTTTGTTAGTGCCTTAAACTGGTTAGCAAAAGTCATGTTATATTCCTATAATTTTTTTTATCAATCTTCTTAATCGAAAGAGTGTAACAAGTGCACTAATTAACAAATGTTAAATATGCACTATTAAATATTTTTAATTACTTAAACAAATGATAACGATTATTGTAATAAGAGCATGCATTAGTTAATTAATTAAGTAATTAAAGGTGGAATTTTATAAAAAAAATTCTTATTAATATTCTTTTACCATGTTTTAATGCATTCCAACATAATTTTTTAATAAAAACTTTTTATCTATTGATATTTTAACCAATAACCTAATGATTTGCGAGATCTAAAATTTAATATTCTTTTATGTTCTTACAAATATTTGCTCTCACTAGATCATGTTATGATTCATGAGTAAAAATTGAGTGGTAGAGTGTCAGTAAATATTTAAGTCACTTACAAGACAAAAAAAACATATATACTTGAGGTACTCATTGGTGTGCATTTTTATGAGGAGAGAGTGTGAATTGTGATAGGGTAGCTCATTCCTAAGGTATGATTTAGATGGTCATATGTATTTAATGTATTATTATGATTAAGATTCTCTAGAATAATAAATGACATGATTTGAGAGATTGTCAAATCTTTTTGATGTCTAACTGATCATGGGACATTTGACCTTATGACATAGAAGTGTGATCTTACAATATTATGGAGGAGGAATTCTGGTCACTGAGCATATTGGACCTAGAAGGGTACACAACCTTGCAAGTCACAATTGTTATAAGCCAAAGAGGCTTGATGGGGTTGATCATGGACCCTAGGCCAAGAGAGTATACAACCTTGCAAGTTGAGTGTTATAAGCTAAAAAGGCTTGATGAGGCTGATTGTGGACCTTGAGACTAGGAGAGTACATAGCCTTATAAATTGCAAGTGCATGTTGTAAGTTAAAGAGACTTGATGAGGCTGACTATGGACTCTGGTACTAGGAGAATAAGCAGCCTCGCAAGCTTCAAGTCTGAAAGGCAAAGGATCTTGATGAAGTTGTGATAGAGATCCAATCAATAAAGCTAAAGACTCTTTGCGTGACGTTGGAGGTTCCATGATTAGATACAAAACCAAAATGATGAAGCAATCTTTGCAAGGCCTAATTGTGGAGATTAAGGAAAGTTCAGAAAAAATTTGAATTAGAGGCTACACCAAAATGAGTCACTTTATTACAAGTTGATAATGATTGGAATCCAAACTTAAAAAACACATTAAAAACCCAAAGTCATTTTCATGTAATTTGGGCTAAATAGTTAATTAAGATCCATTTACATGTAATATTTGTGCATTATGTTTATGTAATAAGTTCATATGTCTTTTCACATTTTCTAGGTCAGTTTTTATTGTATTAAAGTTTCTTAAACCATTATGATGGTTAGTGAGTTAGTGAAAAATCATTTTTGGTAGGAAAATAAAAGCGGAGAATTATAACTAGTGGGAATTTAATGCCTAGTGAAAATATTAGTGGGCATCAATTTCAAGGCTGCTTAGTTTAGCCCAATAGGAACCTTTTGTAAAGAACCAAACTAGACAATATTTTCAAGTTGAATGAAATTGAGTTTTCTCTTTGTTCTTGGGTTAAGAACTTTATAGTGTTGGTTCTACCGACAGGTTGCAGTTAGGTTCACTTTTTCTTTTGATAACTTTGATTTTACCCACAGGTCGCGGTTAGAGTCAAGTTCCTCTTTTCATCCTTTACCTAATTTCAAGATGATCATAAACAAAAATCCCACCAAGTTGTTTGAGGTTTACTTCGATTGGGAAGTTACATAACCCC
Source organism: Mucuna pruriens (assembly GCA_025330945.1). Lineage (NCBI taxonomy): Eukaryota > Viridiplantae > Streptophyta > Magnoliopsida > Fabales > Fabaceae > Mucuna > Mucuna pruriens. The sequence continues at coordinate 3,532,727 of JAENHJ010000544.1, forward strand.
CAAGCTACGAGTATGAAAGACAAATAAGCTTAATGATGTTTTCCATGAACATTTCCCAATAAAGAGTTTGAAAGTCTGACTTTGTCATTGAAAATTTGTTTTTAAATGTGTTTGAGGTTAGAGTTCATTGTTGTTATCATATCGGTGAAACTCAAAATGTGCCTTTTAAGTATATAATGTTTGTATTATGTGTTAGTTATCTTGAGGTCAAACTTAGTCTTTACAAAGTTAAGTGATGTGTGTTGGGTATTTCGAGGTCAACCATCTCGATTATTAGGGCATTTGTTAAATAAGAAATGTACACAAAAAGGGAGAATTGAGTTATGTGTATGTGTGTTTTATAACTTTTTTTCGTAAATATGATTTAAATCAAGATATAATACTAAGTGCAGTGCATCCAATGTTAAAACATGATAAATAAAGGCAAAGGATCAAAGAATCACACATCTATAACATAAAGCTACATCTAGTTTCTTCTCTAAAAGGTTTTTCTACTAAGTCAAAATGTGACTTACACCAAGTATTCTTCATAGGCTCTTCAAGCCTTACAACGTAATCTCCACACGAGATTAACTAACAAGTATTCTTTAATACTAAGCCTCTTTAGACTTTCACAAAAACATAAGTTTGGTTTACAAAGATAACTCACACGAATGAGAATTACTAAGTTCAAAATAACATATTTGTAAATACAAAGAATATGAAATTTAAAAAGACCATCCAAAGAGAGCTTTGTTCGTAGGCAATATTCTCATAAAAGTTGTCTACTTCTTTGTTGAAGAAGATTTCATTATATAGTCTCAAAGAAATTAGTAAGCAATATTCTCGTAAAAGTTGCCTACTTCAAAAAAAATCTTGTCCTTTTTGAAGGAGAGAGAAAAAAAATGGCAAAGAAAAGTATCTATAATTTATCTATTTTTCTATTTTATGATGCAATCATGGAATACTTATTGATACTTGACTTGTTTCCATTGCTCGAAAGTACTAAGATAATAGTTATATTTCTTTTCATTAAATGAAATCACTATTTTGAAAAAGACTAGGTACTTATATAAACATTTGAAAGCGTTTAGTCAATTTTTTTTGTTGAGAAAGGAATTAGATATAAATTTTACTTTTAATTGGATATAACTTTTACTTATATATATATATATATATATATATATATATATATATATGAAAAGTTGTTATAATAGCAAGATATATACGCATAAGATATTGTCCTAAAAACTTAAAACACTTTAGACGTTTCTTTATAAAACATATTTGGATGTTTATGAAACAACATACACAAGGTTTTTCAAGATCGAGTGTAAGTTGGACGCTTATAAAACATAATACATTTTAGATCTTTTTAGATAGACATTATATAATAAAATGTTATTAAAAAAAATTTGAATAGTTATAAATGCTACACATAAAATGCATGATTATTGAGTAGAATTTTAATAGCTTTTGCTATCAGTAAAATATTTTTAAGGGTCAGACGTTTCATGTTTTTTCTTTTAATAATTTGAAGATCAATGTCAAATATCCTTGATCAATCTTTAGATATTAGACATTACCATATATTATCTTGATTAGGTCATCTCATAGGCTTATAAACTTGATTTTTAGGGAAGTTTCATCAATTTGATGTGGAGTTAAGGCTTGTACTTAACTTAGAGAGGTTGATTGACTTAGTCTTTAAATTCTAGGAGATTTGTGTACATTATCCTAAGGTTGACCGTCTCATGCTTATACTCAATTTTAAGGTATTTGATGTGGATGAGTGATTTGAAGGTAAGGACTTGGTCGTCAGTGTGAATCATGACCTCTTACTGTTAAGTTATGAATATTTTGACGAAGAGAAAATTAGAGAAAGGAAGACCTTGAGAAAGATAAAAGCTAGAGATTTAGGATTCAATGTAAATCTTTCTAATCTTGAGTTTGGCTTAAGCGATTAAATTAAGTAATTAAGATGAAATCGGGTTTTTTAAAAACATAAAATAACAAGTAAAAACCAATTTTGGAAGTTAAAATAAAAGAAAAAGGTTTGTCAAAAGAACAATCTTACAAAATAAAAAAATACAAAAAAGAATTGAGTTCCCAATGTGGAAATTAAATTTTGAGCGTTGTTTTGTTGTAAATAATTGATTCTCTTTTGAAAGAATTGATTTTTTGTCGAAGGAATTGATTCCCTCATAATAAAATCAAGTTTTAAATGTTATTTTTTCACAAATAATTGATTCTGATTTGAAAGAATCAATTCCTTTGTATAAGAATCGATTCTCAATAGCATTAGCGAGACCAGATTTAATGGAGAAATCTCAAGTGCAACTTGGGGACTAGATATAGGTCATAGTTGGTGGTTGAACTAATATAAATTTTGGTGCACTTTCTTCTATCTCTACTCCTTTTATTTCTTTATTATGAAAATTTGTTATAGGTAAATTTGGGATTTTCTCTTTGTCTCCTTTAATTCTATTTATCATAATCTGGGAATTGTTTTGTAAAAACATTTTCATGATGAACTCAATCCACCTCTTCTATTAAGTTTTATTGGTCATTTGGATAATAGCTTGGTGTTTGTTGATTTAAGGATTAGCATAGTTAAATGACAAAAGGCTTGTATTTAGTTAACTTTTACTCATTGATTTAAGGCTCTGTGTGGTTAAACAACTCAAGGGTCATGCTCATTGTCCAAGGTTTTGTGAGTTGGTGTTAGATAACTTGAGAATTTACACTTTGTCATCTTGTGCTTGTTGTCTAGAGCTTTATGACTTAGTGTAAAGCAACTTTGGTTGAAATTTTGCTTATTGATTTCGGGCTTGGTATGGCTGAATGACTTGAGTTTGGTGCTCGGTTGGTTTTTGCTCATTAATTTAAGATTTTGTGCTCAACCTTTTAGTGCTTGCTTATACAAGAATTTTAATTAGAGGATTTACATGTTCTCGATCTTTTGGTGCCTATTATGAAGGCTTGTTTGTAACTTGAGGATTTGTGTTGGGTCTTCTGGTGCTCGCTTGTGCAAGGCCTCTGCTCAATCTTCTAGCATTTGTTTATACGAGGCTTTTAATATGAGGATTGTGACACCCTCTATCCTAATACATAATAATATTACAAAAATAATAGTTAGTGGTAAAAGAATCATGAATTCAAAATTTAAATTGTCATTAATACGGGATTCAAAATAAAACAAAAGGACACACTCCTAATGGTACTCCAGGCCAAATTCTAGCATTCAAACCCCTAATGGCACTCCAAAAACCAATTTTTAACATCATAGTTATTATATTATAATTATAGAAACAAGGCGTCACGATGTTATATGTCTTATCAAAGCATAACCTAAATAAAATGAAACAAGAATAACTAAAAGGAAGCAATAGCTGAGGAGTCCTAACTCAACCCTCACGCTCTTACTCATCTTCACCTGCAAGTGATGTTCAATCCAAACACAGACAATGCAGACCAAAGGAAGTGAAAAATATTCCTTATTCATGCCCATGGTATAAGTACACCATGAGTAGACGAACGCACACGCCTACACATTCACGCAATCAATAACTTAACACACAACAACATCTGGCAGACAGGGACAATCAAGTATGCATATGAATGATGTCAATGAATGCAATCCTAGTACTACTCCATATGCTATGTGGTACCATTTATAACTTAGGAAGTAGGCTAGGTACAACCTTGATAATCTCTACCTCTACGGTTAGCCATGCCACTCTAGCTCGATATCCCTCTAGTAGTACGTTAGGTACTACTTAGTATTGCATTGTCAAGCCTGACACATGGGATCAATCATAACCACTTGTGTACTAAGTAGCCCTCAAGAGGTCCACTGACCTTACCAATTGAGTTCGTGTCTACATTCCTTCAACATATGTTTCATTATATGATATATGATAAGTCATATTTTAGACACCTCACAAGGGCTTAAGATGGGTATTATTGAGACTATTTGGTAACTAAGAATCACATCTTAGCTAAGATTCAGATTATTGGCCTAGAAATATAAATATGTGCTTAATTGATGATTTTAGCTAATAAAAAGATTGAATTCATTTTGTAGGCCAAAATCAGGAGCGTCTCAGCCCAAAAGAAGTGCCTTGGACCAGAACGAGCTGTCTCGGCCAGACAAGTCCTTTCCCAGCCGAGCCTAGCTTTAGAGCTCAAGTCACTCCAACAGAACGTGTAGCACGTAAACATTTAGGGAACTGATAGGTCAATCAGGAATTTGTAATTCAATTAGAAGTTAGTTAAGAAAAGCGTACGTAGCAAGGAATCTAGCATGTGTATATAAAGGGGCGCAAGTGCTCGTTAAAAGGTTGTTGAATTCAGAAGTTCAATCGTATCACGCACACTTCACACTTCTCACACTCTCGCTTCATTTCTTGGTGGTGCACGGTGCTTCAGTACGGCATCTCATTGATTGAAGAGGTGCAAGTCTAGAGTTTGGAAAGCCAGAGGTTATCAGAGGAGATCGCCCAGTATAGCTAACATACTCTGGTGGGCTAAATCCTCAATGCTCTAGCCATCCTTGGTGAACCATCACCGTTCTTCCATGGTGATCATTATGGAAAGCGAAATCCACGAATTCATAAAACCATGTATCAATACTCTGTTTCAACAATAACAATTGGTTTGCATTTTCCTATCTCTTGTTTGTGAATCATGTTCATTAATCTACTTCTTGCTATGCCGCGATTGCGCATTTGTGATAGTGGATCACGTTAGGTTAGGCCGTTTGGAACCAATCTAACAAATTAATTAGGTAATCGATAAGAGAGCCTAAAATCAACTACGTGCATACTCCCTGCCAACTAATGAGGTAGCAATTGCGTAAATCCTCGGTCGACAACAAACGAACATTCGACAATTGTTGTAGGAATTCTAGGTTGGTTTGAAATCACATTCTTGAGTAAAGAACCAAGAACCGATTGCTTGTTGAATCTCTGTGTTGGTACAATAACTATTGTAGTTTAGTTCGCCTTTACCTTCAATACTTGGTTTACTTCCTGTCATAATCTATCCTTCTAGTAATACAAACCCCCTTGTTTCCGCTTTCAATCGAGTCCGAGTCCAGTTCGCTTTCATCCGAGACTGAGTCTGAGCCGACTCCATCCAAGACCAGCTCTGCCTAGATCATAGTTGACATTCTACATACACTTAGCATTTTGCATAAAATTCTGATTTCCACATTAAGTCATAATTGAAAACATACTGTGTCCTTGAGAGATTCGACCTAAGGTTGCACTATGCTATAGTTAGCTCTAGTTTTATTTGATAAATGGAAGACGACTTAAAAACAATTATCAATGCATGATGAGGTTTAATTAATTTATTTAGTTTCTCTTGTCTCCACTTGGGCTAGTGAGGACCCCTCTCTGGGTACCTTATCCACAACTCATCATACTCTCATAACTTGAGTATCCTTCGGGTTGCCCGTAGGATAAATGTCCACCAGAGCCTTTCCTTCATGGACTAGAACACCCTTCTCATTCTCCTTTTACCATTTTTTATATCATATCATCATTCTTAATTGTCATCATTCTCAATTATCATCATTCTCAATTCAACAATTCATATGAAAGTTCTTGATACAATATGTTATGTCATCGTTCTCAATATATAATAGTATAATTCATTGAAACACATGGATTCATAGAGAAAACAAACATGATAGCCAAACATCACATCTTCCCATAAAACAGATAAGGTAGCAAAGGCGTGCTCCCTTTAGCACGATCGTGCACAATCGACATGACTTTGCACGAGTGTGCTCAGGTTTTGTACGGCCGTGCTTAATGGCCTTTTATCGAAATCTTTTGGGTTCTCGTTCGGAGTTTTGAACCTAAGGGGAACCTACAGTTTTTTCTATGTTTTGCAAATACACAAACAATCATATAAATGCAACTAATTATACAAAACTAGAATCAATTAATTAGGGAGCCCAACTCCGAAGAACACCAAGAACAACACTTAAGGGTTCAAGGGAAACCCCAAACCTCCTTCCCACAAGGTGTTAGTTTACCCTAGGCAAAAGAATATTAATGATTTAGGATCCTAAGGGTGACCCCTATCCTACCCACAATCATACTCATACCCTGAGCGTGGTTCTCACTCCCCCTTACTTGAGAAGTGTAGACGTAGAAGATACGTTCCTCAAGGTCGTTCTTCTTGTTCTTTAGGGTTTCCTCCAAAGGTTCTTCTTCCAAAAGCTTTGTTGACTTGAAGTTAGGTGCTAGCAGTAGATATCTTTCCAAATATAGCCCCAAAATTGGCCTTGCTGCTCCCACTAACAGCTCATGTGAAACCTAAATAAAGGGTCCCACAACTTTGCAAAAACTTTATATTTTGGAAATGGATTGTCCGGGTTCAATGCTTTGCATCAATCTCAACTTGTTTGGAGACTCTCTTGTCTTCCTTTACATGAGAAATAAATGAGACATAAACTCATATTTCCCAATGTGAGATTTAAGCTATCTCACTCCTTTATATAGGAAAAAGAGGTGAGACACAATTCGATGTTGGACTAAAGCTTTTACTATTTGTAAATAGTCTATTTTCTTAATTTAAATAATTAAAACCCAACCTATATTTCTCCCAAAATATTATTTATTTAATTATAAAAACAATTAAATCACTTATTAATAGTAATTAATCAAATACAATATTTACAATTAATATTAAATAAATTTAAAAACGCGGTGTTACAAGGATCATGCTCAATCTTCTAATGTCTGTTTGTAGAAGGCTTTTATTTATTGTCTAAGGAACAATCAATCCTTTAAATCCTATTTATATGAGGATTTTAATCTAAGAATTGTGCTAAGGCTTCTAACCGCCATTTATAAAAGGCTTTTATATATTACTTGAGGAATCTCAATCTTCCAACATTTGCTTATACAAGGCTTTTAATCCAAGGACTGTGCCCAATCTTTTTTGATACCCACTTTTATAGGGCTTTTATTTGTTGCCCAAGGAATGTGTGGTCTTCTAATGCCTATAGAGCTATTATTTGTTTCCTAAGAAATGCTCAGTCTTCCATTGTTTGTTTATATGAGGCTTTTAATTTTGAGGACTATGTTCAATCTTCCAATGCCTATTTGCATGTTACTTTTTTTGTTACTTGAGGAATACTCAGCCTTTTAGTGCCTAGTTATACATGACTTTTAATTTGAGGATTGTTCTTTGTTTTCCAATGTTTGTTTGCATAATGCTTTTATTTGTTGCCTAAGGAATGTTCGTTCTATTAGTGCCGATTTATATAGGATATTTAATTTAAGGATTGTGCTCAATCTTCCGATACCCATTTTGTATAAAGCTTTTAATTGTAGCTTAAGAAATTCTTAGTCTTCTAGTTTCTTTTTGCACATGGCTTTTAATCCAAGGATTGTGCTTAGTCTTCCAATGTTCTTCTATGCAAGACTTTATTATTTTCCTGAGTAATGATTTAATTTTCTAATTCCCATTTACACAAGCTTTTAACTCGAGCATTGTGTTCGATCTTTTAATGTACAAAGTTTTTATTTGTTAATTTTTAGTGTAGCCGACAAGATCTTTAGGTTGGTCAATTTAATTATTTTAAGGTTGGTCAATTTGTTATTCAAAGGTTGGTTGTATGATATCCTAAGGTTGGTCGACTTGGTATCTTGAGATTCGTCAACTCGTTGTCCATAGATTGGTTATAAGATTTGGAGGTTGGTTAATTTAGTTATTTTGAGGTTGGTTAACTTGCTATCTTGAGCTTGATCAACTTTCCATCTAAAGGTTGTTCAACCCATTAACCAGAGATCATTTGACTCACTCTTTCGAGGTTGGTCAAATCATTGTCTAGAGGTCAATAATTCATTCTTTAGAGATTGACCAAATTATTTGGTAATAATACTCTTTTTTTCTTCTTTAAATTTTAGTTTCCTTGTGTCTTGGTTCGAATGCAAATGTTTCGATATTGGTTATGAGAGAGTAAATGGTAAATAAAATAAAACAAAGAATCTAGTCCATTGACTAAGATAATGCTTTGAAAATCATTGTAATTAATGCCAACATGAACATTTATGCTCCATAGTATGATAATTAATTACAAAAATCATGGCACATGACTAATTAGTATGGATAATTGACTACAATAATAGTAAATGTGAAATGTCTAATAAAAATGTATTTATGAAATTTATTTAATTTAATCAAAATTTATTGTATATTGAACTTGATTCAAATTTGAATACCGAAACATTTAATTTGTTTGAAATTTGAATTTTCCTTGTACTAAAATAATAATGTGTTGCATGTTTAATGAAAGGAGACATTTTTTTTATAGGCCTCAAATCTTTGAGTCTTCATATTTCATGTGTTCACATGGGATTATGAAATCAATAGTGAGCTACAATACTATTGAATGCAGAAATTGGTAATAATTATTGAATGATAGGTGACCTATTATAGATTTTATGTTCAACAAAACTAACATTACAATTGATGCATGTATATGTATATTTAATTTGGTTGTTAAAAAAAGATATTCATCATAGCTATCAAAGTCTAGGCTTAAGTCTTTGCATAATGTTGTCAAAGAAAGTTTTATTGGAAAATGCAATGTTTCAAAAACTAGACCAATTATTAAACTAATCAACATATTGGTTCAAGGTTTAATGTTTTAACTACAGTTGAACCATGGTTGAACTATTGTTAAAAGACAACTTTGTTAGCATCTTCAATTTTGATTTTGACACCACTTTGGCCACCCTAACTTGTGTCTTGCAATAGTTGTTAGACACACATAATAATGAAGACAAAATGTTCTAATAATGGACAAAAATCTTAAGTGAGGAAATGAAGGATATATTATTTTGATAAATTGATGATATATTATTTAAATCTAAGAGATTGGTTTTGATGATACATTGTTGTAATCAATTGATATGCAATAGTTTTTAACCATTGTTAAAAAATAAAAATAAAAATCATTGTCTCTCTATATTTAGAGAACACTTTAAAGTTGTATATACAAAATATAAAAATTTATCTAATACAGAAACACAATATAAGACTATCGTCTATTATAATATAGAATAACAATTTTTTATGCATTGGAAAGTGAAGCGTTACTTTGAGCCTAAAATGTTGTAGTTGCAAAAAATAATATATTTACAAGAAGTATGAAATTTAAATTAAAAAAAATCAATTCTAGTAATAAATCTAGGTTCAACCATTACATTGATTTATGACAAAAGTATTAAAAAGATCATAATAATAAAGTACTTATATATCATAACATATCTAAATATACATTCCACAAAGTGATTTGTGTATCACTAACCCAATCCTTCAAATCCAAACCTTATTTATACTTAAACCACACTATTTTCTTTCTCGTTTTCATTCAATAGATAATTAAATCTTGAATATACATATTGAAGAGTTCCAAATATTTGTCTTGATATAGGGTCTTTCAAGATGTGACTACATTGAACAAGTAACTGGGAGCTAGGTTCCATGCCAAACAACTTCTTAACCCCTTTCATGACATTGGTAATTACATAAAGATCATTCAACTCATCATTTTTAGCATTATCAGTAGTCATAGTGCGAGACTCAATTGCTACAAGTAGTCTTTCAACGTAATTAAGAATTTTTTTTCTTGTGTTCGCTTACCACCTACTAATAACATTATCATATTTTCTTTTATTTCCACTTAAAAAACTATCTACACAGTTACTCAATGTGATTTTTCCAAATTTAAAGCTACCGCCAACACTAGTGGCACCCCAAGTTGTGTCTTTTCAAATCATCAAGTAAACAATTTGAAGTTGGTGCCCATGCATGATCACTAGTCACTAAAAAAAAAACATGTTATTTGTGGTGGTTAAAATTACAATTTCTAAGGGTCAAAAATAGCAACAAATAATATTTTTGAGATTTAAAATAATCACTGGTGTCACATATGCCAAAAATGATTTTTGGCAATTTTTATCTAATTGTTGGTTTTTTCGCTAGAAAATAAAAAATATTTATTGGGGTTTTAAAACTGTCGATAAATGCATTTCGATTCTTTTTAAATTTAACATATTTTGATAGTTAAAAATTACCACAAAATGTATTTTTATTCTTCTTCCATTTAATATTTACTAGCAGTTAAAAGTGGTCAAAATTTGCATCCTTATGTTCTTTTACATTTAACATTTACTGGCAGTTATTAACTACCACAAATTAGTCAAACAAAAACATTTGTACATTTCATTTATTTTATCAAATTATTGTTTAAAATTATTAATAATTATCTATTAATTATTTTTCAACAAATTTATATATTCTTTCTTATGGTTCATTAGGATTAACTATCGAATTCAATCATATTTTTTTTAAAATTCTAGTTAAAATATATAATATGTTAAGTTAAAAGAATATAAAAGTTCAAATAAATATACAAGTATATAAGAATTCAACTAAGAACACTACATTAAACTAATTAATGTAGTATATTAAACTCGCATATAAGAATTCAACTAAGTATCCAAGAGTTAAACTAAACCACATAGTATATTAAACTCAAGTACTCAAGAGTTTTACTAAGTTCATAAAAGTTGAACTAAACAACAATATATGTCAAATCATTTTACTAAGTACACAAACTACAAAACATATATGTCAAACTTCATGAAGATTACTATCTAATGAAGATCCTTCTTGTGGTGTTGGCACATCTTCTCTACTTTGTTCATCCTATAAAATACAAATTGTATCATATTAGCATAATCAATGAGAGTTTATCTTTTTTTCCTTTTTATGCTAAGAGGAGATAGTGTATGGATAGTATACAAAAACAAAGTATAAGAGAAATACAATTTTATTACATAAACATGAAGTTAAAGTGTAATCGACATTAAAAAGTGATTCCAAAAATCCTCCTATGGAACTTTTCTTAGGATCCATTATTTTAAAATTAGGTAAATTTAATTGTTAATAATGTTATTCTTAAACAGTTAAGCATAACTAAAATATATTAAATTAATCTTAACTATCTATTTTAAATAAAAAAATGGATGGTAAGGAGAATTTTATATTCTCTGTACTAATTAATGTTTGAAAATTGAAAACTTATATTTAAAAACAACTATCTACTACTGAATGATATAAAAAATGAATGTGAATATGATTTTAAAAGCATATAACTCACGATCAACCTGTTACAGTTGACCAAGTATCAATCGTATCACTTTAAGGAAGTCTTTGGTATTGCTTCCTATATTTAACACAAAACCAATTCATGTTTACAAACTCTATAATGTGAAACACATAATACGAGTAGATGACTAGTTGAAGTTTCTATAAAGAGTGAATAATCTTTTTATCTTTTGAAAAGGCCAACGTTTTATCCCATATTGCTGGCAGATCCTTTTCAAAGTTGTAGTACAAACTGTAAAATTTTTAATTTAAAAGATGGTTACTAATAGATATGCAGTTATGCACAGAAAAAACTAACAGATAAAAACTAGCATTATGAATGTAATAAAAGTTTTTTTTTGTTTTGGGGTAAAGCTAATAAAAATAAGTTAGAGAACTTAGCTATATGAAACCTAGAGCCAATTTGGATAGACTTTTCAATAAACACTTGAAGGAAAAAGAAATAAAATGAATTAAGGAAATGAGATGAATCAAACTTTTCACATAAGCTGAAATCAACTTATACACTAACTTCTTCAGAGAAGTTCCCTCATTTACCTTCTCCTTATGTACCTATAAACTTAGAAAAGTCTTAAAGTAAGAAAGTAATCCAAAATGAGTCATAGTATTGAGTAAAGACCAAAGGTTCCAATTTAGAATGCATTTAGTAGACATGTTATAACATAATACAATAGGGATATAAGGTTTAATTCTATGTTTGGTGCATTTTGAGAATAAAAAAGTACAAGACATGAGGTTGAAAAATGCTTGTCTTGATTCAACTAGAAAGGGTGGAACAAAGGAGAATAGAATAAAACCTTTCAATGTCATTCTACTCTATCTACATGTCAAACAGTACCATAATGTTTGCACACAAAAACAAAAAAAGGAAAACATGCTTTTGTACAAGGCTTACCATCAATATTCTTAGCAACATCTTTTAAGCTTTTGGCAAAATACTGTCTAAGAATTAGGAAAGTGTAGTTTTCTATACTTTGCCCTGTCTTCTCTCTCCCATTTTACTTATTCCCACACTTGATAAGTTACCCTTAACAAAAGTAGAACACTTCCTAACAAAGTCAAGGTTTCTTTTTAAAATAGGACTTTCTTGTTGCTACCTTGGGTCAGAGAATTTTCTTCCCATTGTTTCACTTGATTTTTCTTCAGTATCCAATGAGGCAACCATCCCTTTGTGTTGAAGTTTCTCACAAGTTGTAGTCCTAGCAAATCCACTATCTGTAAGGGCTATCACTTCATCAACTGACAAGTTAGCTTCCTCCAATTCCTTGTTCCTGCATGGGCTAGTTTTTATTTGTTAGTTTTTATGTGCATAACTGCATATCTATTAGTAACCATCTTTTAAATTAAGCATTTTGCATTGATTTGGTTGTTAATAAAGAAGTGCACCTTCGGAGTTGCACAAGTGGAATACTTGGGGCATGTTGTTTTAGCTAAAGGAATGGTGGCTCACTCTTAGAAAATTGATGAAGCACAAAGTGGCCAGTACCTAAAGATGCCAATGCTTTTTGTAGATTTCTAGACCTCATAGGCTACTTTAGGTTATTTGTCAAAGACTAAAAAAATAGCCAAACTCTGACAAAATTATTGAAGAAGGATAAGTTCCACTACTCCTCAGCCTTTGAAACCTTGAGAGCAATGGAACTAGAAACTTTAAACCTTATTCAAGGAATATAAATCTAGAAACTAGAAGCCTTCATGATAAGTAAACTTTCAAAAATATGTTGGAAGGTTTGTTAATTTATTTACAAGCAACATAAAAACATGACAAGATGTATAAAAACACACACAGGATACGAAGAAACCATATGCTCAATGAAAGAAAAGAAAAATAGGGAAAACGGGGAGGCAAGGAATTAAATAGAGAAGGTTTCTTCTTCAAGTTTATGCCAAAATAGGAAAATATAGAGGCATGAAATTAGGAAGTAGAAATCATTAAATATATAAAAGAACAATGCAAATAACAAAGAAAAAAGAAGAATTCAATGAAGGAGAGACACTTAATCCATCAATATATCTATGAAGCTTTTGACTTGGAGAGATTAAAGTTAAAAATTCCAATGACAAACCCTAATCACGAATTGAAATAATGAAGAACATTATTAGACATCTAAATTTAGAGATATGGAGGATAAAATTAGGGAAGAAACTAGAAATAAAATGAATAAAAATAAATGAAAGTCTTGATAAACGTAGAACTTCCTTTGCAAAAATAAGCTTTATTCCAAATAAACTACAAGTAAAAATAAATGAGTGCATAGTATTTATCATAGTCCAATTTAAAATTTTAAATTAATTAATAAAATGCCCAAAAGTTATAATTGTATTAAAAAATCAACATTTGGATGTGAAAATGAATCACCTCATTTTCTTCAACCACTTTAAATCATCCATCAACCTCATATCTATTGCATTTGACACCACTTGAGAATACTTTCCATCGTTGTAATCCTTCTTCCTATTCAAAAACCAATTTGAAATCTTGAATTACCGAGGGTAAATCACTACAACCGTCATTTTTCCATTTTGTGAATCTTATTACTTAATCTTGCAAGTTATTTTGCAATTTGTTACACACATGATGCAAGTTATGGTTGTTAGGCATGGTTAGTTTTATAGGTGCGTTCCAGATTATATAGAAGAATAGGTGAAGACTTCTTGGCTTGGCTCTCTTGTAGATACTACATGTGAATAGCCAGTCTGCTACCATTAGAACTATGTTGAGACATGAAAAACAATCTACATATACAAATTTTTGCTTTATATTTATTTATACTCAAATATAACTCTAACCAATCAAAAGCATGTATTAGTGACAACTTCTAATGTTATATTGCATAAAAAACAAAAAAATAGGAACATACTTCTCATTAGTTAGCTTCTGCTGCTGCTCTTTTTCTTTAGAAAAATTATGAATTAGATTATAGGACTTTACTGCATTAAGAAGCAATTTCACCACTATTAAAGAGAGAAATTGTTACCTGAACTATAGAAATAAAGTAGGCAATAACTTGATGGTAAATGCCTTTTGAAAGAACAATAATATAGGTAATCATAGTGATGTTGAGTTTTCTATGAACATTGAACATGTATATGATTTCACCCAATGTTAACAAAGATCTAGATGTGGTCTTGTGAAAAGTTTTATCTTAGAAATTCTTAAAATAAAAATAACTTTCTACATTAAATTTCAAAGACTCTAAAGAGTATGGTGATTGCGGCATTTCATTGAACATGAAAGAAGCATAATACTGGCTAATATTTATTAGTCACAAATATAACCTAACCTCCAAGTACAAAAGACAATTCATATAATAGAAGAAATAAAATAAAAATAAAAATAAAAACATAAACAGAACATTGAATTCAAGCATTAAAATCAGCACAAAACCATTTTGTAATATCTATCTGATAGAGCATTTCCCTCAATTTTAATGAGAAACAAATAGAGTACACAAGAGTTTGAAGTGATCGACGATAACCTTGTTGAAGAAGATTTGGCTATTGGAAAGAGTAATGTAGAGAAAAATATAATTAATCATAGGTTAGGAAACCATAATTCTTTAAACCCCCATTGATGCAAACTACTTTGAGTGGGACAAAGAAAGTGATGAATGCAAGAATGAGCAAGCAATGATGGAAGAGTGAGCGAGAAAGTGAAGTGTAATGTTTAATAACATGTTGGGTTTGAAATTGCAAGACTTGAAAAAAAAATTAAAACATTGTGCGATTTCTAACCTAGAAAAAAAAAAAGTAAACCATAAAAATGTATATCAAACTTGATGGTTAAAGCATATGAAAAAAAATTGTAACATTTTGTGGTGGTTTAATGTGACCTCCACAAATAAGTTGCTAGTAAAAATCATATTTTTGGTAGTGAATGATTGTACCAATAGTAGATAGTGAAATCAATTTAGGAGCAAATTTTAAATAATTCTTTCATAACTATGTTGCTTCAAGTTCCTCTTACAATTATCAAACATATAATGATTAAAGTCAATACTAAAAAAATAATAAACATATTTCTTACCTTTTTTTTTTATTAAAACCTACCAATAATTTTTCTCCACCAATTAATTGATGCTTCAAAGTTATTTTTTCTCAGAGTCCAACCAAGTCCAATTTCCTTTCCAAAGATTTTATACCAACATTGCCATTTTTTAAAATAGAATCTCACTTGTTCTTAATTTGAAGTTAATCATAACTCAATCCAATTATTATCTTAATTTTTTCCTTAACATTCTTTCACCCTTAATTAGTCAAGTTACTGCTATTGTGTTCTCCTAGATTTGCTTACTCCAAAGCATAACCAAGTAAAAAGTCCATAATATTATCCCATCTTACTAAAAAAAATTTCTTCATTAGGACCAATCATCATAAGCTTGTTTTTCCTTTGAATATTTTTTATCTTATCTTTACACAAATCAAAATTATGGCTTAAGGTCAAACTAAAGAAACAAATGACACAAATCCACACAGAACTTAACTCATGCATAATACTCAAAGATAGTGCAAGGAATAAAAAAAAACAATCATATATTTTTATTTCATAACTTCTTCCAAATAACTCTCTTTGCAAACATAATATTCCTAATTTAATTTTGATAATGAATTAGATTAACATAAAAATTCAAAGCAAAAAAGAATGTACCTATAACAAAATTCAACATAAAAATATATCTAAACACAAAAGACCAAGAATTTATGAACTAAACCACAAAGTAGAGTTGACAATGAAAAAATAGAATACACCAAATTAAGCATACAATTGATAGATGACGCACACAATCACAACGACTACAAATTGACATAAGTGAGAAATGAGTGAAATAAAGGAAAGGTAAGATAGGTTGAAATGGATTCGAAGGCCAACATTAATAACAAAGTAGTGGAGATTATATGTGGTTGGCGAGTTGTGGTAGAGGGTGGTGAGTGTGATTAATGGACAAGGTTAATTTGGGATAAGGTTTAGAGGATGACATAAGGAATTTTGAAAATAATCAAACATTGGAGATAACTAATGCACGAAAACAACTAAATTTAAGAAAAAAATTATATAAATTTTAGCTAGTGTACTGATAAGTCATATTTTATACACTTTACAAGGACTTAAGATGGATGCTTTTGGGATTATTTGGTACTTAAGAACCGAGCCTTACCTAAGATTCATATTATGGACCTAGAAAAAGGGAGAGTATAAATCTGTGCTAATTTGAGGATTTTAGCTAATAAAAGATTTTATTCCATTTTGTAGGGCAAATTGATCTCAGTCTATTAAGAGTCTCGGTCCAGGAGAGCCGTCTCGGCCAGACCGACTCTTACTAGGATCGGCCGACTCTATAGTCCAGCAGCCTAGATGGAGCGGCCCAATCATGCAGTCCAATCAGGCGACCAAACCTAGGCGCCCAACTTAGCTCCATCCAGCTTAGTTGCCACGTCACCTCTGGAAGAAGCTTGCAGTGAAGGAGAATCATCAAGAAGGTAGATTAGGCAATTCAATTTGTAATTTTGTTAGGTTGTTAGGTTAGCATGCGTCGCAAGGTCCAACTCGTGTATATATATGAACATTGGGCACATTTTAATGGTGGTTGAATTCATACCTAATTTCCATACGTCACACACTCCATCTTCTTGCCCACGCCTCCATTGTCATGGTGGTACATGATAATTCATTGGTGTCTCTCTCGATTGAGGAGGTGGAGGTCAAGAAGTGAGAGGCTGAAAGTTGTCAGAGGAGACCACTTGGCTTGTCATCGCACTCTGGTGGACCTGATCCTCAGCGTCTTGGCTGTCTACGTTGAACCATCGTCGTTCTTCCATGGCGATCGTTGTGGAAGGCGGAATCATCGAATTCACACCTTGTGTTTGTACTCTGTTTCTAATAATATGAGTAGTCTCTATTGCTTAATTCTTGATTGTGAATCCTGCAATTTAATTTGCTTTAGTGTGTCGCGATTGCACATTGTTCAGTAGACCAATGTTAGACTAAGCCGATTGGAACCAATTTAACAACTTCAGTAGGTAATCGATCAGAGAACCTAAAATCAACTTTGTGCTTAATTCCTACCAACTGATGAAGTAGCGATTATGTAAATCCTTCGTATGGCAATGGACGAATGTTTGGTGATTGTCATAAGAAGAATCTTAGGTTGATTCGAATGCATAATCTCAGTGAAAGGAGTGGAACCGACTTGTTTATTGGGACTTAGCATGAATGCAATAGTACTAGTAGAGGTAGCCTAGTTTAGATTGCATTTACTTTCTTACTTAGGTTAATTTCTATCTTTATTTTCTTTGCAACCAAAACCGCCTTATTTCCTACATTCTAGTCAAAGACCGAGTCTAGTCAAACTCCGTCACGTCCGAGACTGAGTCGGTCCGTCTCTGTTGCGTCCAACTCTGCACTTAGCTGAGACCGTGTCAGATTCGTCTTTGCCAAGACCGAATTGGATTAGTTTTTTCCGAGAGCGAGTCGGCATTCTACACTTGAGTGTTTTCTACATTACTCTAGTTTTCACATTAAGCCATAATCGAGCACACTCTGTCCTTGAGAGAATTCGACCTAGAGTTGACTATGCTATAATTAAATTTAGTTTATTTGATGCCCGTAAGACAACTAAATACGAGCCTATCATGTACCAAAATATATTGATTATTTCTCAAAAATCTTTTTTTTTTTAAATGTTAAAACCTAAAATATTTTTTTGTTCGAAATATACTCTTAGTAGTCTAATTGGTTACTTCAATGGTAGCTCAATTAAGATTAACCCTAACCACATGGTAGTCAACATTATCTTTGAATATTCAACTAATAGGATTTAGTGATGTTAGCTTATGATTGGTGATTATAATGTCGATTAAGTCAACTCTAGATTTAATTTGAATGTAGCACACTATTTTTTAATGTTCAACTAATTTGATGTTGTTAACTTATAATTGATCATTGTTATATGGTAGCTAGTGTCAATCACTAAATAAACTTTAGTTGAACCAAATCAGCATGCATACACCTTTCCTTTCCATTTCCCCTACCAGCATCCTTGATCTAAAACTTTCTCTTTATTAAAAATTATGCAACTTATTCAATCATGGAACCTAAACCTCACCCTAGATTGCAATGACAATGTCATAACTCATAATTGGTTAACTTTCTTTGCTTATTTTAATTTTGTTCTTTGAAATCACTAATAAGAGGTTTTCTTAATTATGGCATGGATATAAATTATGTTGATAATTAATATGATCTTGCTTATTTAATAGTTATAGATTATATGTCTTGTTAATTCCTTCAATTTCTTTCACATTAATTTATCAAGTTCATGCATGGTGAAGTATGTGGTTTAACTTTTCTTGCTTTCCTATTAATTAGTTAACTATAAAAATTATTTTTTTAAGGTTATGTTCTATTATTAAAAAAACCTAATATAGATTAATTGAAATTCATACCATACTTTGTATATTGCTATGCTTTGTTTTGCCAAATGCACTCAAGAAATCTCACTACTCTAGATTCCTTGTATGAATGAAGTTTTTTTTTTCTCTTTTAGCTTTGGTTTTAGCCTTAAGAGTTATAAAGCATAGCTGTATATATTGTTTCACCAACTACACATTTATATATTGTTCATATCTCTAAGGATGATATTAAAAGAAAGCTAGTGGGAAACTTTAAACATGATAATCTACTTGCATATAAATATTATCCTTATAATTGCTTCCTAACTTTATTTTCCAATGAATTCGTTATCATTCCTTACACTTATCCAACATAATGTCTTGTTTGTATCATATGTTGTATAATTTTGATTTTAACATTTAAGTGAAATGTTAGTTCCCATTTGAAATTTAATATTAATGAGTATGTGTACTTTTTCAATGTATTATTCAGTAATATTGAATATCTAATTGGCCATGTTAAATTGTTTGGAAATAAAAAAATTTATCACTTGATTAATAGTTAACTTCATAATCTAGTATCTTTTACTTTGATGGAATTTTGATTTAGTGTATTTTCCTTTGTCTTCAAGTGTATGTTTGATTATGATAGATGACACCATGTTTGAGTTATGCATTTGAAGACCAATGGGAAATGCTATCAACTTTTAATCAAGTAAAAAAAATTTATTTTGGAATAGGATAAGTCACTACCAAATTTCTTTTATCATATTTAACACTCAATTAAAAATTATCTATTTTGGTTTGATACTATTAATATTTTTATCATGTTCGATCAAACACTAAGAGCTTTTACTGAGAACTTATATTTGGAGTTTGAAGTATGTATGCAATTGATTTGATTTATCTTTGAATGTATCATGTATTATGTGTATCATGTATTATGTGAATCAACATGTTTGTTAGTGGAAAGATATATCTACTCATAAAACAACATAGAAAATTAATAGGCAAAGATATTTCCCCATACAAAGAGAAACTAATATATCTACTCATACTTGGATTCCATTCTCCTTATTGTATGGCCCAAGAGCACCCAATGCTTGTTCCATTTTTTCCTTTATTAACACAAGCAATTTTGACATGATCTAGCTAACATTTATAGCATGTTTTTAGAAGCATCAATAGAGGTCCTATTGTGATAAAATAAAAAAATTGGCTATTCAAAGTATTATAAAAACTAGAATAGAACATAACATATTGAAATTGTAAGATAATCATAATTAGAATGTGAAATAACAATTGGAATTTGGAAAAGAAAAAGAAGAGAAAAGGCCAAAAGTGAAATTTAAGTGAGAAACAACAAATAGTTAGCAATATAAATGAGATGACATCATCAAAGTAGAAAATATTTAGATGTTAAGCGAGAAAACACAAAAACACTTTGATGATGTTTGTCTAAATTTTCCCCTCTAATCCAAGAAATGTAAGACTGGGAGTATGTGGTAATGGGTTTACACCTTACACTCAAACATCTTCTTCTCTGTATTATTGTTGGCTTATAAATGTTACACCTTACAATTTCCCCCCAAAAAATATGAACAACCAAACAATACATGCTTTTAACTTGTCTTATACCTAAATCATCTAACTTGAAACTTGAGATAGATTTTTACTTAAAGTCATTGATTGATGATCTTTACAATTGTAGAGTTGTGGCATTTTAACATATAAAATCTTCACAGAACAAAACTTTATCATGAGATCATGCTTAATATAGACTATGGTTTTTTTATTTAGTTGCATTAATTATTACATTGAGTATATAGATTATGAAATTTATTTTATACTACTTTTGATATTTATTTATTTAATGTTTGTTATTTTACAATTATATTTTTCTCATTTGTATGTATATATTTTTTTATAAATTAAAAAAGACTAAATTATAATTTTGGTCTTTTATCTTTTAGCAAAAAATTATTTTGGTCTTTTATCTTTTAAAAAATCATTTTGATTCTTTAAATCTCCAATTTGAATAAATGTTGTTCTTCTTCTTAAGAATAATTGTTTTTTATTTTGAGATACGATTTTGAATTATTTTTTGACAAATTTAAGACGTGAAACTTGTTATATTAGATTTATCTACATGAAAATTATGATATTCAATTAAAGTTTGAATAAAAAAGGTCATAAATATGGTGAAAATCGCATAAAAAGTGAGTTTTATGAGCATTTGAAAAAAAATTATATGAAAATTTTTAGTTTTTTGGTTGTTCATGAGACTTACTTTACACACAATTTTTACCTTGTTTGTGGTCTTTTTCATTCGAACATTAATTGATTTATATAATTTTCGTGTAAATGAATTTAATGGGACAAATTTCATGTCTTGAATTAGTCAAAAAATAGTTCAAAATCATATTCCAAAATTGAAAACAATCATTTTTTTCGAAAGGATAACATTGACTCAAGTTTGATATTTAAAGGAAAAAAAATGAATTTTGTAAAAGATAAAATACCAAATTGAATGTTTACCATAAGATAAAGGACCAAAGTTACAATTTATCCATTAAAAAATTACTAAATTTCAAACATTGCATCATCTTTGTTCGCTAAATAGTGTCAACTAAATTGACATTACACGCAACAAAGGATAAGCTTTTGCTAAGTGTAGCATTAATTAGATCTTTGTTATATTTAGCATTAGTTTCATTGACATTGGTCAATAAAGAGTTATGTCAACCACGACAACGCTTAGCAACATTCACTTTAGCATATACCTCTTAACCAATTCTACTTAACATCGTTCATTAAGTATCCAATTTATTATTGATCATATAGTTGACACTATTCAACATCAACTCTATGTGGCCAATGCTAAAATTTATCGTCAAGCTTTATAGTGTCACTCACATGGCCAACACAAAGCAAGCACTAAATTGTAATTTAGAATTGATTTTTGTGGTGTTACATTGGCTTTTGACTGAAACTAAACATGATTTTTTGTATTGGACATTTAAAGAAAGTTTCATATTATTGACATGTCAATTGTATAACATGAGCTTAAAACTTTACATGGTATATATATATATATATTTGTATTCTTGAAGACCATAGGTTCTTTGTCTAATAAAAATTTACTATTTTTGTTTCTTAACCAATACTTTAAAGTTATAGTTTGGACTATACTTAAGACCTCATATGCACAATGGGTCGTTTTAACCCAAGGTGTTTGATCGACCCAAACCATACAATGTTAACTAAGGTCAACACTACTTAGGTGCATGATTTTTATAGTATCATGTGCATAATGAACTATAATTCAAGTCATAGTAAATAGAGGTAGAAAAATAGGTTGTCTAGCCTGACTTGACCCAACTTAGCAGGCCAAGGGGAGGAAGCAAGTCAAGGTGACCTGAACTTTATATGGCATACCCTTTTGTTGGCTTAGTCACCCACTAGACTAGGCCAATTTTGACCTTTTCTTTACTTAAAAATGTATAAATTTCTAAATAATTTTTTAAAAAGTAATATTAGATCAAATGGGCTTGATATTTTCGAGCCAACTTCTTTTGGGTCTGGCCTGACTCGTCAAGCCATGTTTGTTTTGCCACCTTTAGTAGTAAAGTTACCCAATCATTGCTATTGGTGTAAGCCCTAGAGGCTAATACCTTATTCGATTTTCTGGTATCTTGTTTTTTTATTAATATAACAAAACATTTCATTTATTACGTGTTTATTTATCATAACATAATAAAGTTCATAGAATAACTTATTTGATGCTAATATCAAATATCCCTAGTCAATTATTATTGTTGTTGTTGTTGTTATTATTAATATTATTGTTGTTATTATTATTGTTATTGTTGTTGTTATTATTATTGTTATTATTGTTGTTGTTGTTGTTGATATTGTTGTTATTATTATTATTACTATTATCATTAAGGACAACAATAATGCATTGATACTAGTATATGAGTAAATTGATGATCGCATCTCACAGTTCATGAATGTGAGATATGAAATCTTCACATGGGTACATGATTAGTGTATGATGTACTAGATTGACTTATTATGAGAACACTACATAAAGGAGTTATCAAAGTATCATAAGTGATTCTCAAAGTGACTATGATATATATAGTTCTTAGACTTGGAGTCACTGTGATTCCTACACGAGAAGTTGAATGTTTTAATGTCATAAATATTGCTTCTAATAGAATGATTATAAAGTTGAAAGTTAGACATGGAACAAATCATGAAGAGGGATATGAGTGGTTTAGATGAGATTTGTCCCTATTTTATAATAAGAGTAATATTTATGGTCCATTTTGATAGAGTAAGACAAAAATGCATGGTCGTGCTAAAATAAGTCAATATGAGATACTAATCTCATATATTATTATATTTGTTTGAGTATTAAGAAATAGATAAATTATACTATACAAAAATGACATACCTTATGTCTTGTGTTCAATTATGATATATAGATAAAGAGACTAAATTACATAAGAATATATGTCATAGAAAAGTTATGTCAAATAACATATATTCTTATTACTTAAGTAGCAGTGATGAGTTGACAAAATAGGCCCAACCAAACAGGCTAGCCCAAACAACCTGCTAATTAGGCTAGGTTGGACCCTTAAAAGAGTGGCATAAATAGAATTAGATCTTTTTGGCTTGGCCTATTTAGCCCAACTGGCCTATTAGGTTAAGGCCAGGTTGGCCTATAAATTATTGAGCTAGACCGATAGAAAAATTAAAAATAAAAATGCTTAGTAAGCAATAGTAGGTAATAAAACAACAGTCCAATAAGTAAGTAGTTTAGTAATAGTCTAGTAAGTACTAAGTAACTTAGTAACACTTATGGTATGTTGCACACTACTACACACTACAACTCAACACTACTCGATGTTGCTCATGATAACTATTCATTGAACGGTAACTACTCGTTGTCGCTTATTCATTCAATACTTAAGGAAAATATTCTTTGAATAATGACTAATATAAATATATAAGTTCACATGAGACTTTTTCCTACATACATGTGTAAATTAGATTTTAGCTTCAATACTTGTTTTGTCATTAATATTTTAACTTTAATTTCTTAATGCTTAATGTTTACATACTAATACTCTAATATTTTAATATTTTCATTATTAAAACATGTTATGCTTGCATTTCATATAAAAAAATATTATTCAAATAATAATTAAATACTTCAATTTTATTCATGTGAGTTAATTTTAAAAATATAAAAAAAATTTGGATTTAAAGATTTTTTTTTAAAAAAATTATTTATTTTTAATCAAGGCTAATTTGACTCGATCTCCCAATGGCCTAACATAAAGTCAAGCTAGGCCTAAAAAAAACAACCCAAAGGAAATATGGACTAAGCTGAGCTAGTCTAATTTTTACATTTTGGCTTGTAGGTCAGGTCAAGGCAGGTTGAGTCAAGTTGAGCCGCCTGTTTGGGCAACTCTAATTGTTGGATATTGCTCACTATTTATAATACTAAATAAGATTTAATATTATTGTCAATGTAATGAGATCTTATAGGATCACACACATAAAACATATTAGAGAAAAGAAATATTAAATACAACTATAATATTTCTTATAGATTGGACCCATGATGTATAAGTCCACTAAA
This sequence comes from Mucuna pruriens, assembly GCA_025330945.1. NCBI lineage: Eukaryota > Viridiplantae > Streptophyta > Magnoliopsida > Fabales > Fabaceae > Mucuna > Mucuna pruriens. Next base: position 3,556,956 of record JAENHJ010000544.1, read on the forward strand.
GGATTATTAGAAAAATATTGTTATGTTTCTCATGGACCAAACTCTTAATGTAAGAGCCAACTGTTTCTAGATAGGTTAAAACAAGTTATTATATAAGATAATGCCTAAAGCCATAAGAGGCATGACATTCTCTATAATTGCATATTGTACTGAGTTTGTGTGAGAAACTCAAGCCGCCAAGACACTCCTTATAGTGTAGCTAACACTACTAGCTCATTTCTTCTTCCTTAATTGTGTATGAATTGGGAGTCTATTTGCATGGACTTTGTTAAGGTTCGTTTGGTGTTGCTAGATTATGTGGTTTGCAAAAAGAATTATCATGCTCCAAGAGATATTTTTTAACTCAGTTTTACACATTTTCACATGCATTCTTTAATGAAAATTTTTATGCCATAATTATTTTTAGTTTGTGTTTTTCAACAACCACACTAAAAATAGGATAATATTACCTCTAAGAGGCCTCAGGCCTCGTGCAAGGGAATTTAAAGAATCTCAAACTCTACAAGTAAAACCAATTTCACTACATTAAGTAAGAATTTATTACACATCACTATTTTGATAAAATAATCATTAACATAAACGTCAAAATAATCAGTAACACCATTATAGAGAGATCTCAAACTTTAGTCTGCATAGAGCATACTTTGGTCAACATCAATAAGTTGTTAGTCAAAGTCAATAATCTCATCTCATACGCATAAATTAACAATTGTTTTTTAATATTTTATAAAAGAAATATTAAATAAAACAAAATAAATACATTTGATATCTTAATAACATAAAATAAAATATTTAATACTTTCTTTATTTAACAAATAGGAAGATCCATAAAAAAAAATATTATATGAAGATTTAAAATTATTCTTACAAAAAATGGCACTAATATGCATAAGATATTATTTATACAAGGAGGGCATGTTTCACTACTTTTTGGGTGGAAGGGTGTTCAATAATAGAAATAAACCTTAAACTACTAAATCGATTAAAAAAAATTGAAAACCAAACAAACTATTAACCAAAAAAAATGAAAATAAAAAATCATTTTTTTATTTGCCTTGGTTCGATTTTCGATTCTCATATTCAAATCCAAACCAAAATGCAAGACATGCTAAACTTCTATTAGTTTTAATTTGCACATCTATCCTAAAATAAATCCTAACATAAAATGCATTGTGTACTACTGCATTGATAAAGATCTCAAACAATTTCGAACAACATTTTAAACTAATGGATGACCCACAGTTTAATCTCTAAAAGTGATAAATGGTTTAATTTTGACATCTGAATATATATTTTTGTACAATTTAGTACTAAAAATCTGAATTATTCCATTTTTAGTTTTTCCGTTAATTAACATCCATTAACATCTATATTAACTTTAAAATTTCTAGAATTAGATTGTACAAAAACACACGGACCAGAAATAAATAATTTGTCTCTTTCAATTGTGTATTACTAATAATTAATAATATAAGCAACTAACTTGACGCTCAGGAAGAAAGCCATCTGAAACTTTTTTACTCATTTCTTTTACTAAAAAAAACAAATTATACTTTTTTTTTATTTACGTACCCATTACGTAAAGGGAAATATATATCTAATTATAATTTACTTTATAGATATGATTAAATATTGAAAGTTTATATATATATATATTATATATATATATATATATATATATAATATAGTGTTATTATTTAATTAAAATTTTACTTTAATAATATTGACTTTTTATTATATAAATTATCAAGGTAAAATTTTAATTTAAATTAGAAAAACAACATCGATCTATATATATATATATATATATGTACAGTACTGTTATTATTTAATTAAAACTTTACTTTAATAATATTGAATTTTATTATATAAATTATCAAGATAAATTAAATTTTAATTTCAATTAGAAAAACAACATCAATTTATTTATGGTATTATAACTAAATTTTATCTTATATACAATATAATTAGGGTGAGAATACATGATAGATCATTAACGAGGGAGCCTTTAATTTTCTCACTGAATATTTTTCTTGTCCTAAGTTTATTTTTAAATAAACTAGTTCAATTTTTTAAATAAAATATTTAATTTAAAATTTTAATCTTTTATTATTTTTGTCTGGCTATATAGAAAATAGCTTAATTTCTCTTATAAAATGTATTGATTTTTATTTTCATAAATGAAAAAAAGGTACTAAAAGAGATTAAAATATCATTTTTATTAATATTATTTTAATTTTAAATTCTTTAACAACATTCTCGTAATAGTATTTTTAAATCGTTTCATTTATAATTTTATTAACACTATAGGGATAATAATAAAAGAAATAAAAGTGAACTTTTTTTTAATTAAAAAAATATTTAAAATATCATAAATACAAAACCCATTTCTTAAATTAAATAAGATAATATTACATTATTTTTAATTAACAATTATAAATGTATTTTATTTTGAAAATATATTCTCTTTACTTTAAAAATAACAAATGATGAGTCTAACTCAACTGGTAAAACATGATGTATGAACGTTATAAACTTTTCTATATTGTGTTCAATTCATACAGATAATAAAAAAATAAATGAGTGAACACACAACATCTTTTTTGGTCCTAATATATATGTCTTTGTAAATTTAATCTCAGAAAATTTAAAGTTAACAGAAGAGGGATGTTAATCGAGAGACTAAAAGTAAGTAGTAAATTTTTATGCACTAAATTATACAAAAACATATATTGAAGGATAAAAAGTAAACAACTTACCATTTTCAGAAACTAAATTGTAGGTTAACTCTTAAAATAATATTCTATAATATACGTACAAGGTACAACTAATTGAACCAATCTAAAACACAACCTATAGTATCTCAAATAATAATATCTAACAATATTTTATATTGATATAGTTCCTCTACTTAATAAAAACTTCATTTGCTTACCGAAAAAATAAATTGTCCCTTAAAAGAATAAAAAAAATAATACAAAAACTAAATTTTTTATATTTGATTTTATTTTCAAACTGATAACTGAACGACGTAAAATTATTTCATGTTAAACAACTAAATTATATTTTTGGAAGAAAAATCTTATTTGGCTTAAATAAGTTGTGATATCTAAGTCAATATGATTAGTTTTGATGGAAGATAGATATGGTAATTTTATTATGATTGAACTAAATAAGTTTTGAGGTGTTGGAAAGTGAAGTGGAATGGAAGGGGATGGTTTTGAAGTTATTGGTGGAGCTAGGTAGCTAAAGGCTAAAGCTAAAAGAGAGAAATGGAGTGTGGCTGGATTTGGCAGCGTGTTCACCGGAAGGATGGCCAGGCTCATGGTGTGTGGTCCATTTGGGCACGTTGGGTCAGTTTTCTTTAGAGGGCTTTCAAGTCTTGCCGGACTTCTAGGCCTTGTCTCCCTCGTGGCAATCAAATTATTAAGCTCATTGCTTCTGCAACTTCATCTCATCATAACACCAATATCATTGCTTTACATTATACATACATGCCTACTACTCATCTTATCTTCATCAATTACTACTTTTCAATACCTACCTACCTTCTTCTCCGTATCTCTATCTACCTAGCAAATATATCAATTATCATATCCAATCCAAATTCTTCTTATTTTTAAAAAATATAATTAATCATTATATTATATTTAAATAATTAAAATTAAAAATATATAATTTTATTAAATGGGTGTATCTACTTATTAATTTTTAAATTTTATTATCTATGATTGTATAATTTAAATTTATAGTCTCATTTTTTCTTATAGGAAAAGTTCTTATTTAATATGCCCTCTATAATTTATTTATATATATATATATATATATTTATATTTTTAAAAATAAAGAGATGATAATGGAGGTTAAATAGAAAATATGAGTGTACAATTAATATTTTGAAATTAGACTTTATATGCAATTAATAGGGTATTTTTTTTTATATGCAGTTAAAATATAATAGTGATGTACGTAGTTTATAATGTGAGTTAAGAAATAAAATAGTTCAAAAAAATGTGGGGACAAAAAGATGGTATCGCTGTTATAATAGTTATTGATATATAAATACGTATTATTATTGTATCTTTATATGAATGATTAATATATATATATATATATATATATATAAAGTAATTACATAATATTAAAAATTTTAAATATTGACTATATATTTTTATATGATTTTAGATTTATATTTTTTTACTTTTGTATATATATATATATATATATATATATATATATATATATATATATATATATATATATATATATAAAGTAATTACATAATATTAAAAATTTTAAATATTGACTATATATTTTTATATGATTTTAGATTTATATTTTTTTACTTTTGTATAAAGAATTTTATCTTATTTGACATGACACACGCACGGAAAGGCATATCAAGTGAAAATTTTGTTATTGTGAGAATGAGATGAATGAATTTTAATCATAGGATAAAATTATAAAGAGTTAAGATTAAAATACAAAGTAATATGAAATTTTTAAGTGAACAAATTATTATTAAATAAATTCTAATCCTACTATCAATGTGTAGTTGTGTGGTGTTGATTTCAATCTCTCACTCTCTCATTATAAATACTTATATCACTTGATACACCACCTATATATATATATATATATATATATATATATATATATATATATATATATATATATGAGACCTATCAAGTAAAATAAGTGCTTGTATGAGAGTAAAAAGGGGATAAATCTAAATCATATAACTATAAATGGATAGTCAAGATTAAAAGTTATTTAATAACCATTTAAACATAGAAAAAAGTAATATGACTTTCTGATTTAATCATATCCATTCATGTATAGTGGTATAATTTATTTTTTTTTTCTCTCACCTTCTCATACAAATACTTCTCTCACTTGATGTGTTATTTATATATACATATGTATGTATATAAAATTATCAAATTATCTACTTATTACACAAACTATTACATTATTAGTAACTTTATATAAAGTATAATTTTAATTAATTCAACCATTGAACTATAATTATATAATTATATTTAACAATAATAAAAATAATAAAATGATTAATATTTTTTTATTTTAAAAATATATATTACATCAATTTTGATATATATAAATGACATATTGAATGATTTTAGATTAACATAAATTTTGTAGTCATGCTCTAATGGAATTTTTAATCATATATATATATATATATATATATATATATATATGAAAACTCTTCCTTGTTTTGGGGAGAAATAAATAAGTTTAATTACTACTGTTAAATTAAAATTAATGTTTCATATTACATTTTTAATTACATTTTTTATGAGAAAAATAATTATATTAATAAGGAGTACTTGGATTACATCATTCACACAACAAATCAATACACGCTAAATGACTACACCAGATTACATATTTAATTTTATTACAACTCTCATGTGATTTTCTTTCTTTTAATTAAATATTGTGTTGCCTATAAAAAATTAAATATTATAATTAAATACTCAATCTAAATTGTTAATTTTAATATAATAATAAAATTATAGTGAAGTGTTCATTGCTCATAATAATTAAAAGTTGTTACCCAATATTCTCTCTACAACACGCACATTTGGATATATGATGATTCCTGTACTATACATGTTGAATCAATTGGTTCCATCTTACAATAGATCCAGATACAGTCCATGTGGTTGCTAAGTCATTGATCATGACTTTTCATTGGCCAGCAAATTATAAGTTATGATCACATTTACTATTCATTCATGAACATTGCTGATAAGTACTCATCTGTCTTAGAGCAAGTTGTAGTCATAACTCATAAGAAGGGCCGACAAATATCTTCTAAATTCTAAGGTTCAATTAGTTAACTAAACTCTCTATTGTGCTGCAGGTGTTTCAATTGAATTATTGTGAGCTCGATGTACTTGTCTCATAGGCAGAGATTCAGATAATAGCATATGCTTGATATCATCTAGCTGAAAGAGAAGGAAAAGATTTTAGCCATCCATTCACTTAGTGACTCAGATTAATTTTAGAGACAATGAATGACAGATATATAGATTCAATTGTGTTTTGCCAAATTATTAAAAGGATTGCGCATGCCCTTTTTCTAAATACAGTAATGTTATTTTTTTTTCAGGATTGGAAAAAGAGGTGTCTCCAAAAGTCACATGACTAATTTTCCCAGTAAAATAAAGTATCACTCAATGGTCAATTTTATTCACATATATTGCTACGTAATTGGACTTCTATTATATATCTAAAAAAGTTCATCATACTAGTCGCTTGTGTTATATTTTGTAGGTAAATAGAATAATGTTATATACATTACCAATTTTTTTCCTATATTAACATAAAAAATTTTAGTTATTTTACTTGATGTAGATTTTATCTAATAAAAATAAATATCTTATTATAAATAATGTGAGTCTATGCTATCATTCTAATAGTTTATGAATTGATTGTATATATCAATTTCCTATATATCAGCGGATTTAACTATTAAGAGGCATGAAGTATCATAGTGTTAGATAATGTTTATATTCATAAAAAGAAAACTCTAAACACATATGTTTTGTTTTCTATAGCATACGAATTTTCTTACAACAGTTAGAGAAAATTAACTAAATCTAATTAAAATTTGTGAAGTTTAAGGGTTTTGTTGAGTAAGTCAAAGTGGTGGAGTCACTACTAGAAAATTTAAAATTTGCTACAAAATAATTTTGTGGCTAATTTTAAAATTAATAGTTATTTTGTAGCTAATTTCTAGTAAAAAAAATTAGCTACAAAATTACTACAATATTGAATGGTAGCATGAAATAAATAGCAAATTAACTAGGAAAATAATCTTAGTTAATTTGTAGTAAATTTTTTAAAATTTGTAGTAATAAGAAGTATAAATGAATATAACTTCAATTTAGCTAGAAAAAATAATTTTTTAGTTAATTAATAGTTAATTAGCTAGGATTTAGCTACTAATTTAAATGGTAGCTAAAATTAGTAGCAAAATCAAAAAATTCTTATAGTGAGTATAGGCCGTGCTCATATATCAGGAGCTCGTGAACGATGATGGCAACTACTCATTTTTATTTTATTTTATTTTTTAGTATTTCTAACTTCATACGAAAGAAGCTTAAACAACTAATTAAGCCTTTTTTTTTATTTAAATTATACTAACTATATAAAATAAAAGAATTTTGAGGAGCTATTATTTAACAAAAGCATTTTTAAAAAACTCTCTTCATTTCTTAACTTTGTATTTTTTAATATATTCTTTTCATCTTTATTTCTAAATTATATTTTAATTTTTTTAAAAAGTTATTGATAGTTAAAAATAACTTTTTATTACGATCTTAATTGTTATTATAAAACTAAATTATAATTTATAAGTTTAAAAGTATTTATTTATTATAAATGTTAGTTATAATATAATTTATATATTTAGAAGTATTTTTTTTTTATAAATTTTAGTATATAAAATAAATATCTATCTTGTATAGAATATGAATTTATGTTATTTTGTGATTTAGCACTATATTTATTTAACTCATGATGATAATTTTTATAGAGTATTTGTGCCAAGACAATTTAGTAGGATAGTATTCTTATCATTGTCACATTATGTTTATGTTTAAATATTTTTTATTTTTTATTTAGTAGGTTAATTTACAAGTCATCGTATCTATTATTTTATAACTTTTTTTTTTCTTTTTAAAACTTTGATAGATTAATCCAACTTGTAACTCACTAAGAATTGACAAATTGGGTTAAGATTGTCAATCCAATATCAAATTAGATTATCATTTTTTGGTGTGTTGAGTTAATCTATCTTGATATTTCTAAAATTGGTCTAACTTTTATCCACAAGAGACATATTTGATGGTATAAGTAATGTGATGTTAAGTGGCTCATATTGAGTACAAAAATAGGTAATGTAGTACTTATACTTAAGTTACGAGATTCTCCTACATTTACTAGTCTTTTGTGTTGACTTTTCGTTTTATACTTAAGTCCTAATAATTGATATTTTCATTAAGAGTTAGACTACGAAAATAGATAAATAAGTGAAGTTGTCTAAAGAGAAAAAAAAAAAAACTAACATTGAGTCAATATAAATAAAGTAACATCAAATCTTAAAAGAAGTAATAAGTTAATAAATTAGTCTTTTGATTTGGGATCTTCTCTTATCCTTTATATAAATAATATCAATGGATTTGACTACTTTAAAGTATACTTTAGATAATAAATATAATAATAATCATTAGTTAAAAATTAATAGATAAATTATATATATATATATATATATGAAAAAATTTAATATTAATTAAGATGTCAATCATTAATTTTTAATTAGTAATTATTATTACATATTATCCTTAAAGAGAAAGTACGTGTTTTGAGTCTAGATAGTGAAACGGGTGCATCGTTTATGTGTATGAACACGTACCGCGAGAAAGAGAGAAAGGTTTACGCAGTGATTGAGAAGCAGCGAGCTGATTGTGTTTGTTTGATGGTGAAGGAGGCGTTGCATTGATTCTTGGGTGGACCTTGTGGTGGGAACGGAACGCACATGCGTGCACATGTTTGTTGTTCTACGTTTTATTCAAGTTTTTAGGCCTCAGTTCAATGGGTCATTCAGGTTCAACTTGACTTCCAATAAGAGGAGAAAATGCCCTATACCCAAAGTAACTTGAATTTGTCCCCATGCAATCTCAGTATCTCACACATATTTTGTAGCCATGTTCCTTTGCTTCACTTTGACCCTTCTCTGCCAAACCATTGCTTCTCTCTTGCCCCGCCTCTCATACCCCTTTTCTAATACACACAAACCCACTCGTGCATCATTTTCTCCTTTGCACTTTACTCTTTCTTTTCGGATCAACATTTTTTCAGGTCGCAACTTTCATGGCCACCCTCCTCTCCCTCTCCACCCAACTTTCACTATATATATTACCAAAACTTATCATATACCCAATGTTTCGCTTTATCATAATTTTAATTATTACAAAAAATAATTTACAAGAACCATTCATTTAATTAAGATAGTCTAAACCACTTAACACTAGAATCAATAATTTGTAAATGTTTCAGTTAAATCAATGTTTTTAAGTTCAAATATTAAATATGTAATTGTATAAATACTCAGAAGACTTTACTTCGTAATAATAATTTTACTTGAACAATATTACTTTTTATTTAAGATATTTGTACTCGTAAAAAAAATAGTATATACTCTTTTAAATGTCTCAGTCCAAAATCTATTTTTCTAAATATAGAGTCCTTCAAGAATGATGGAGTAGAAAAGAAATATACAAAGCATATTTTTTTAAGTTATTTTAAGAATGATTTGTAATTAAATAATAATATAAACCTCTTTAATTAATTGAATGGTAGGTGATTGATGTGTAACGAAGATATGTGATTTAAATGACGAAAATTTTATTTCAATGGGTGTGATTGAATTAGCAACTTAGTATGAATTTGTGGAAAGAATCGGGTGTTTATTCTCTGCAAACTCACTTTTGAAGATGGATAAAGAGCCTTAACTATAATTGAAGAAAAATTCTTGTATGAAAGAAGAAAAAAATGACAATTTTTAATATTTAAAAATGATTGGAAAGTAGAAACAAGATCGATTAACTGTGAATACAATAGTTCCAAATCGGTATAACACCGTATTTACGAACTAGTGTAAGTTATTGCAATAATTAGAAATCATATTTATTAATTTTTAAAATAACTTATCAAAATTAATAATATTTAATTATATAATAATACATAATTAAATAATAATATAAAAATATTTACACTATCAATATATTTTACTTAAATTTTAATAAAACACTAATGAGAATCATATGCTAATAATAACAATAATACAAAACTAATGTGTATTGAGAGACCCTTATCCTTTGCTATATTTGTATCAAATAGTGATAAAAATATGATAAGATAAAATAAAATATAACAAAAGGAAGGATTAAGTTACTCTAAGAGTAACTCTAATAGAACTACTTCTTATCTTCATCTTTTACTTTCTTGCAATCTAAAGGTTAAATATGTGTTACTCAATAAAATCATTATATAATAAGAAAATATAAGAATATAATAAGATTAAGATATGATAAAAATAGGGTAGATTTTAATCTTATCCAATATTTTATGCACACTAGATAATATTATTGTGTAATACCAAAATAATTTTTATTTATGTAGTTTCTCTTATTAAAATTATAAAAAAATTATATAATATTTTTAAATTATAATTATTAAAGAAAAAAATATTTGAATAATAATTTTTTAGCTATTAATATTTTACTTAAAAATAAAATTTAAATTTACATGTCAAAATTATTATAAATATATATGAGATGACATGCAGAATACAAATTAATATATATATATATATATATATATATATATATATATATATATATATATATATATATATTATATTTTAAATATTATATTATATTATATACATATATTAAATTATATATAGAGAGAGGTCCTACCCTATCATATTGCTTTCTAACTCACGTCCTTCCTCAAAATAAAAAAGAAATACACTAGATTAACATGATATGATAAGAAATATGATATAGTGGTTATCTGGATAAAGTGGGGGCAAGGAGTGGGGGAGGGGTAAACCATGGGAATGTTGGAAGACATTAAAAAATGAAGAAATTAGTTTTTTCATTTTTGAAGGTTTGGAAAGGGTTGTGAGGTGATTATAAAAGATTATGTATCTTGTATATGGAAAAGATGAAATGACACAATGACTTTAGTATACATGAAATGACAAAGTTGGTAATAGGTGGCAAATGGTGGAGAATGGTGTTTGTCATATGTCATTTTGATAGCTCATTGTGAAGAAAAGAAATTTTGAAAATTAAAACATCTACTTGAGTTAGACCAATGGTGTTGAGTCATTCTATATCGAGGATCATATCCACCCTTTCAATAGAGAATGACTTTTACATGAAATGGAAAAGTTGGTAGTCGGTCGCAAATGGTGAAGGATGGTGTTTGTCATATGTCATTGTGATAGCAGACTCATTATGAAGAAAAGAAATTTTGGGAATTGAAAGTCTACTTGAATTGGACCAATGGTGTTGAGTCATTCTATATCAAGGACCGTATCCACTCTTTCAATAGGGAGAAGGCAAAAAAGGTCAAATCTATGGGATTGGAAATAAAAAAAGGACAAAGGGATAAATATTGTAGCAGATAATATGCGCATCATTCTCAACCCATAATTGAAAAAGGGTGGTAAGAATTGTATTAATTGCAAATGTTTAGCAATACATTGTTGCAAAATGTTGTGTGAGTTGCCAAGGTCTATTAGAACAATGATTGAGAGGCCATTAACTGAGCCTTGAAATTTTAAGGTTTTTTGGGGTAGAGGGGGAGGATGGTTTTTTAAAGCTCGAGGTGATAGTTGAAAGTGGATATCATTAGGTGTTTGTGTGGAATTAATGTTGTTTGGAAAATAGTTGGGATTGGGTTGCAATAGGGGATTCATGTAATACTGTATTTCTTATATTATTAATTAAGTGATTGAAATACATTACAAGATAGAATTAAATATAATTTTAGTATGAAATCTTGATATAATTAGAGTTTGCACGTTTTTTTTAAGAAAAGTCTTAAATGAGACTAGAGTGGTCTAGTGCACAATTTTCAAGATAATGTCCTTTCTTAAAGGAGTGAATTACTCAGTTTAGAAATACCAAAAGTCATTAACATAATATCATCTACACGTTTTCTAATGTCATTAACACATACTTCCAGGTAAATCACCAACTGACTTTCCATTTTTACCAAAAGGTGATTATATCATTTATAATTAATTACCTTACCACTTATAGTATAAAATTCGAAAATGAAACTAACCATTTGAGACAAATCTTGATTAGCCCACTTCTTGCCATTTGTGGAGAAGACCACTTTTCCAAACCTTGCTAAAGCCATTGGATACCCAAACCCTTTCAACCTTTGGACAATATGCTACCTCAAGTTCCTATATAAGATACCACAACAAGCTAAAGACTAGAGTGACCTCCTTCACCTTCTAAATTTCATCCCAAATTCCCAACCTCACCATTGTTACTAAACTAAGTTTATTTACTAAAATTTTTATATCTGAATTTTTATTCCAGGTAAAGGAAGTTTTGTCTCTTTGTATTTTGATATTTAGAATATTTTTATATGATAGTTAAAAATGGAGATTATTGTATGAAAATATGTTATAATGAACTAGACTATGATGTATTGTGTTATGTATGAAAATGGTTGGATATGCATAATGAATCATGAAATTTTAATTTGTTGTTGGAATGGTGTTTTTGATTAATGGACTACATTTATGATGATATATAATGGAGTTATAGGCTATCTTTGAAGTTTTTTAGGTTATATTAAGTATTTTTGTTGGGAAATCTTGCTAAGATATGAAACTATTTCATGCTCTCGATGAGCGATGTGAAAATGGATTTTTAAAGTGCTTTAAAATATATAAAGAGCAACAAAGAGTAGCTTAGTGTCAAGCTTATTCCATAAGGTTCTCAAAAAGTAATTAGGGAATTTGAAGTCCCTATTAGAAACTATGGTCTTATGAAGTCTTATAACTTCTTTAAAGAACTCTACCCACTTTTTATTTTTCACAATTTTATTTAAGGGAGCAATAAAGATACTAAAATTCTTTACAAAGTATTTATAGAACCTAGATATCCCATGAAAGCTCCTAATATTTCTCATAGATTTGGGTATTGGCCAACCTTGGGTGACCTTTACCTTCTTTCCACTTATCTTGACTCCTTGAAAGCTAAACACATAGCTTAGGAAGAAGACTTTGTTATTTTGATGTTTATTTATGTGTAAAGCATGCATATCACAATCAAGGGAATACTTAAGGAAAGGAATTAAGAACATTAACATGCAGTGAATTCTCTTTTCAAAAAGCATAATATTAAGCCATTACACCAACTTTACAAGAATTGCACAAAATCATTCACACATTGTTACATATACACACTAGCACTTTTGGTGTTTAGAACTCTTTTTCCTTGAACCATTACCATATTTTTTAATACCTTTTCCAATGGTTATCCTTTGTTTTTATCTCTTTTTTAAAGCTAAAAAACAATACTTTTTAAGCCATAACAAATTTTCTTTTCTTGGTCCACAAGTTACTTAATATTTTCATGCAAACACCAAGAATTTTCAACAAATAGTTATCATTTGAATGTGACATTTCCTCAAACACATGACATGCATAAATCAATAATATCATTACAATACCATACACAAAGGAAAACCCATCTCTAAGAACAAATCATGATTGGCGCAAGCAAGAACAAGCTAACGCAATGCAAGAACTATTAAAAAAAATTCAAGAAACTAGTAATTCAACATGCAATTCTTTACAAATACCATGGATAATTCACCTTTTTCTTGAGATTAATGCAACACAAGCCCACAAACCAAAAAAAAAGGAAAAAATACAAAAAAATAAGAACTTTTGGCCCAAAAGATGAAGCCACAGAATATCAAAACAATCATGTAGCTTTATTTTTACTTTATTTTATCTTTATCTTTTATTTTATATTATCTTTCCCTATTATTTTATTTTATCTTTATCTTTTATTCTATTTTATCCTTATCTCTTATTTTATTTTATCTTTACCTTTTATTTTATTTTATCTTTACCTTTTATTTTATTTTATCTTTAATATTATTTTATTATATTTGCATGTTATTTTATTTTATTTCATTTCTCATGCAAGTCCCTAGAAAGACCCACTTCGCGCAATATAAAAAAAGGTAGTCTAGAGGTTGTAGAATGCACATCTAGCATTCTAGACACATGTTATTCCACTTCATCCTTCCATACTCCACCACCTCCATCTATCTAAGTGGTCCCCTTGCCCCCGAGGCTCCTTAGAAGGCACCTCAAGATAAGGTAGAAAGCGTGACATAAAGCAAAGCAACAAAACTCCAAGCTTCCATGGGTTCTAGTTTCCTTGTTTAATTACGTTTTCCTATCTTTCCACCATGTGTATGGGTAGCTAGGTTTATTTTTAAGGATTATGGTATAGTTGTGTTTGAAATCCTTGATTACTCTTTTGAATACAATTTTTACTTATCCTTTACTGCTTGAATTATCCTATCGCATATTTTATAAACAAGTCTTTCTTGCATTATAATCCACTAGTTAGAGGTGACCGCACCTTAACTAGGTGAAAATATAGGATAATTGAGTTTAGAGGAATTGCATGACCAACCTTTTCCCTAGGCTTTTAATTCAACTAGCAATAGTGACTTCTATGGACCTCCAACTTACTAAAGTATATGTTTCAAAATGATCAAATAGATATCATCCTAAGGTAAATAATATTAGGGGTACTAAACCAAATCTCTTAGTAGAATTAAGAATTATAATCAATAACGCATGAAGGTAAGCTAAAAGAATTGTATAAATTGAGATCAAGAGGGAAAAACATAATAAAACTAGAACCTATAATTCCAAAAAGAACTAAAAATAATTATTTTCTTGTTTTTACTTTACTTCCCTTACTTAAATTTTTTCTAATTTTAATTTTCTAATCTACACCAAAACTTTTCAGAAACTAACATACTAGTTCATTGGGTACGATATCTAGACTCACATCTTTATTACTACTGCAATAGGGTATGCTTGCCCTTAAGTGTTAATTAAATCACATCAAAACCCTTTTTGAAGAACTCAAAACAATACTCAATTTTCACTAAGAAAACCATGGGCATGTAGAATTATGCTAGGCTAACAAAACCCAACAAAAAATTTTGGAAAAGAACCAAGGAAAATCTAGATACAAGCATCTGAAAATTTGTGTACTTACATGGAGGCAATGCCATGTTTGAGCAATGCTTGATCATAGAATATCTTTACCACCTCTTGAAAGTATGCAATAGTGACCCAAGAGAGCTCTAATACCACTTGATAACCCCCTAGGAACCACTTATGTCACAAGGCTTTTCAAGACTCCAAGAAAGGCTTAAATCCAAGAAGCACTTACAAAGAACAATGAAGAAGGAAAGTTGTAAATGAGGAAGATAAGAGTGTGTGAGATTCACCACAAGCCTCTTAAAAGCTTGAGAAGAATCGAAGGCTATTGCTTAAAATAAGAAGAGAGATTCTCTCAAAGTTATAATGCAATAAAATTTCATTCAAATCAAAGCTATCTTTACACAAGGTGAAGAAGGCCCTTAAATAGGCTTGAGTTCCTTCATGATTTGGGTATAATAGGACTAGGAGTGTATGGTTACAAGGTTTGGATGCTTATCCATGGAAGAAAGCATCTAAGCTAGCTAACCAAACAAGCTAAAACTATACTAGTTACAAGAGGCTAGGGTGCAGAGGCCGCAACTTTCAAGTGAGATTTTGACATTGAAGAAGTTTAGAATGGGTTGAGCCTAACAAAGGAAAGTTGTCGATCTTTGTCTTAGCTTTCCAGAGCCATCAAGATTGCCTAATTTGGAAGTCGGTAGCTCAAGATATAGCAAAATATATGGTATAGGCTCTTCTAAACTCTTGAGTGCTTGGTGCCCATGTTTTATGTTCTCCTTGTCCCCTTGATGTTCTTGTATTAAGGCTAGTCAGAGTATCATCATAACTCTATATATGATCAAATTAGTGAGTAAAGGTCAAGTTGTCACTCACTATCTTTATGACTAAAAATGTTGTGTGGATAATAGAATTAGGATTAGTTATCTTCATATGAAATATATCCTTGGATTCTAGCTAACTAATAGCATTGGTCTCACCTAAATATAATATCTATAATTGAATATGATAAATTTAGTAAGCAATGGTCAAGCTATTAAGATAAGATAATAATTCTAGTCAAACACTATCTTTAGAATAAAATGTATTGTGAAGATAATCGAATTAGAATTAGTTGTCTATATATATATCAGATGTTATCTAACTAAATGGTGTTGTTTTTGTTTAAAAATAACTTCTGTAACTTTATATATGATCTAATCAGTGAGTAAAGGTCAAATTCTTAAGGCTAGGTAATAATTCTATGTTCCCTTTGCATTTAGGCATAGTAGATGGTCAAAGCAAATTTTGAGGCTAACATAGAAGTTGTACATAATCTACTCATATTTCAAATGAGATAAAAATAAACTTGATAAGATTAGTATAACATTAAGTACCTATGTTTACACTTTATAAAGGTTACATAAGCGTAAGAAGGAATGAATATGGTAGTACCCAATAACTTAAAACAAAATGATATACTGGCCATAAATATCAAATAGATTGTTGTTATAACAAGAGTGTTAGAACAAATGAACATAAGAAGAGAAAAGCTTGAATTGCGTTCTTTAAAAATTTGTGCAATTTTTTTTACTTTTATAAAAACATTTTGTTTGTTGTCATCAGACGATGTATAAAAACCTTGTTTCAAGAACATATAAGAAGGCTTTTTGAAATAAGAATGACAAACAATATAGTAAAAAGAGATAGGGAATACATAACCACATAAGATTTTGTATTGGTTCGTCTGTTAAAAGACTATGTCCAATCCTTGGCTGAAACACCAAGCTTTTCACTATAAGTTGTTAACTATAAAAGGTAATGAGAAATTTTGATATACTTAAAAAGAAAATTTATCTATACACAACATTCATACATATAGTTGAACTAATATGTTATTCTAGGAAACTATAACAATTTGTGCTTGTATAAAAAGAGAATCTCACAAATTCTACAATCTTATGTAAATAAGGAAAACAAGACCTCTCTAATCTCTCATGTCAACTCACCTCAATACTTTCTCTCAAGTTGGTGAATATATATTCTCCATGCCTAACTTGTTGAGTAAGTTGTGAAAATCACTACCAACTACAACCTATAAATTTGCCAATTGGTCTTCAAATTTAATAAATGGAAATTGAACTAAATTGGTCTCAAGTTTTTGTTTGATGAAATGATGGTCTAACTCAACATGTTTTGTATGGTCATGTTGAATTGAATTTTGAACAATAGTAATGACTACTTTATTTTCACTGAAAAAATTCATCACAAAGGCAGGTGGAAAATCGATTTCAACTTCTATATTTGATAGTGCCACTACTTTCTACTTCTCGCTCTTCATGTAACTAGATTTTCTCCAACAAAGGTAAAGTAACCTGATGTTGATCTTCTATCAGTAATACTTCTTGCCCAATCTACATCGATATAGCCCCCAATATCCAAATGATTATTCTTAGAGAATATAAATCCCTTTCTTGGAGCTAATTTCAAATATTGAATGATTCAAATTGTTGCATTCACGTGATTTTCACTCAAGAAATGCATAAACTAACTTACCACAATTACTAAATAGGCAATATTTGATTGTATGTGTGATGGATAAATTAATTTACCAACTAACCTTTGATATCACTTCTTATTAGTTAGTTTCTGGTCTAGATACTCTCCCAAATGATGAATTCTAAACAATAGGAGTGTGAGTAGGCTTACAATCAAGCATATCCATTTTTGAAAGCAAGTCTAGTACATACTTCCTTTAGGATAGAAATATGCCTCGCTTTAATCTATCCATCTCAATCCCAAGAAAATACTTTAGTCCTACAAGGTTCTTCATCTCAAATTCAGCTACCAAAGGCTTCTAAAGTCTAGATATTTCTTCCTTATCATCCATTATAATTATCTTATCATCAACATAAATTATTAATGTTGTTACCTTTCTATTCCAATGTTTCAAAAATAAAATATGATATGAGTGGCTTTGCTTGAAGCCAAATTTCTTCATTGTTATACTAAACCATCCAAACCATGCACAAGGTGATTTCTTCAAACCATATAGGATCTTTTGTAATTTACACACAATCTTAGCTTGTGAGGACACGATGTACCTAGGTGGAATATCCATATATACTTCTTCTTTAAGATTGACATGGAGGAAAGCATTTTTCACATCGAATTGGTGTACTGGTCAATCCAAGTTAGTTACTAGAGAAAGTAGTTCCTTAGCCGTGTTTAGTTTAGCCACTAAAGAGAAACTCTTTTGATAGTAAATGCCATAAATTTTTATATATCCTTTTAACACAAGTCTTGCCTTGTATTATTCAATGTATCCATCTTCTTTGTGTTTGATTAGAAAAACTCATTTACAACCCACTATTTTCTTCTACCTTGGTAGCAGAGCGATGTTTCATGTCTTGTTATCCTCTAGATCTTTCATTTACTCTTTTATCGCCTTTTTGTTGTGGTGTTTAACGGCATGTAGTTCCATGAATAATGCCATGAGTTTGAAATTAATTATGAAATTTTTTTATTAACGTATTCTGCTCTATTGTCAAAGCGAAAAATTCATACCTTAGTTGAAAATTGAGTCTAAACTAAGGTATGAAACATCCTAAAAATACTAAATACCTCATTCTTATATCTCATCACATAAAGTCAAGTCATGCATGTACAATCATCTACAAAAGTTATAAACCATTTTATACCACAAAGAGTAGAGATAGGATATGGTCCCCAAACATCAAAATGAATAAATGCAAATGGAGTATTACTTTTATTTGAATTTGAAGGATAAGATACACGATGATTCTTAGCAAGAATGCAAGTGTCATATTTCAAATTTGAGTCATGTAAACTAGAAAATAAATCAAGTAAAAAATGCTTCAAATAATTAAATGATGGATGCCCCAATCGACGATGCCACAACAAAATATGTTTATGCTTGACACTTGAAGAATGCTGCATATGGCTAACTCTACCCATGCAATAATCATCCATATAACACAACCTCCCTTTTTAGTATCACGACTAGTATCTCCTTGGTAAGAATATCCTGAAGAAAACAAAATTGAGAATTATTAGTGTACAACAATCTAATTCTTCAGTAGCTTGCCCAACTAACATAAATTTATTTGACAAAGATGGAACAAGTGAAGTATGTGACAATGAAAGAGTAGGTGAAAGAGCAACAATTCCAGCTCCTATAATTGGATATGTAACCCCTTTAGCATTTGCAATATTAGTTCTCCTTGGTTGTGTAAAATTGATAAAGTCATTAGAATCATACATCATATAGTTGGTCGCTCCAAAGTTAATTATCCATCCATCCATCATACTCACATTCGATAGCACTGAGTAAAGAATAACCAATGTTACTTGAGTCATTAAGTGTTGAGGAGCCATCAATTGGAGTCATACCATTAAAGATGTTGATTGTGGTAGTAGTGATAGTTGTGGTTGTGCATGTGCAATAGTAGCATGTCCTGACCCAATTTTGGCAACAACTTTGCGTGGTTTTCAAACCTTGTATTTGTCCCACCAGTCAGGATATTTGTGTAATTTTAGTAAGTCTCATGTATGCATTTGGCATTCCCATAATGTTTACAATCCACACCTTCAGATTGAGACTTGGACTTATTGGGTTGGCCACCACCTAGCTTAGATTTCATATTAGAATATGACATCTTGTGTCCTATGGCGAGATGACCACTTGCATTCTAACCAGGTTCGTACAACATTAATTGGAGAAATAGTGGCCGATTAGAGTGGCTTGATCCTCCACTTTATCCTAATTATTGCAACCTTCCCCTAGATGCAAGCACAATATCTAAAGGGATGCTCATTGTCTTTGTCATCATCATTGTATATTGTACATCCTCTCTTTGAACAAATGTGTATACTTATTCAACCATGGGAAATAGCATAATCCATAGTACATCATTGTGAACCTTGTCTAATTGATCATCAAGGCCATCAAGGAAGATTTAACTTGATCCTCTTGTATAATCAAACTAAATTTTCGAATATCAATTTCACAGGTCATCGGGTTTAGTCGTCAAAAATCAATTTCCCTCCACAAGCCTTGGACGTTATTGTAGTACATCTCAATTGATCCTTGTGATTTTCTAAGTCCGATGACTTTTCATTTCAAATCATACACTTAAGAGGTATCTATGCCATCAAAGCATGTGGTAGAAATCGTATCCTATACTCCCCTTGTTGTAGGAAATCAGACAAAATTGCTAATCAATCCAAGTTCCATGGAGTTGATTAACCATCCTTTGATGATGGAATTTTCTATCCTCTATCACTAATAAGAAAGGTTTCTTTATTCTAGTTGTGTAATGTCTCTGTTGATATAACTCAATTTGTCTTTGTTCGAGATAAACATCTTAACAACTTGGGACCATAAAGCATAGTTGGTACCATCTAATTTGATGTGATTTGTGTGGCAAAGGACTCATGGCTTGGTATTTGGATTAGTCTAAAGGTTAGGTCATTAAACTTGCTATTGGTAGAGGACCCACCAATGGATGACGGAATCTCCATTGTCTAGGGCTAGGTTTCTTAAAGAGAAAAGCCTAAGAACTCTCATTGTGCTACCATGTTAATTAAAGAAGGTAATAAGAAATTTCTATATATCCAAAAAGATAATTTCTCTATACATAATGTTCATACTTATAGTTTAGCTAATATGCTATTCTAGGAAACTATAATAGTTTGTACCTATATTAAAAGAGAATGTCATTGATTCTACAATCTTATGTAAATAAGGAAAATAGGTCCTTTTAATCTCTCTTGTCAACTTACATCAATATAAGCAAGAGCTCTTTTGCTTACAAAAGATCCACTATATAGCCAACCTAGGCTTATACCTAAGTAGTCTTTCAATTTCCTCCTTAAGCAAGTAATCTTTCAATTACATCTTTAAGCAATTTCCCAAGTATTCTTTACAATAAGCCTCTTCAAGCTCTACACTCTTCACAAGTAAGGTGTTTTAAGAAAAAGAGTTGACTTCTATCATCTATTAGATGTACTCTCATACTAGAGCAAGTCTAAGGCTTTTAGATAGAGAGCTAGGCTTAACAATAGAGGACTTAGGACTTATGAAATATATAGTAAGATTGCACTTTGTTGTCACTTGTTCGCTTGCTACGCATATTGCTTGCACATGTCTTCTCTATCACTATGGTATATATAGAACTTCTTGAAAGATTTAGCCATTGAGAGTCCTTAGAGTTCTTCCTTTGTAATTTCAAAAACCTTCTTGAGTCTATAGGGACGTTGGATCATTTAATGCTTGCATAAAATGTCTTTTACCAATTAATCACTCTTGATAATAATAAAATGGTATGCTTATATCTTCTTTATGTAAAATAGCCATGCTATTCTAGCTCTACTTTTCATCAAAAGGTACGTTGATCAAAGTTGTTGGAGAATGTGACCAATGTGACATTTTTTAATTACTTTTAAAAAGATACATCTTGAAATACTTATCAACATGTGAATATTCTATTTATATTTAAATGAAACACTACATTTTAGGTCATGCTATCATCTATTATTTAAGATCAAATTTTAATAGGGTGAGACGATGCCATAACAATGGCGAGACAAACACTGTTTGTTGGATTAGACAAGGCATGAAAAGAAATGTGATGTATTGCTTTCATAAAATATTATTAAAAAATGTGATAATCTTTATTAGTTTGTTTTTCAACTTAAAACACTTTTGAAGGTCTAACAAGGAGAATGATATAGAATTAGGATGGATTAATTATAGTTTAAGTTAGTTGAATATATATAAGGGTGTTTGCGAGTAAATTATGCTTAAGAATGTTTGTTCCATTGATTGTGAACATGACTTATGTATATTATGCTATGCGATGTGTGATATGACTTGATCCATTGTGACAAGTGACTTATGTATACTTATAAGAAGCAAGAATGGGTTCAATTGGTATCTCATCTATGAGAGACCTAGCTTATGAGAGGCAATATTGAGACTCACTTATTTTGTAAAAGCAAGTTTAGTGGGACACTTGTATGCATTGTATGGTTAAGATATGTATCATAACATTTAAGATAATTGTGATAAGGTAAAGTATTTTATGAATTTGGTTGGTGGAGGTGTATGAGGGGTTATTTAACTTAGACCTTGGGAATGATTATACTTAGTGTGAAAATCCCAATTACTTATGTTAACCTCATAAAGTTAGGGGAATACTTTGAAAATTGGGTAACCCCGACTAAGCTCTATAGGACATCATTCTAGTGTGAAAGTTCTAAGTCGAAGGCATCAGTACACTGGTTGTGCTTCTTTATGGCTAACATGTACTCCTAGACTACTTTCCAGAGCTTAGATTGATACCACATGCTTACAAATTAGAGACATAGGATAATTGCATCTGCATATGTATATTATTAATTATGTGGATATCTTGAGAGAATTGTGCTTAACTAAATGTCATGTGTGTTGTACCTATTTCTATTGTTATATCACTTGTATGACGCGAGACATATATCACTCCTTTTTTTTTCTTTTTGTACACATTTCTATTGTGTCGTGGACATAAAGGATGTTTAACAAGGAATGGCCATGAAGGTAAAGATGCTCGTCTCTCTACGTTATTGCATTACTTAAATAGTTGATGAATTCATTTATGTCTTATTTGGGATCATATGACTCTAATAGTGTGACATTTGGGTCCAGACTATTATCTTAATTTACCTTGATTTTATTTCAAAACATTTGAAACCATGTTTTGTTATATATTTTTTCCTTTAGAAGATTTGTATGTTTATTTGTGAGTCAAAGCATTTTTTTAAAATTATGAAGTTCAATTGTAAGTTATGATTCAATGTGATGTCCTTTACTGTGTAATGAAAGAGAAGTTTTAAATTTCTATTTTATTCTATAATTATATTTGTTTAGCTATTTTCACACAAGTTATATAATACATGTTTTTAAGGTGAAGGGTGTCAGAGAAAAGGGTAAAACTTGGAGTCCTTTACCTTTACTTCCATGATTTTTGCAAGGACAATGGTCTGAGATTGATTAAATAAGGTTGGAGGATGGCTAGCTCCCAACGAATTTCAAGTGTAAGGCTCGACATAAAAAAAAATTGAGTATTATGTCTTGTGCTAAGACAATAATTCTATTACATAACCTTTCAAAGTGTTAGAACCCTAGATCCACACACCTTAACAAAGCTAAGAACAAATGAAACTGAAAACTAGTTAGGGATTTAGTAATTGGAGAATGAAATAGAAATTAGAAAAGGATTAGGAATGGCTTGCCACTAATTCCAACGGAATTAGATAAGAGAATTTGAGATTCGCCACAAGCCTCATGGAGAACTTGATGAGAATTAAGTATTCTTGCTCAAGAACATGATGAGAGAAATTCTCCAAAAGCTTGTAATGCAAGTAATTGATTTCATCCAAAGTGATTACAAATGTGAAGGATTAGGCTTTTATACCTTCTCTAATTACATGGATTATTACTAATCTAAAAGGCCTTGTGCCAAGCAATTCACAGCTTAAAAGCAAGCCAAGCCAAGGATCCAAGGCTTTATGAAGGAATTTGCTAATCCTTCACAAATTCGTCACTAAATCAAAAATCAGTCACTAATCCATCTATAAACCTATCACTAAGCCCATCTCTAAATGGGCTTTGAGGCCCAAGCTAAAATGCATAGAAGGAAACAAAATAACTAAGATTTTAATACAAATAAATGCAATTCTAAGAAGCTAAACAAGGGCATTGTGACAATCCCACAATGTGAATAGAGTTGGGCCTTAACTAGACCCTCCTTACCCAATGAGGAGACTCATCCTTCTATGTGCTTCCTCTTGAAGCTTCCTCAACCTTCCTTTTGTCATGGGACCTTCAAGTACAGTAACCTTCAAGCTCTCTTGAAGATCACCTTCATGTCCTTCCATAATTATAAGATGGGAACCTTCTCCTTAGCGTATAAGAAAGTTAATCTCTTCTAGCTTTCCTTGGGCTTATCCTTGAAGTCTAGCTTATTTTTCCTTGTGTTATAGAATCCTTGTACCTTTGGTTTCATGTTCCTTGAGTCCCTTTACCATGTCCATGACTTCTCTTTCCATATTCATATCACAAAGGATGCTTGATAATTAGAAACTGACCCATTTTGTTAGGGCTTAAAAAGTTCAACATGATGGTTTTCATTTGTAGATAGGTCGAAGCATAGTTTTAATGCTTTAGCAAAGGCATTCCAATAGCTGACCTGCTTATTCTAGTACATCCATTTGAACCAACTCAATACTTCTCCTTTCATATAGAAAACACACATTGGTAAACATTATTCTCAAGGAACCTAGTAGAATACAAAATATTAATCAAATTGACAAAGGCAACCTAAAGGATCTATACCATAAAATAATGTTAAATGGTAATTTAGGAGTGTGAATAAAAGAGTTAGTTATGAGCGGGAATGGTGGATACAGGGGGAAAAATATACGGGGGATTGGTAAAAGATGTTGGGTAAGGGTTATTTGACCACCATAAATGGGTTGGGGAACGAAAAAAAATGATGACATAGGAGGTCAGCCTGGTAGGGATGTATTTGGGTATGGTGGAGGCAAACGTGTGGTCGTAATGTAGATAGGAATTTGTTGGAAACCTAATGGCAGGGTTGTGAGAGAAGCTAGGAATTGTGTGGTGGTGGGAAGAAAGTTGCGTTTACAATAATCTAAGTTGTGGAGGTGTTGTTGATTCTCGAGCTGGGATTAAAAGGTGCCAAGCTTCTCTGTAATGGCACGGAGTGTTTCCTCTATGTCTTTAAAAAGGGTTTGGGAGGTATAAGATAGGCTCATGAAAGTACAAAAATTGTTAGGCATATGACAATATAAGGTTGATAGAGCAAGGGAAAGCAACAAAAACCTGTTTATAAATACTTATTAAAAAAAAATAATTTTTATAAGAACTTATAAAAAACAAATTAAAAAATGAAATTTTTTTCATAAACTAAAATTAGTCTATATATAAGTTAAAATTCAACATTTTTAGAAAAGTTAATATCAGAGGAAAATATTATTGATTAAAATTCGAAGTCCTACCTATAAGGACAATCAACCAGGCTACAATGCAACGGTCTAGTGATATGCACCCTCCATGCAGGTGCATCTAACTTTAGGGACAACGTAAATTAAAAAAAAAACACAAGCTTTTATGTGTTCCTTTTGGACTTTTGTAGGTTGGTATCTACATCAGTGTGGATTGGACTTGTGAACCCACTAATAAAAACTCTTATCTTTTTTTTTTACCAATAAAAAAATTGTAGTAATGAGCTTTAAGTTCTATTTATTATGCAGTAGTACATTAGCAGAGACTTTTCACTCAATATCATGATCATTTGACACGTAAAGGAGGAGTTGAACCCACGATCATGAACATTTCACACGTAATGGAGGAGTGAGTTAAACCCACCACATGCAGCTTGTTTTTAGGCAAGCATACCACTAACTCAAAGCTTTATTTTGGCTACGTAATGCAAATATAATATATAAATATTAATTTTAATTATTTAGATCAAATCATATCATTCATATCATTCAATTAGTAATTGTTCTGTTATCAGGATAAGGATTACTCAAAAATAGAACCTACTTTTCTTTCTATTAATGTAAATATATATACAAGATGACCACGTCATCCGACAATGGTACAAGGACATGTCAGAGGCCAAACGGTATCTTAGTACCTCTATTCTAACAAGTCAAATGCGATCCATCCCTGGTACAGAATGGTACAAATCGTTATGTGGTCGCATACGCGTATAGGCACTCGGTCATCATGGTCGACCAATACACAGCCCCTCAAGCTTTGTCCATAGGACATAAGCTTAATTCCTGACTTAGCTAGCTTAGACAGGTCCCTCCTCAATCGGTCATACTCCAATACCTGGGAGGCCTGTTGGCGAGGTAGTCCCAATGATGCTTGGTTTCACGCACCAAGTCCTAGGGGTGCATGCACGCCCTTTCCTCTTCTACACCTTAACTGTCAATCAATGCACGTTGTTTCAATGTTGTCCATTGGACGTGACAATTACATTTTTGTTCTGCTTTAATTACTAGGGGTCTCCTCAAATCGCTACATTTGAAATCCTTAGTCTTTCCTATTTTCTCCTTGAGCCTCTCAGTTCATCGCCACGACTTCTTGCTTCCCTGCATTTCGGGTTTCTTCCCTCTTCTCCAACCTTCAGCACTTCCATCCCATTTCCAATGACGAGGCGAGGTAATTTTACTATCCTTCAATTCTCTGTGCTTGGTACTGCTTTTAGGGTTTTCTATGCTTGATACTGCTTTTAGGGTTTTCTCGCTTAGGAGAAGCCTTATCTTTTGGCTTGGGTCCCTTATCTAACCCTCGCGTATTTCATCGTAGGGAGCCCCTCCAATGGGTCATCAGGTTCCTCCACTCCCGACGACGTGCTGGCTAGCGGCTCCTCCTACAGGGAAACCAACCTCTATGCGATGCTACTCCTGAAGCAGGCAAGGAGTTTCCCTTTAAAGTCTAGTTTCGCGACGCCGAGAACAACAATACATATGGGGAATCTCCTTTGTGGATTGACCCCAACGTCATGAAGGTTTTCTTTGTTTATACCCATCCCAACTCTCTGGTGGGGGTGGCCGATGCCATATGTCGGTGCGACCCTTGGTTTGTCAAGGTCTCACCGTGTCGTCCGGACGAATCTGTTTGCAAGTGGTCGGGTGACACTTAGGGCCATTTCTTCCATTTCTGTGACACCTTGCCCCTCAACTTGGGTATAAAGACCCCTTTCACCCATTTTGAGTGGTCAGTGCTCCGTGTTCTAAACATCGCCCCCACTCAACTTCATCCAAACAGTTGGACTTTTGTGAGAGCCTTTGAGCTCTTATGTGAAGACATGGGGAGGACACCTTTGCTGAGTGTCTTTTTTCTAGTTCTTCTTGCTCCGTTGGGCAGAGAAAGTTGGTTGGACCTCTCTAAGCAGCCAGTCGAGGAGGAAATTGCTGAACCCCTTCCAAGAGAGTTATAAATTTTTTAAAGATCACTTTTTTCAAGTTACTCCTGACAACACAGGACCTAATCTTCTGATTGATAATTCTGGGGATTCTTTCTTCCCTCTCTACTAGACGAGCCAACCCGCGATGTTGATCGTGGTCGACCGAGACGACTTGGAAGAATGGGAAGAGGAGTTCGTGGAAGAACTCAATCACTTGCATACTCTCTCTAGTGTCGAGCTCATAAAAAATAAGGGTGACTGACTTGCCCCTTTGGTTTTCTTTTTTATGCCTTGCTAACGTGTGTTTCTTCTCAACAGGTTATACAGTTGAAGCCCTAGGGACTTTGAAGAAAAAGGCTTGTTGATCCTCCATGCCTGTTGAGGTGGAGGCGGTTGCCATCGTAGAGCCTCTGGCTACTACTCAGCCTGAGCCATCATGCCCAGTTGAGGAAACCTCGCATGCACCCCCCACTATTGTCCTTGATTCGCTTGAGGGTTCCCCAACCCAAGTCGTGGTGTTAATAAGCGTACAACTGGAGAAGGGGCCATAGATGACCAAAAGCGTCCCAAAAAGCAGATGGCGGCTGTAGACGTCGAGGGTGGCGGTAGTGGGTCCCATATAGTTCGGCCTGCTAGGGCTGGCGGTCTTCCCCTTCATGAAGTCAATAACTAGGACTCAATTTTGGCAAGTCGCCCCTCAAGCCCCTCAATTTGGGCTTCTTCATACCCCATTGGTGAGGTGGTCGACTGAAACCTTGTGGCCATTTTTTATCATTCAAAGGTTAAGAAACTTGGGGGTTTTGGGGCATAAAGGTATGCTAGGTATTCCTTGGTGTTGTCTCACGCAACTGAGCTAGAGTTTAGGAACCTGGAAGCCCATAATAAATTGATGGCCGACAAGAATCTGAAGGCTCATGAAGCTAATGTTAACTTGTCAGTCGCATACCTTGAGGCTGAAGGAAAAATAAATAGCTATTGGGATGCCACCACCGACCTACAAGATCAACTTCAATAGGTTGTGGCGCAAACCAAAGATCTGATGCTGGCCCAGCGGGAATTGGAAAGGACCAGTGACTATCTGAATATCGAAGTGCATACCGTGCAACAGGAAGGCTAAAGATGATGCCTTGGCCGAGCAGGGCCTTGCTATCATGGATCAATTCAAAGAAGTCTTTGCTCGTGCCTTGGAACAAGTCGCCTTTCTCCATTTGACCATGGATACCTCAAAAGTTGGCCCCTTTAAAGAGATTGTTGATGGCCAATTGGTCTTAGCCCCCTCCCTTCCGAATTCTCCTATTGCTTAGTCATCAGTTTGATTGTGTGGTTTTTCACAAACTTTGTTTAAATTACTTTGTATTTGAAGAGATCTTATTTCGTGCTCTTTGGTTTAGATCAAATGTATTAGGACCATTTTTCTCTTTACTTTGTAGTGTGTCAAGATGATTTTTCTTGCTTTGTAAATTCATATCATTCTTAGTTTGAAATGTATCAAAGCGATTTCCTCATTAGGAATTCATAAGGCTTCCTCATTTGGTGTTGATGCTTAAGGATCTTTGGGTCTTTAAGCGCCATGGACCGGTCTTGGTCGGCAGTCTTTAGGTGTCGCGGATCAGCTTTGATTAGTTGGCCGCCTATGGGTCTTTAAATTCTTCGTATGCCTTGTACTAGCCTTGTTTGGCTAGCCTCCTACAGGTCTTTATTTCTTCTAATGCCCTAGATTAGCCTTGTTTGGCCGACCTCCTATGGGTCTTTATTTCTTCGAGTGCCTTGGACCAACCTTGTTTGGTTGGCCTCCTATGAGTCTTTATTTGAATTTTGCAAAGATATGGTACTAAACTACGTTGTATTTATTTTCAACCTTAGTACATAAGATTCATGTCGACTTTTCAACTGTAGTATAACCGAAGATTTGCTGAGTTCCACGTGCACGAAATTTTCTTACCATATAGCTTCTCCAAACGATATGCTCCCCTTCTGACATTTTCTACTCTGAATAGGCCCTCCCAAATTGGGGTCAGTTTGTTGTCGTTGGTGGTTCGTGTAATCTTTCATAATACCAAATCTTGGCACTTCAATTTCTAAGATAATAGTTTTTTGTCTTGTCGTTTGGCCGCCCTGGCTTTCACCACATATTCCTTAATGTGGGCCACTTCGCTCGCAGTAGATCCAGGTTCGCTCGCAGCTCTTCTTCGTTTTGACCCGATTGAAAGAGGGCAGTTCGTGGGAACAATTCTCCAATATTTACTGGAATGACCACCTCAGTGCCGAAGGTCAAGCGGAAAGGCGTCTCATTAGTAGTGGAATGGGGCGTGATATAGTAGGACCAAAGTATCTGTGGGAGCTCTTCTACCCACCTGCCTTTAGCTTCTTCCAAGGGTTTTTGCAATCCCCTCAGGATGACTTTGTTGGCGGCCTCGACCTGACCATTTGACTGGGGATGTTCTATCGATGTGAAAAGCTACTTGATTTTCAACTATGTACCAAACTCCACCGTTGATCGGGATGCAAACTGTGTCCCACTGTCGGAGACTATCTCAGTCGGGAGGCTAAACCGATAAATTATCTTCTTCTAGTAAAAAAGCTTGATCCTTTCTGTTGAGATAGTGGCGACCGACTCCACCTCCACCCATTTGGTGAAATAATCCATTGCCATGATTAGGTAATTTATTTGCCCCGGCACCGTTGGGAAGGGGCCTAGAATATCAACACCTTATTTGTAGAATGGTCAAGGTGATGTGACCGAGTGTAGCTATTCTGGGGTGCCTTATATACTTCAGCGGACCTCTAGCATTTGCTGCATTTCTTCACGTATTCCATGCAATCATGTTTCAAGGTCGGCTAGTAGTAGTCGGCTAGTAGTAGTCTGCTTTGGCGATTTTGCTTGCCAGGGCTCGGCCACCTATATGCGTCCCACATACACCTTCATGCACCTCCGAGATTATGTATTCAGATCCATCCTCATCCACGCACCTAAGCAACAGGAAAGAAAAGCCTCTTCGATATAATTGTTGGCCGATAAGGGTGTACTTTGATGCTTCTCTAACTAACTTTTTAGCTTTAGTCGCATCAC
This sequence comes from Mucuna pruriens, assembly GCA_025330945.1. Lineage (NCBI taxonomy): Eukaryota > Viridiplantae > Streptophyta > Magnoliopsida > Fabales > Fabaceae > Mucuna > Mucuna pruriens. The sequence goes on from JAENHJ010000544.1 coordinate 3,586,840, forward strand.
TCAAGAGTTGATCCTCTCCCAAGTATTCTAAGAATAGGCTTATCCACACTGTTTTTTCCCCAACGCAGCATACTTCCTGCTTCTCTATCGTTGGTTTACTTAAGTTTTAATGGATGATCGACTTCTGTTGTCCCCTCTTCTGGGTACTGGACAGCTTCGACAACAAGTCCGCCCTTCTGTTTTGGTCTTGTGGTACATGCAAAAGTGTAAATTTTTCGAATGTGGCTGCCATCTCCGTTGCTCTCTCCTAATATTTGGTCAATTGGGGATCCCTCTCTTGGTATTCTCAATTCACCTAGCCTATTACCAACTTGGAGTCGCTTTTAGCTGTCAGGATTTTTGCTTCCAATTCCCGTGCTAACCTCATCTCGACCAGCAATGTCTCGTACTCAGCTTGGTTATTTCTGGCCTTGAACTCGAAGTGTAGGAACTGTTCAATTAAGACTCCATCTGGGCCCTCGAGTATTACTCTTGTCCCACTTTCAGCTTGGTTGGACGCTCCATCAATAGATAAAAACCACTCCTTACCCTCACTAGCCAATTGTCCGTCGGGGGTTAATTCCATGATGAAATCGGTCAGTGTCTGTGCTTTTTTGTGACCCCTCCTTTCAAAAGAGATGTCAAACTCAAACAATTGAATGCTCCAAGTCACCATCCTTCCAGCCAAGTCAGGCTTTTGCAACATTTATCGAATTAGGAGGTTTGTCCGGACTATTATGTTGTACCCTTGAAAGTAAGGTGCAAACTTTCGCAAAGTGATGACAAGAGCAAGGCTTGCCTTCTCTATTTTTTGGTAGCTTTTCTTTTGCCCCTTGAGGACCTTGCTCGTGAAATAGATCAAATATTGCTTCCCTTCCTTCTCTTGGACCATTGTTGCACTAAGAGCATCATCAGATACTTACATACATACATACATATATATACATACATACATATATATATATATATATATATATATATATATATATATATATATATATATATATATATATATATATATATATATATATATATTAAAAGAGGGATACCTAGGGTGGGGCGAGTGAGAACCAGAGGAGTCGCCAACAATGCCTTTAACTTCAAGAAGGCCTCTTCACTCCCGGGCATCAAAGCAAAGTTTCCTCCCCTTTTTAGGGTATCGAAAATGGGTATGGTTGTTTCTGCCGACTGGGATATGAAATGGGATAAGGCCATGATCCTCTCGACCAGTTGTTGGACCTCCCTTACGCTCTACGGGCTTCTCATGTTGATCACTACTTGACATTTTTCTAGATTGGCCTCTATCCCCTTTCAGTCAACATGAAACCTAGAAATCTTCCTGCTTGGACACCGAAAGAGCATTTCTCCAGGTTTAGTTTAAGCTGATGTCTCCTCAAGATGTTAAACACCCTTTCCAAGGCACTGCAATGCTCGTCGGTCGTTGTGGATTTCACGACCATATCATTGACACACACCTCCACATTAGTGCCTATCACATCTTTAAAGATTTTGTCCATTAAGCACTGGTATGTCGCCCCTGCGTTTTTCATGCCAAACGACATCACCTTATGGTAGAAAGCATCAGAATCAATGATAAAGGTGGTTTTGAATTCATCTTAGGGGTGCATTCTAATCTGATTCTATTCGAAATACGCATCCATAAAGCTTAAGAGGGAAAAACCTAAAGCCCCATCTACCAGTCAGTCTATATTAGGCAACAAGTAAGGGTCTTTAGGGCAAGCCTTATTTAGATCAATGTAGTTCATACACATTCGTAACTTACCACTGGCTTTCTTTACCACGACTACATTGGCTAACTAGGTTGGGTACTGTACCTCCTTAATAAATCCCACCGCAAGCAGTTTGCTTGTTTCCTCCTTGGCAGCCCTTCGTTTATCCTTTCCCTGCTTCCATTTCCTCTGGGCGATCGACTTGGCCCCTAGCGCTATCAACAAGCGGTGACACATGAAGTTTGGGTCGATACCGGGCATATCATCTTGAGTCCATGCAAACACGTCCCTGTTCTCCATGAGGAAATGTGTGAGACAACTCTCCTCCTTCTTTTCTAGCATTGTGCTTATCTTCGTCTTGCAAGCCGTGGATGGCCCTATCTGAATCTCCTTCAGGTTCTCAACTGGGAGAGGCCTCTCATGCTCAGACTAGCATCGAGGATCTAGGTCCAAGTCCAAGACATTGACAACTGAGTCCTTCGCCCGAGAGGGTTGGGATCCTACCCTCAAACTATCTTCATAGTAGCATTGGGTCAGCCGAGAGTTAGCCCACACACTACCTCCCCTCCTTCCCACCGAGAATTTCATACATTAGTGTGACGTAGACACCACTGCTCCCATCTTATTTAGGACTGGCCGCCTCATGATGATGTTGTATGAAGCATCCACATCCACTATCGTGTACAGCACTGGTATGCTTCACGCACAATCGTCCTCCCCGAACACAGTTTTCAGCTCTATGACCCCCTTAATTGGCACTTGCTCACCCGTGAACCCATACAGTGTTCCTGAGCATTCCTCCAAGCTATTTGATGGGAGCCCCAACTTCTTATATGTTGACCAGTACAGTATGTTGGCAGAACTCCCCTGATCAATTAGGACTCTTTCTATTTTGTATTCCACCGCTACTACTGATATCACCATTGGTTCATCCAATCGAGACGGCTCGTACCTCATGTCCCCCTCATCAAAGGTGACGATCGAGAAGGGTATGGTGTCGGATCCCACTCGCATGGCTAATGCCTCACACATCTTCCTCCTCCCGTTTGAACCCACCTTGGTTGGAGCAACGCTTCCCCCCGATATGGTGACGATGGTACTGCGGTGCCAAGTGTCTGCTCTCCATCTTGACCTGCTCCTTTCTCTTTACCCCTCCTCTGGCTGTGTGACCTCTCGGTCGACTCATTGTTACTCTTCCTCCTTTTCCCTTGCGCCTGCTCCTAGGTCCGCGCAATCCCTCTCATTTCCCCGCAGAACATAACGACTAAGATGTCTCTCTTGGATCAATCTTTCAATTTGGGCTTGTAGTGTTCGGCATTCTTCTATCGAGTGATCGTGGGCTCTATGGAACTCGCACCAGTCACTTCGATTGGCTCCCATCATCTGGCCTTTCACCTCCTTCGGGAACTCCAACAAGCACGTGTGGCATATTTCACGCAGTATTTGTGTGTTTTTCCTTCAGGGGGGTAAAGTTCTGCAGATTGTCATGTGGTCGGGCTTGGACCAAGTGTTTAGGATCCCCTTTCTATTGCCCTCCTTGAATTTTGGGCCTTAACTCTCTTTGCCCGGGAGGCTAATGCTCAGCTTCCAAACAGTCAGCTTGGTCTTCCACGACCTCAATATGTTTCTCGGCGCGTGCTTGATGATGTGTGTTTTTCTAGTCGTTTTGAACACTCATCAAATAACTAAAGCTAACTATAGTATAGCTAACCCTAGGTCATTCTTCTCAAGGACATAGTGTGTTCAGTTGTGAATTGGTTTTAAGTGAAGTGACGTAGATTCTGAGATGTAAAGTGCTGACTCTCCTCGGAACTGGCCGAGTAGCTCTTGGCAGAGGCTGAGCCGAGATGATCCCGGTAGAGATAATCCGGCTCGGTCTCGGCTGAGCGCAGACGGACGCTACAGAGATGGACTATCTCTGTCTTAGACTAAAAAGCAATAAATGGGGTGGAAATGCAAGTAATGCTGAAAATGGACTAAGACTATAAATGCGATAAATATATACTATTGTTACTAGTTATCTATTATTATTATTATTTAACTGTGCTCATATTCAGTCCCATTAATCCAAGTTCAGTCCAGGCTCCACACTCCAGTTCTCAATCCATATCAGCCTTGGAAAGTCTTATGGCAATTGCCAAAGGTTCGTCCATTGCCATACCGAGGATTTATGCAATCGCTACCTCATTAGTTGGCAGGGATTAAGTTCAGAGATGATTTTAGGTTCTCAGTTAACAATCGCCAAATGATTACCTACTATATTAGTTAAACCAGTTCCAATCGGCTTAGCTTAACATTGTTCACAATTTAATTGCAATCGCGGATCAAATCATGAATTAAAGTAGAGGAAGAGAATGGAGACAAGAGTTGCAGAATGAAATTGATTAACAGAAATGGAATAGAAATACAGTGGTTCTAAATTCGGATGAATCCATCTTCCACGACGATCGCCATGGTTGATGGTGGTGGTTCACCTCGTTAGCCTTTGGCGCGAGGATCAGCTCCACCATAGTCGTCGATAGTCGATCGGTCCCCTCTGGCAGACTTCTGCTTCCCATCTCAGACCTGCGCTTCCTCAATCGAGAGAAATGCCAATGAGCACCGTGCACCACCGTGAAAATGGAGAGAGCGAGAGCGAGAGCGAGAAAAATGGGTACAGTGAGTATGGAATTAAAGTGAATTCAAAGACAGAACGTGTAAAAAGTGCACAGCTCTTCCTATATATACACTAGCTGTGATATGCTAATCCTAACGAATCCTAACATAATTACACTATGAAGATCCTATTCTACCCCTATGCAGATCTTCTAACGTGACATGGCAGATTTCCTAGGAGTGACATGGCATTTGAGCTGACGCTGAGATGGCCTCCGAGCTGGATAGCTGATGTGGTCAATACAATTGGGCCTCTCTACTGGGCTGTTGGGCTGCAAGGCATGGGTTGCCGAGATGACTTTGGTCCTGCCGAGATGGAGTCGGACTGACCAAGATGACTTCATCTCGGCTGAGACTCCTTTTGTTGACCCTGGTCAACTCGGCTTGACCTGTAGAAGAAGGAGTGACACTTTTATTATCTAAGAAATCTGAATTAACACAGATTTGTATTTTCTCTGTATTCAAACCCATAGAATGAATCTTAGCTAACAATCCATTCTTAAGCACAGACTAGTCTTGCAAACCTCCTTCTTAGGTGTCTAAAAGATGTATAAATTGTGACTCATCACACCCCCACACTTACCCTTTTGCACTCCTGGGCAAAATAAAATGAAAATCAACAAGGGGAAATTTTTAAAGATAGAAAAGAATTTTTCACTTGGCTTTCTTTAGTTCAACCGAGACAGAGTCGGCACTCATTCACTATGAGATCGAGATACTCTAACAATCCAGAAATTACTCCTTCCGCGCTCTAGGCAAATTCATGACCTGCAAACAAGAGAAGGTAACCAAGAGTGACATAGCTCTCTTTTAGGCAAATAACTCCCTAATTTCTCACGTGTTTGGGCTTGTATTTACACTCAACAATCATGGAACTGATATTACCATACTTTGGCAAATCTCTCTTCTTACACCTACAAAAACACACACCGTTATGATCACTAGGACTTCTTTTCGGCTTGCAGCGAGGCTGGTTCACGGGTAGGATAGAATATGGGAAAACTAGCTTCAGGACCCACGAGGAAGAGAGGGACAATGGGGAGTAAGCTTTATCAGCCTGAGGGATAACCCAGGATGCTGTCAATTCCTCCTTCTTGCTGCTACCAGCTCATTTTCTTTTCTTTTTCTTATTATACAACTTATGCAGCTGTTTTCTTTCTTTATTCATTTCAGCTTAGATTTCCAGCTACTGCTTCCTCTTTTTCTCTTTTCTTTCTTTCACTCGCTTTTATTCTTTTTCTTGCATTTTCAAGCCTTAGAGGGTGCTGAACAACCTTTTGCTTCCTGTAGTTCCCCTACACTTGATCATGACTTACTCCCAAAACAATTCCAAAGCTCCTCTGCTCCTCGAGGGTGAGGTTGATTCATGGTTTTTCTGGCCTTGGCTTGTAGTGAGCTGTTTAGGAAGAATGGTTATATTAGGCTCAAAAGGGGTAAACAACAGACACATTTGTTCAGGTAGGCTTTATTTGGCTCAGGGCTTATAAGAAACATGGCCTAGATCATGTCATTCCTGCATGTGAGAATAGTTGTATCCAGAGAATTGAGGCAAAATGTAGAATATGCAGTTAACATGAATGCAAAAATCTCATTAGAAGGAGAAGAGAAATGGCAAGATGTAAGCCATCAATATTTACAAGGGCTCAAAATCTCACACAGGTTGTATTTTGCTCTATCACAGAGGGTCTCCTTTTCAGTTCTACAATCAATCACTGACTAGAGCACAAAAGCTTCATTCCCCTCAAGCTGGGGAAATCTCTTGCCAAAGTTGCAGAGTTGCCCCTACTGTCTTTTCCAAACTTACAGAAGTTAATTCAAGATTCTTTTCAAAACAATTTTATATTTTTATTGAAAAACATGACAGATTTTAAAAATAAAATGAAACAACGCAACTGAAAGAAAACAACAAAGTGATTAAAACTAACAAAACAAAAATTAAAATTAGCAGAGTTCAAGAGAGTGGGAATAGAGTTAAGACACAACAATTGAACTGACTGTATATTTATCCCTCCCACACTTAAAATCTGCATTGTCCTCAATGCGAGGCAGGATCATCTGGAGATGCTGGTTCCATCAATGATATTATCTCCATGTCATGAGTGATAGGCGCTGGACCTTCATGGAATGGTTTAATCTGATGCCCATTGACATGGAAGGTGCTGTTGCTGTGTTCATCTTTTAGCTGTACTGCACCATGGGGAAACACATTAGTGATAACAAAAGGCCCATCCCATCTAGAACGTAGTTTACCTGCAATGAGCTTGAGGCGTGAGTTAAACAAGAGGACTTTCTGGCCAACTCAGAATTCTTTTCTCGGGATCTACTGGTCATGGAATCGCTTGATTTTCTGCTTGTAGATCCTAGAGTTTTCATATGCTTCCAAGCGGAGTTCATCTAACTCTTGCAGCTGAAATTTTCTCTGCTCTCCTGCTTGGTCATAGGCCAGATTGCACTGCTTAACAGCCCAATATGCTCTGTGTTCTAGCTCCACAGGAAGGTGACAGGCTTTACCGAAAACAATCCTATAGGGAGACATCCCTAAAGGTGACCGGTATGCAGTTCTATGTGCCCAAAGAGCATCCTCAAGGAGGCGGCTCCACTCCTTCCTGCTGGGATTGGTCATCTTTTGCAATGTTTTCTTGATTTCCCTGTTGAACACTTCTACTTGGCCATTTGTTTGGGGGTGGTAGGCAGTAGCAATTCTGTGTGCCACTCCATATTTTTGAAGAAGGGAAGCCATAGCTCTGTTACAGAAGTGACTGCCTTGGTCACTTATGAGTGCTTTTGGCACACCGAACCTGCAGAAAATATTGGACTTCAGAAAGTCCGCAACCACTCTTGCATCATTTGTTCTGGTGGCAATGGCTTCTACCCATCTTGATACATAATCCATGGCCAGCAGAATGTATGAGTAGCCATTGGAGACTGGGAATGGCCCCATGAAGTCTATTCCCCAGACGTCAAAGATTTCACAGAATTGGATGGGTTGCTGGGGCATTTCGTGCCTTCTGTTCATGGCCACCCCTGCTTTTTGGCAGATCTCGCAGGTGGAGACGAATTCATTCGCGTCCCTAAAGATAGTTGGCCAATAGAGGCCACAGTCTAATACTTTCTTGGCAGTCCAAGTGGATCCATAATGACTGCCTCCAGGTGCTGAGTGACAGAACTGGAGGACCGAGTTGGTCTCGGCATCAGGAATGCACTCTTGGAGTACCTCAGGGAAGACCGACTCCCCGGCGACCCAAGCGAAGCTAGAAAGATGGCTAGAGAAGCCTCGAAATACACCCTCGTTGGGCAGCAATTGTATCGAAGAGGTTTCTCCTTCCCATTGCTCAGATGTATAGACAAGGAGGAGTCCAGCTATGTAATCTGGGAAGTCAATGAAGGTGTATGCAGTACCCACATAGGAGGCCGAGCCCTAGCAAGAAAAATTGCCAAGGCTGGTTATCATTGGCTAACTCTGAAGTATGACTGCATGGAGTATGTAAAGAAATGCGACAAGTGCCAAAGATTTGCAGAAGCATATAAGAAACCCCAAGAACAGTTACACTTGGTCACATCACCATGGTCATTCTATAAGTGGGGGGTGGATATCTTAGGCCCTTTCCCGACAGTACGAGGGCAGATCAAATTCTTAATTGTAGCAATTGACTACTTCACTAAATGGGTGGAGGCGGAACTGATCGCCACGATCTCAACGAAAAGGGTAAAATGCTTCTACTGGAAAAAAATCATTTACTGTTTTGGCCTGCCGACTGAAATTGTATCAAACAATGGAACACAATTTGCATCCCAGTCTACAGTTGAGTTCTGCAAACAGTTGAACATCAGACAACTCTTCACATCAGTAGAGCATCCCCAATCCAATGGACAGGCCGAGGCAGCCAATAAAGTCATCCTAAGGGGTTTGCGAAAAGCATTTAGAGAGGCAAAGGGTAGATGGGTGGAAGAGCTCCCGCAAGTACTATGGTCATACCATACCATGCCTTACTCTACCACTAACGAGACACCTTTCCGCTTGACATTTGACATAGAAGCAGTCATTCCAGTGGAGATTGGAGAACCATCCCTATGGATCGCCTTGTTCTAACCTAGTAAAAATGAGGAAGAATTGAGGGCGAACCTAGACCTGCTACAAGAAGCACGGGAAATAGCTCATGTGAGGGAATACACAGTGAAGACCAGGGCAGCCAAACACTAGGACAAAAAACTTGTATCCCGCAAATTCAAGTGCCAAGACCTGGTGCTGCAAAAGATTACACAGACACCGGATAGTAACAGGTTAACCCTAGGTTGGGAGGGCCCTTTCAGGGTGTTTGAAGAGGTAGGAAGAGGAGCATACCAATTGGATCAGTTGGATGGTAAAAGGATCCCACGGACGTGGAATGCAGCGAATTTGCGAATGTACTACAGTTGAAATTCAACAACAGAGTCACATGTAAAAATTGCATGTTAATGCAAAACAGTTCACTGCCAATTTTCCAAATGTCAACCCTAAAGTTAAAGACCCATAAGAGGCCGTCCATTTAAGGTTGGTCTTGGGCACCAAAGCGAAAGACCCGTAGGAGGCCGGCCATATAAGGCTGGTCCTAGGAACCAAATTTAAAGACCCATAGGAGGCCGACCATATAAGGTTGGTCCAAGGCACCAAATTTCAAAGACCGTAAAGAGGTCGGCCATTCAAGGCCGGCCCAAGGCACCAAATTTTGAAGACCCATAGGAGGTTGGCCATTCAAGGTTGGTCCAAGGCACAAAAATTTAAAGACCCAGGAGAGGTCGATCATTCAAAGGGGATTGGGAGGCCAATTTCAATATTGGAACCACAAATTCAAAGGTGAAAAAACCCGCAAAAATGTAAAATCAACTTTATGAGGCTGACCCAACGTGTAAGCGATTAGACTCGAAGGTCCGTCCAAGGGTGAAACTAGCCAAAAGAAAGTTAAAAGGCAGGTACGTCCGCCCATAAATAATATGCAAGGCACGAGAATCGACCGAGATCTATCCAACAAAGACTTTGTCAATCTCACTATTCTCAAACAACTCAATACTATGGGATACATGCATAACCCTTGCAATCAAAAGGTATGCAATTGAGCAAACATGATAGTAGTAAAAAAAAAAAAAAAAAAAGCAGATGCATAAATAATATGCAAGGCGTGAGAATCTACCGATATCTATCCAAAAAAGACTTTGTCAATCACACTATTCTCAAACGACCCAATGCAATAGGGATACATGCATAACCCATTCATTAAAAAAGGCATCCATGAAGAAAAATTGCGCAAACTTGATTAAAGCTAAAAAGTGAGAACATAAGTACCAAAGTTACGACAACAAAATAAAAGCAACATATTGTCAGATACAAACATAGAATCCATATATGAGTATATAAAATAGTTAAGAAACGGGAGAGTTTGGAGAAGAAGGAGCCAAGATTAATTTGCCGTCAATGATCTCTTTAAAAGGACCAGCTTCAGAAGTATCAACATCTGGGTATAGAAATTTAACTTGCTCCAAAGCATGAGAGAAACCCTCCTCGAACTGGTCCACGATCGCCAGGCCTTGCTCAGCCAAAGCATAGTTTTAGATTTGATAGTTTGATCCTTCGCCAAGCTTTCCGCCTTTACCTACGACAAGGCCGACTCAGCAGATGATAATTTCTCCTCAATAGCTAATTTGGCTGCCTCTAGTTCCTTTTTATCCCGCCTCAAGGCTTCCACCTCAGCCTGAAGATAATCACGGGCAATGTCTATTTCTCTTTTGGCCAACATTAGGTCCTTGTTTTGAATTATGGTTCGTTGCAAATCTTCCTGGAGACTGGCTGTAGCGTCCTGATAACTGTTAATCTTACCCTCAACCTCCAGATACGCAGCTGATGAGTCACAATTTATACATCTTTAAGACACCTAAGAAGGGTATTTGCAAGACTATTCTGTGCTTAAGAATTGATTGTTAGCTAAGATTCATTTTATGGGCTTAAATATAGAGAAAATACAAATCTGTGTTAATTCGAAAGTCTTAGCTAATAAAAGTATCAGCCCTTCTTCTGCAGGTCAAGCCGAGTCAACCAAGAGTCAACAGAAGAGCCTCAGCCGAGTTGAAGTCGTCCGGCCAAGACAGAGCTCGTCTCGGCCAACCAGACTCGTCTCGGCAACCCACACCTTGCAGTCCATCAGCCCAATAAAGAGCGGCCCAACTGGTGTGTTTCCACATCGGCTATCCAGCTCGAGGCCAGCTCACCTGCCATGTCACTCTTAGAGAATCTGCCATGTCACGTTGGAAGATCTGCACAGGGGTAGAATAGAACATTCACATTGTAATTCTGTTAGGATATTTTGTAGCGTCACCCAACGCCAAGCAACTCGTGTATATATAGGAGGAGCTGCGCACTTTTTTCTGGTCTTTGAATTCACTTTAATTCCACACTCATTGTATCCATTTTTCTCGCTCCCGCCTCTCCATTTTCACGGTGGTGCACGGTGCTGCATTGGTGCTTCTCTCGATTGAGGAAGTGCAGGTCTAAGACTGGGAAGCTGGACGCGTTTACAGAGGGGACCGATCAGACTCTCGACGACTCTGGTGGAACTGATCCCCGGTAGCTTAGGCTAACGGAGGTGAACCACCACCATCAATCTTGGCGATCGTTGAGGAAGATGGAGCCATCCGAACTCGGGACCCTTTGTATTTGTATTCTGATTCTGTTAATCGATTTCATTCTGCATTTCATATCTCTGTTCTCTTCCTCTTCTTTAATTCACGAATTGAATCGCGATTGCATTTGAGACGTGAACAATGTTAAGCTAAGCCGATTGGAACTGGTTTAACTAATATAGTAGGTAACCATTTAACGATTGTTAATAGGGAACCTAAAATCAGCTCTGAACTTAATCCCTGTCAACTGATGAGGTAGCGATTGCATAAATCCTCGGTATGGCAATGGACGAATATTTGGCGATCGTCATAAGACTACCCAAGGCTGATATGGACTGAGAACTGGAGTGTGGAATCTGGACTGGACTTGGACTAATGGAACTGAACATGAATACAGTTATATAATAATAATAGATAAGTAGTAATAGTAGTATACATTCACTGCATTCATAGTCTTAGTTTATTTTCTACATTACTCGCATCCCAACTCCCCCGTTTACTGCTTTCTTTACTGTTTTCTGGTTGAGACAGAGGTAGTCCCCCTCTGTAGCGTCTGTCTGCACTCAGCCGAGACCAAGCCGGATAGTCTCTGCCGAGACCATCTCTGCTCAGTCTCTGCCGAGTACGACTCGGCCACAGCCAAGGAGAGTCGGCACTTCACATTTCAGATCTGCATTGTTTAACTTGACACTAAATCACAATTGAGCACACTGTGTCCTTGAGAAAAATGACCTAGGGTTGACTATACTATAGTTAGCTTTAGTTATTTGATTAGCGCGTAAAACGACTGTAAAAACGCCCTTTATCAAATTGGCGCCGTTGCCGGGGACACAAGTTCTTTTGTGTCTTTGTGTGCCAAGTTAATGGATGCTGAATCCCGAGTCTGTAAAGTGTCTGTCAAGTCAGTCTATTGAGTCTTTCTAAAATTGTCTGTATCTGTCTTTTGAATAAAATAGCATGCTGATAACACTAACTTTGCATCTTGATAATGGCTAACTTTCTGTTCCATTAGCCATAACACTAGCTCTTATTTTTCTGCATGATTGATTTTTCACAATGCATAACTGTCTCTAACTTTTCTTTATGTAAACCTGCTCTTTACTTTCTGCATATCTGACTTTGTTTCATTCTATAATCTCTATTCTCTTTTGTCTCAAAAAAAAAAAAAAAAAAAAAGGAGACCGAAGAGGAGTCGGCCAAAGAGGACCGAGAGAGTAAGAAAGGATCCAAGTTCACTCGGCCAAGTAACCAAGAGCCAAGGTCGAGACAGTTTAAGATTAGCCTCATGAGTTTTCATGTTCTTATCAGCCAACAATTGGTTCTAAACGCCCAAACTCTACTTCAGTAGCGTGGGCCAATACCAAGGAATATCCAACATACCTCTATAGGGCCGCAAAGGTGCCAAGACCTCGAGTCGCTTAACATTGTAATTATCAGAAACAACTGTAAGACTTTGATCAACCACCCGACCTATAGGGAACGAAGGAGCCCACATTGAGGGTTTGAAGGGACGGCTGGCTAGAATCGTATCCTAGTCATTTGACTCAGAAACGCCTCCGATCCAGGGAGCAGGTTGCTCATCGTCCATATCAAGTGCGCTTTCTGGGACGCTCTTGATCCCTACCATCATTCTCTACAGCACGCTTTTCACCAACATCAGGGTTGGTGTTAATAGGAAAATGAGAGCCCACAAGAGAGTCTAAAATAACCATGGGTGGCGACTAGGAGGCATCCTCAGCAGGTGATTGGGAAGCACCCTCAAGGTGAGCAACCGACAATGGAGCCACTGGGGCGGCCAGTCCAACATCGACAAAAGTTATGAACTGCACCCCTTTTTTCTTTAGGCTCCTAAGAGCTTGAGCAGAAAAACCTGTAGCGGAAAAACATACATTAGCAAAGCACAAGGAACAAAAGTAAAAGAGGCACATGAGTCACCAATCTGTGCCTTTTATGAGATCGACACTTGACAGGGTAGGCATATCGCCTAGCTCCTCTACAAACTCGGCTTCCCACTCTTCTAAGTCGTCCCGGTCGATCGAGACTGGAAGGGTGGGTTGCGGGGTCCAGTATAAAGGGAAGAAAGGTTCCCCAGAATTATCCATCAGAAGATTAGGTCTTGCATCGCCAGGAGCCACTCGAAAAAAATGATTCTTAAAAAGTTTGTAACTCTAATGGAATGGTTTCAATAATCTCCGTTTTGGTCGGTTGCTAAGAGAAGTCCATCCTACTTTCTCTGCCCGACGGACAGAGAAGAACCAAAAGAAGACGCCAAGTGAAGGAGCCCTCCCCATATCCTCGCATAAGAGCTCGAAAGCTCTTACGAAGGCCCAACCGTTCGGGTGGAGCTGAGTAGGGGCAACGTTTAAGGCACACAGCATTGACCATTCAAAATGCGTAAAAGGAAGCTGCACGCCTAGTTTGAGGGGAAGGGTTTCATAAAAATTAAAGAAGGCGTCCTCACGGTCGGCCGGCCGCCGATTGACTGATTCACCATCACGGCAAGGTGAGACCATAACAGATCAAGGACCATGCTGACATATCGCGTCAGCCATACCCAACAAAGAACTTGAACGTGTAAGAACATAGGAGATCTTCACGACCGCAAAGTCAACCCATGAAAAAGATTCTTTCGAAGAATCGTCATTGTTGTTATCTCAATACCAAATCTCGAAAGGAAACCCCTCGCTTGCTTCAAAGCCAGAGTAGTGAGATGATCGACTTCCTTGCACGGAGGAGTCGACCTTAGAAGTGGTCCCACCTGGAGACTGGTCTCTCTGAGGAAAGGAACCAAGTATTCCATTCGAGGGGCTCATTGCAACGAAATACGCGAAGGTCAAAGTCAGACCCAAGCCAAGGGATGATTATCTCATAGGCGAGAAAACTAGACAGATGATACCCAAAAGAAGAACCCACAGAATGTAGTAGAAAGTATGTTAAAGCAAAGAGTAGTGGCATTACCTCGTTTCGTCATGACGAAGAAGACGAAAGCATTGAAGTCTGGAAATGGGGAGTGCGAGGGATCCCAAACTGGCACAGAGAAATACGAAGAAAAAGAGAAAGAAAACGAGTAGCGTAGAATAACAACAGTTCAAAAACTCGTTTCAAAACTAAAGTAATGTGGGATAGTAATTGTTACATCTATTAACTAAGGATCTGGAGCGACGCGCATTGAATGACAATTGAGATGTGAAAGGCGAAGGGACGCACACGCGTCCCTAGGACCTAGTGCACGAAACTAAGAGTCGTATTTTTTCTCTTAGAATCCCAATACGTGGGAAATGGCCAAAGTGCATGGATATACGGATACTGGCTGGCCGAGATGAAAGCTTAAGTCTTGTGGACAAAGCTTGAGGGGCTGTGTACCGGTTGGCCTAACCGATTGGGAGCTTGCATGTATGTACTATCATATGGTACGTTATACCTTTGCAGAGCAGAGGAGCCTCGTGCTTGACATGTCAGAATACTGGTTTTACAGTGTCGTTTTGCCTCTGGCGTGTCTGGTACCTTTGTTTGGTGACATAGAATCCTTGTCTGGTTATTATATATATATATATATATATATATATATATATATATATATATGGGCATGGGGTATCAACACAGAGAGTATTGTATTTGTGTTCAGGAAAGAACAAAAATCAATTAAAAATTATAATTATAAATATCAAATACTTTTCAATAAAATTAAAATTTGTATAAAAAGAGCATATAAACATGTTATTTTACATTTATCTACTACTTGAATAGATAGTTTTACCAAACACTTATAATTTCAATAAGCTAGTTTAACAACTTTCAGTTATTATCTATTAGCTTTCAACTAGTAGCTAACTTTTCAGCTACGTTTTCCAAACATAGCCTAGGTCTATGTATGATAGAAGACATACCACTAAGATAAATGTAGTTGATTATCTTCCAAAAAATATATTGACTACCCTAAGACAATTGTAAATATTAAAACACTAACAAATTAAAAATTTTCTTTAAGGATTTAACTCTTCTAAAATAAAATGGTAGATTCTAGAAGATAAAATACAATTATAATTGTTGATTAAAAAATTTAATGATTGAGGTTTTAACAACTTCATTAGCCAAGAGGCTAGGACGGGTCCTTGTTAGAGTTTGAGGATGTGGAATCAAGACCCACACTTCGCTTGAGTCGCTTAGAAATGAGGTAGAGATCTATCTCAAATTTCATGTATCTTTGTCTTTCACGGTGAAGAGATGTACTAGGAGTGGCTATAACTTACCTTTAGGTGAGAAAGCTTAGTATGAGTGATTGGGTCTCCCATATAGCACTCAATATCATTTGGATCTTCAACTAAGTATTCAAGATTCACCTCATAGTTTTCCATAATGAGAGGGGTAACAAAACGAAACATAGAGTATGGTAAAAGGACATTAAAGTTTAATTGCGCAAGGGAAGGGTAAATAGAACTCTTTTAGTTTTAAAAATATTGTTTTAGTTTGTGGGCTTTGCTTTGCTTGGCAAAAGAGAGACTTAAGTGAAGCTTCCTACTCATGAAACCAATGGATTTCCTTCCCCTTAATATCCAACCCAGAAAAATTCTCCAAGGCTTCTTTCTAAGTGTTGTTTCAACTTGAAGCCTTCAAGAGTGGAGTGATAGGGCTTTTCACATAGTCTTTCAAACTCTACTTTCTTTAGAGCTTTGCATTTAAGATGAACAAAGACATTCTTTCACTTATACTCCATCGTTTACTTTCCTTTACAAAGATACTAAGCATCACATTTAACATTGTTTTCTAGACACAATCTAAATTTTTGCCAAAGGTGAAGTAGACATTGAATTTCATCTCCAATTCTCCAAGGAAGAGGATGATCTCCTTAGCACTTTTGATTTCCATCAAAGCAAGAGAGTAATGCAGGCATCATCTTTCTCTTATGTATAGAGCCATTACCCTTTTAAGTCCTTCTCACAGTCTATCTTTCCACATTTTGCAAACTCGAGGCTTTCTTCATATTTGATGCTCAACTCAATAAGAGTTCGCCATGTGCTATAAGGTCCCTAACACTTGGGCTTCATGTCATGCTTATAGAAAATAGTAATATACTTACTCCTATTGCACTTTCGAATAAATGGATAATGATGCATGTACTTCATATTTGGAGGCTTGTAGATCCATACATTAACTTTTAAAGAAAACTTCCTCTGTTAGACGATAGATGCATATATATGGGTTCATTTATATTGTGCTCATTCTTCTTTTTTAAGAAGTACTTGTACTTACCTTTTTCTAAAACGTTTTAGACATGAGAGACACCTTATCGTCTATTGAGCCACTAGAACTTTTGTTTGAGCTTTCTAAATCTAATTATTCCTTTATAGCTTTTCTTTTATGCTTTATTTCAATTTTTTCAGTCCTTTTGTGACTTTATTCTTCTATCTTGAGAGCTAGAGGATGAGAACCTAAAAGTATCACCATCTCAAATCTTGTCTTTTGTTTGTTGTCTTTTATCTTATTTCTCTTAAACATGTGTATCTCATGAACTCTTAGAGCTCTAAGTAATTCATCTAGGGTTAAGGTCTTCATGTCATGAACCTCTTGGATAGCAATACTCTTAGGTTCTCACACTTTTGAAATACTTGTTGGAACTAAAGACATAAAAAACTCTATCTCCTAAGAATGTTTTAATAATAATAAAGACTACTAAAATTATACTAACTAATAGTGTGTTACATGTGTAGTTATATGCATATACAATATGTTTTATGTCTATAACTAAGATAAACATTGTCCAAATATATGTCTTTATAAAATCTCAATTATATCTTTTTATAAAATATCTAAACATGGTTTCAATGAACAAGCATCCAAATCTCTCTTTAGACGATAAATTTATTCATTGCACATCTTTCTATTAGTAACAATTAAATACTTATTTATATATATATATCCATCTTTTTGAGAAAGCAAAATGGTACTTCCAGTACCTCTCTCTATGAAAAATCACCCAAAACATTTTAAAATGGTTTTATGTAACAAAGACATTTTCATTACTATCATTTAATGAAAATGGAATATCTCTCGTATCCTAGCATCCCCGAGCATGGAAGCAAGTCAACATATCAAACTTTCCCAATAAATTGTGAAGAAAAGAGAAAAAGGCGAAAGAAACTTTTTGTCTATAGAAAAGTAGAAGTACATTTTTAGGTATGTTAAAAATACACTTCCTATCAACAAGTTTCTCTCTCCATAAAAAAAACAAATCTCTATCCAAAGAAAACATGAAGGATATCTCATACATTTATTGCAAAAATGATCACAAACTCCTTCCTTTGTATATGATTATATCTTCTTCATTCCAATAAAAGTAATATTTATCAATAGAAGCAGTAGAGAAGAGAAAATAGAACAATGTGAACTTATGAATACATAAATTATTGGACGATCTCAACTTTCAAACTTCTTTGTGTTTACAAAGTTGTGTCTTTAATCACAAAAGTTTTATATTCTTACTTATGTGAGTTATATCTTATAAAACTCTTTTTATCTTGTGAGAGCTTAAAGAAGTTTTGTGTTTAAGAATTCTTGGTTTTTGTAATATGGTATAGAGATTACAAATGGTTAAGGTTTGAAGAGACTAATAAGAGTACTTGTTATAAGTCAATTTGACTTAGTAGAAAATCCTTTAGTAAAAGAGACTGGGCGTATCTTTGAGTTATAAAATGACCCAATATAATTTTTTTTGTGTGATTCTTTCTCCCCTTGTCATAACTTATCACATTTTTAATATTGGACACATTGCACTAAGTTCTTGTTAATTAACTAATATACCTTGATTGGAAAAAAAGACCGAAACTTCACAAACACACAATTTGACCACCTTCTTGTGTATTCTCTCGTCATTTCAAGACTATCCAAAATCTTGAGACTGTTCTAAGCTTTGGTGAACTTATACCTAAGAAATTAAAAACCACTGGGAATGGTTTGGAAAAGTCCAAAGATTTCATCAATGGTTCACCTTCCTTTATCATGAACATCTTGTAATATCTTTGGAGGGTGGTAACCTTTTTTAGCTAAACATCCTTAGTTCCTTCACAAGTAATCCTAAGATTACCCTACATCTCTTTTATTGTCCTGTAGTTGCAAAACTTGTTACATTCATATTTAGATAAAACACAAGTTATGATATACCATGCTTTGGCATTGAGTTGGAGTATATTGAAATCACCCTAATTATACTCGGATCTAGTTTAATGATGACTAAATCTCCATGAGTAATGATTCTCCAAACATTGTATTGAGTAGACTTTATGTACATCTTTATATGATCATGTTGATATATATAGTCTTCTTCGTTGAAGGTTGAAGACCTTAATAGGGAGGCTACTTCAGGAATGAACTATCCTTCAAGATTTTTCATAATAGATCTTTGTCCTCTAACATTGTTAAGTGCTAACTCTTAGAGACTGACCTTTAGTATCAAACTATAGAATACAAGAAAACACAAGAAGGAAGGTTGAATTGTATTTTAAGAATTTCTGAAATATGTAAGTTCGTCTTAACTATCAAATAGAGGTGGCAAAATGAGTCGGTTGACGAGCCAAGGAGAAAAAAAGAGCTGGCTTGACCAGACCTAATTTTCATATGGGTCGCTATTTTGCTTAAAATATTTAAATTTTCAAAGGAAAAAATTAAAAAATAATAGCATGCTATATGGAGCTAGTTTTTTTTGGCCCAGTTTAGCCTATGTGAGCACACTCATGCCAAATTGACCCAATTCTATATGGGTAAATTTTTTAAGCCTGATCCATTAGACTAGAACTATTTTGCCACCTCTATTATCAGATGATACTATTAGATTTTGGAATTCAAGGATTTATCTCTTTCAAGAATGAAAACAATTAAGATTTTTTTAAAAGATAGTTTTAAGACAAAGTCTCAAAACAATATAAATAGAAATAAACAAATATATAAAAACATAAAGTTTTTATATTGGTTTTATCTCTATCTTGAGATTATGTCAAATTCTTGGTACATAACCAAGTTTCCACTTATTATATCATAGTTACAAGTATTGTTTACACCAAGCCTCTTTAGGCTTTAACCAATTTCATTTAAAAATGGATAAAGGTAAAGCTAATTGATTGTTTCGTCTATCAAACAAATATACAAAGTCTAGATCAAGTCTTTTCTCATTTAGAGATTTTACACTTAAAAGGAATGCACAAGAAATCTTAGTTCATTTTTAGATACGTTCTTTAACTCGTGATCTACAAAATACAAAAGCTCTAGTATTTATAGACATGCTTCAAAAGATGACTACTATGAGTTCTTTGAATCTTCCTTCATCCTTTGACCTTCAACAAAGAGTAAGTGTCTATTGAGGCATTAAATACTACATTAAATATCTTTCACAATCTAACCACTTTGATAAGATAAAAACATCTTGTTTATCATGCCTTTTAATGTAGTAGGTGAGTTCAGAGCATTGACTTTTAGTCAAAGCTTCTTTGATACACCTTGATACTTAATAAGATGTTGGAATCCTTTTCTTAATTCATACACATATTTAACTTTGCAGCATATAATTCGTAAGATTATAACTAAGAAATTATGTTAGCCTTCACTTGTATGGGACAATTTCTATCGTTTTTCATCTAAAAAATGTACTTAGTCTTTCATCTTTAAAACTTAATCTTTTGTTTGCTTAAATAAAAATAATTGAAGGTCTTAATTCATCATTTGTTTTAACACTCCCACACCACAGTGTACCAATGTTTTAATCTTTACTATGAGAGGTTGTTCGCATTTAGTATCTGATTGTACCTCAAATTAGATTGTCTCCAAAAGAAACTTATGGGAAACAAAAAAAAAAGAGAAGAAAATATAACATTCTTAATGCATATACATAATACATTAGCAACATTGAGCCATAAACAACCCTCTACCAAGTATTGCACATTAAGGACCCACACCAATAGAGACTAATGTAATATCCCGATTTTTGTGTCATTATTATTATTGGTTGTTAAGTTTTACTATCTTTTGGAATAATTATATTTTATGCATAATTAAATAGATTGTATTTTTAAGAAAATAAGTGTTATTGAGAAAATAATTAAAGATCAGATAATATTTGATTTCAAATATACAACTTTTAGATATTTATATTATCTTTATATTTAACATATGTTTAACAAACTTTCAAATATAATTACAAATATTGGAATATTTTAAAAAAATATTATCTATATTTGAAAACATTATCTTTAGAAATAAGAGATATTTGATAGCATCTAAATATTTAGCAATCTAGCTCAGCTCACTCTAACGCTTATAAGAAAGGGGGCTAGCATAACCCTTAGTGTGTTAGAAACTTTTCTTTTATACTCTTTTGTGCTACTATAGCAAAGGACAAAGGAGGATCATCCTAAGGACATCTCAAAGTCTTTGTTCTATACCTTTTGGGCAAGAGAGAGAGAAATCTTGCTCAAGATTTTAGGTATGAATGTGGGTAGAAGGGTTGACCCCATACCTTAGTTGGTTGCTTGTGTTTGACTCAATTGACAAAATGTTTGGTTGTTTATTTGTGGTTGCTTGTCTCTATCAATTGATTAAGTATATAAGGCTCTTAATTTTGTGATTGTGGAATAAAATGGGTTGTCCTTAGAACTCCAATCTGTCATGTTTGTTTGTCTCTCCTAATTGGTAGAGCACATTACTTTTAATCTTATGGTCATGGGTTGAGGGGTTTCCCTTAGAACCCCATTTATATTATTTGGTTGTTTGGATGTCTTTGAATGAAAGATTAAATTCCTTAGACTAGGATAAAATTTATGTGTTAATTGTTGTGAATTTGGTTGATTTTGTGAGAGCATACCTATCTATGTGTTTAGTTATATTATCGAGAATTCATTTATGTTAAGTTATGATGGAATTATACTATGTGTATATGTGGTGATAGAGAAGAATTGCATCATGAATTATAAGATAAATTGAGAAATAAGCTAATGAGGATGAGTGTTGACGGGTTACTTAAGCCAAAAGATAACAAAAATGAGCTCGGGCAACACTTGTCAAGTGAGTGACCTGATCCAAAAAGGGAAACGATAATGAGTAAGCTACATCATGCACATATATTAAAGACAAATGTGTGAGGAAGTGGATACGAACCCAAATTGGTAAGGTCACTAGGCCTCTTGGGGGCTACTCAGTAGTCAACCTCCAATGGCCATGTCCGTGTCTGATCCCACATGCCAGATCATACATGTAAATTGAGTAAATCCTGGCGCGTTATTAGAGGATATCATGTTAGAGTAAAACAAGTCAATTAGAGGGTTGAGCTGTGTTGTGGATAATAGATTGGTTCTATATAATCCGAAGTAGAGACTAGGTTGCATCGTTTTTATTCATCTGCATTCGAATAAATGTATATATGTAATTGTTATATTCTGTTATGTTTGCGCTTTTATCTATTGTATGGTATTGTGTGAGTGCTACTTACATTGTACTCGTACCACGAGCTGAGTGAAATATGTTTTTCACTCCCTTTTGTTGTTATTTGTTTTCGTGGGCTGAATGCTAATTGCAAGTAGCGTTGAGAAAGAAATTGAAGATTGAGTTACTATTGCCTTTATTGTTTTGTTTTCTTAGTAGTATGATATATGAGACTTTACTATGATAAGTTGTAACATCGAAGCTATATCTTTGTTTTGATTAAAGTTTTACTCTATATTATTTTAGATTTTAAGGATATGGTATTTGGAAAGTCATTGCTTTTTAATTTGATTTGATTTGGTTTTTGCATTGTTTAAAAACATAAAATCTTTACCTTTTGAAATAAATAAGGACATAATTGAAATTTTAATTTTTATATTTTCTTTTACTAAGTATAAATAATAGAGGGATAAAGGGTATGATGACTAACAAAGTGCCAAAGGTTTTATAATTTTTAATATACAATGACTAAAATGATAAAAATTCATAATCTATAGTTGGACAAACAAACTTCATTAGATAACATTCTTACATAACTAATAAAGTGAACAAACAATGACAATACATAAAGACAACATACAAGAACAATACAAATATAAAGAGTAAACACGAACAATGAAAAATGCAAACACAAACAAATACAAAGACCAAACACAAGAACAATGCAAATAAATGCAAACAATGAGAACAGTTCAAACATAAGCAAAACACAAGGAACAAACACAAACGATGCATATACAAAGAACACATTTATACATGAGAGAGATAGATAACAAAACCCAAAATAATGACACATCAAATGATTAGAATGAGAACTACAAAAATTAACACTTGAATGATGAGAACCTTGGAAAACCTAGGCAACAACGGTACAAGAAATATAGAAGGAAAAGAATGCAAAGATTTTGGAGGGAGATGGAAAAGTTTAAGGGTTTTTAGATCGATATATTATAATCTATTTAGAATATTATTTTCTAAATAAATTATACTAGTAACTAATCTAAAAATAACTTTCTTTGGATGATTTACAGTACAACTAATATAAAAAATCTGACTAAAAATTTTAAAAATTAACCACATACTAGATCAATTATTTAAAAATCAATCTAAAAAACACTTTTTAAACACCTTATGTAACAAATCTAGAAAACGCATTTTATATCAATTCTTTAATGACTAATCTAAAATCTATATCTTAATATTACACAGACGTCGTTATTTCATATACTAGATCAGCTATCTTAATTAAAACCGATGTAAATTGTCTGATATAAAAAACTTCTTTTAACAATTAACTAAGAGCCCCAACGCTCTTAGATGCGAGATCATTTGTCATTTGACATGGTTTTCATTTCGGACAAAATAACATACATGTGTTGGATTGAAAGATCTTTTTATTTAAGACTAAGCATGTATCAGCAAACAACAATCGCTGAAACCTCGATCAATGACTTCATTTGTTTCACGTGCATATCAATCCAAATTCAGACTCTAAGGACATATATACGCCCCTTTCACAATGCACAATACAAATGCACTACCTGTGTGCATCGCACCGACAACCAAATTGAGTGCAACTTAGTATATCATTGGATATGTTACGTCGGTAAGTAAGATGAACTTAACAGTACATACGAATAAAGGATAATCCTCATCTTATATGTCAATTTTATAAAATTGAATAAATCTTAAAGTCACATTTTAAAGATGTTATGAAAGTTTATTTAAGTATATAAGTAGATATAAATAATATAAATAGAGTAAAGCCACATTAACTGGAAATTTTATGTCAATTAGTGAAATGATATAAATAATGTATATAAGTAGAGGTAATTCTCACTTTACAAATTGATTTTGTATGATTGAGTTAGATCTAAACTCGTGTTCTTAAATTTTAAATTCTTGATTAATATTTTTAAGATACATGTTTAAATTAAAACAGGTATTTTTTAATTAGAAAGTGTAAAAATTGATTTTCTAATTTTTATTAGTGACTTGAAAACTGAAAATGACCCCAAATGCTGTCTTCCTGCAATAGGGTTCAGTACTTCAGTGGGACTGGTTGGAAACCCCAAAAAAAACAAAGATAATTGAACCACTTTTCCTCAAGAAGGTCCTTTCAAAAGCACAGGCTAGCCAAGTAGCCATGATGGCGACATGGTCTTTGTTTTTATTCAAACGTACAAGACAAAGAGGAGGTTTTGTAATGGAGGACCATCTTGAAAATAGGTGAAAGCGAGGCGTGATGAAAAGGAACTTGACCCTAACCGCGACTTGTCGGTAGAACCAACACTATAAAGCATTCTTAATCCTAAGAACAAAGGAAAATTTCTCACAATGAGAAGACTTTATTAAATTCGAAATTGTGAATTCTGATTGATTACAAAAACTTATTTATATACTTAATTAGGCTTACTAGAAGTTAAAGCCCAATAATATTTTAATTGGCATAAAATCTTAATCAATCAAAATCTTTAATTTCTATCTAAAATTTCAATCTCTATCTAAAATCTCAATCTCTATCTCTATCTAAAATCTCAATCAAAAATCTCAATAAAAAATCTCTATCAAAAATCCCTATCAAAAATCCCTATCAAAAATAAAAAATCTCTATTTCTATATAAAGTAAAAAATCTCTAACTAACTAATTAGCTCAAATTACATGACAATGACTTTGAGTTTTATTTGTGTTCTTTAAGATGGACTTCATTCTTCTTCAACTTGCAATAAAGTGACACATTTAATGCAATCTCTCACCACTTTACTCTTAAGTTTTCCTTAATTCCCGAATTCAGGCCCGACACGGATTGTTTCATCGTTTTTGTTTTGGACCTAGTCGTGGAACTTCCAGTGTCGCACAAATTATCTTTATCTTTATCAGTTGGGTTTCCATCAAGTTCTAACCAGCTTGTTATTTTAATTTGATTTAAAATTATAATTATGTTACATATTTTTATTTATATATTTATTTTATATAAAAATAAAATTAATTATATAAATTTAATATATATATATATATATATATATAAAAAGAGAGTCAATTAATAAACTATATGAAATAGCTATATATAACTCAAATCTAGCTTACTTGATTTATTATAAACTAAATTTAATGAACTAATTATTAAATTAAATTTCAAATTAATTTTAATTTAATTTGATTGATTATAAATTAATTATTAAATTAAGTCTCGAACTAATTTCCATTTAATTTAGTTGATTGCAACCCAAAGTCTGAGAGAAAAAGTAAAAAGGCTAGGGTTGCCAGTAATTGAGTATTTTCATTTGTATCCAATGTTATTGGGGGGCACTTTCATAATTGTTTAGGTACCGTTTGAAATGAAAGTTATCTTCCAAGAAATATTGCTAAAACTCCGAATTTTCTGTTGACTCAGTAACAACAATGAATAAAAAAGTTTCTGAAGTGCAACTTATAAAACATAACAGATGGTATTCATGTGTTAAGCTTAGGTTTACAAATAATAGAATGTATCTTACAAATTTAAAATATATGAAAAAAGAGATGTTCTCATTTGGACAATTCAATGTCCTCTACTGTAATGCAACTAGAAAGTCTTCTCATAAGCTTTTGCTCTCTTCCTTTTGCGTTTTGAAAATTAAATATGCAATTCATCGATGGAGTATAATTAAGATGGTTAAGTAGGATGCGTTGTAAACTACTTACTACTGTCTTCAATTCTTACATATAAAAATAAATAAATTATAAGCATAATAAGTTTAGAAGTGTTAGTGGACAACATTGATGGGAATTGGATATCTCTAAAGACCCTTGTCAGTGAAGCATAAAAGGTACTGTTCTATGATTCATTTTCTCAGAATTGCTTCTAAAAAATAATGCAATAGACTTCTGACATTATGCTCCACGGTTATCTGGTTGAACCCTCTATTAATATGAATTAGGTAGCTTGCAAAACTGTACGGGTCGGTAAGGCCGGCCGACTCCTATTGATAGCATGACGGTCGGTTGAGGCGACCGACAGATACAACGATGGCGGAAAACTGGGAGAAAAACGTCAACTTCAAGATGTGACAAGATAAGACACCTGTCTGCAGGAAGGGGTAGGAAGTCGGCCTGTGACAGAGAAGTCACCTCTAGCGAAGCTTCCTTTTCTGACACACCTTTCATGGAGAAACGAGCCATCCACGTGGAAGGAGGACAAAGCAAGCCTATAAATAAGGATTTGGGGAGCACAAGAAGGCCATCGGGAGTTCTAAGCAAACGGGAACAGGAAAATAGTTCATAGAACATAGAAGAGTCCTAGCGAACTAGAACATTGGCGCCCACCGTGGGGCGAGGTAAACTTCCACTCCCACTACCCTAACCTGAATAAGAAGGACAGGATGCCTGTGACTAGAAACCAGGCCAGCTCAACCAACGGAGGAGATGAAGATGCCTTCCAGAGGTTGCTTCACACGGTGGCATCACTACAAGCTCGTAGTGATGAACAGTCCCGCCTAAGCGAGGAAGCAGAAAGGAGATTCAGAGTAGCTGAAGAAAGACACCAGGAGGCCCTCAGAAGGGCACAGGAGAGAGCAGATGAACTGCAACAGCAGCTAGAAGCCCTGAAGGAGGTCCGCGAGAAGGAAGCCCCCACCCAGCAAGAAACTCCTTCAAGTTTCTGGGGGCAACCATTCAACCAAGAAATCGATGAAACCAGGATTCCCCCAAATTTCAGAGAAGTCATGGTGGAAACTTTTGATGGATCCCAGGACCCTCACGCTCACCTGCAGGCTTTCCAGACGCAGGTGTACATAAGCGGAGGAAATGATAAACTGAGCTGTAAACTTTTTCCAGGAACGCTGAGGGGCGTGGCAATGCAATGGATGGCGACATTGCCTCCGAGGACAATACGGACATTCGACGATTTGGCCGACGCATTCATATCCCAATTTGCAGCCAATAAGAAGAAACAGCTGGAGGTGGCCGACCTCTTTGACATACGACAAGCAAGGGAAGAGAGCCTCAAAAGCTACCTAGCTCGGTTTAACACGGCGACCGTGCAGGTAAACGACCCCGACCAGAAATTTTTCGTCAAGGCTTTCCAAAAGGGCTTAAGGGCAAGCTCGTTCAGCGACTCTTTGGCACTGAAGCGGCCAAACAGCATGGCCGAGATTAGAGCCCAAGCAGAAAAACATATAGAAGTGGAGGAGGACCAGGCGGAGCGGTTGGCAGACGAGCGGGCTCAGAGCGGAAAGAATGAAGGACGAGCAGCATTACCCAAAACAGAGATGTCAAGACGAGGGGAAGCAAAGGACAAACACTTCACCCAATTAAACGAAAAGAGAGCCCAAATACTGAGGGAAATATGCCACACAAGAATGCTACGCTTTCCCCCGTCCTCCGAGGGACGAGTGATGGGTAACAATCATTCCGAGTGGTGTGAGTTCCATCGCACCATGGGACATTCCATGGAGGCATGTTGGACCCTGAAAACCCAAATAGAGCGGCTCGTACAGGGGGGAAAACTGACCCAGTACGTTAACACTCAAGGGCATTGGACGAGGGGAGAAGGAAGCCAAGGTAGGCGGCGGAGTAGGTCCAGGCAGAACAGCCCGACCCCTCACAAAGGGGTCATCTCGACCATCGCAGGGGGAGCACGAACCCGACTTCAGCAAAGCAACCGGCCCCGGGGAGAAGTCCAGGCCGTATTAACCGGGGCAAACATAACGCCGCTGGGAAAACGAATAACAGGACCTGCTATCACCTTCACGGAGGCAGACCGCAGAGGGCCTGAAACGGGGAATGACGAACCAATGGTTATATCTGTCACAGCCGAACAGTACAAGATCGAAAGGGTATTGATAGACCAGGGAAGCTCGGCCAACATCCTTTATTGGGTAACGGCCCAGAAGCTAGGAGTAAGAAGGCTCACTAAATGCGAAGGCGTCCTCTACGGTTTTGCAGGAGAACGGGTCCCCATTATGGGAACGGTCGAGATCCAAACTACGTTCGGAGACAAGGAAGGCTCAAAAACAATACCCGTTATGTACACAGTGGTGAACAGCGAAGCTTCCTACAACATCATTATAGGACGACCGGCCCTGAACAAACTAGAGGCTGTCGTCTCCACCTACCATCTTTGCCTGAAGTTCCCGGTCGGCCGAACCGTGACGACCGTCTAGGCAGATATGGCAACAGCCAGGAAATGCTACGAAGACAGCCTGAAGATAGAACTAGAAGCCCAAGGCGGCAAGGTGAATGTCCTGGATATAGATCTCGACCCAAGACACTTTTCTGAAGAAAGAGGACCTCATCCTTTGGGAGAATTGAAGGAAGTGCAGATTGGAGCCTCAGCTGACCAGAAAACCCGCATTAGTACCACCTTGGGTAAGGAAAGGGAGGAGTTACTCATCTCAACCTTGCGAAGGAATGTAGACGTCTTCGCATGGACGGTAAAAGACATGCCAGGACTCGACCCCCTTTTCGTGTGTCATAAGTTGTCAATCCAATCTGGGTCCAAGCCGGTGGCCCAGAAAAAACGAAAACAGGGGGAAGAGAAAAGAGCCGCCATCAAAGAGGAGGTGGAAAAACTTCTAGCGGCTGGCTTCGTGAAGGAAGTTCAATATCCCGCCTGGTTGGCCAACGTAGTCATGGTTAGAAAGGCAAATGGTAAATGGAGAATGTGCACCGACTACACTGATCTCAACAAAGCTTGCCCGAAAGATCCCTACCCTCTTCCGAGCATCGACCGGCTAGTGGACGAAGTATCAGGACAAGCCTTACTAAGTTTTATGGACACATATTCCGGATACAACCAAATCCGCATGCACCCGGATGACGAAGAGAAAACCGCTTTCATAACTGAAAGAGGTGCTTTCTGCTACAAAGTCATGTCGTTCGGATTAAAAAATGCAGGGGCTACTTATCAACGGCTAATGGATAGCGTGTTCAAGGAAATAATAGGAAAAGACCTGGAGGTATACGTGGACGACATGGTAGTCAAATCCACGGAGGCCGAAACACACTTCCACACGCTTGAACGAGTTTGCTCTATTCTACGGAAAAATCGCTTAAGGCTAAACCCAGAAAAATGTTCTTTCGGGGTTAAGGCCGGAAAGTTCTTGGGATTCATGTTAACCGAACGAGGAATTGAAGCCAACCCCGACAAGTGCCAAGCCATCTTGGACATGAGAAGCCCCCAAAACCTAAGGGAAGTACAACAATTTATGGGAAGAATAGCTGCTCTATCCCGTTTTATCCCAAGATCGGCCGAAACCGCTCTGCCAATATTCGGAACACTGAAAAAGGGAAAATTCACATGGACAGACGACTGTGAGAGAGCTTTTCAGAGCCTGAAAGTGTCACTATCGGCACCCCCAGTACTAACGCGGCCGACTCCAGGTAACCCACTTCACCTTTACCTTTCGGCCTCAGAAAAGGCCATTAGCTCTGTTTTGATACAGGAACACGAAGGGAGACAACAGCCGATCTATTTCGTGAGTAAAGTGCTACAAGATCCCGAGACACGATATTCGAAGATGGACAAAATGGCATTAGCTTTGGTGATAACTTCCCGAAGATTGAGGCCGTACTTTCAAAACTTCAAAATAGTCGTAAAAACGGACCTGCCTATACGACAAGTCTTGGGGAAACCCGACCTGGCTGGACGAATGGTAGCTTGGAGCATACAGCTCTCGGAGTTCGACATAACCTTTGAAAGTCGGGGGAGGCTAAGGGCACAAGCCTTGGCCGACTTCGTAGTCGAAATGACACCGGCCGCGGAAACGGACGAGGATGAAGAATGGCTCCTTTCGGTGGATGGGTCATCCAACCGCACAGGAAGTGGAGCAGGGATAATCCTGGAAGGACCGACCAGGGCTCTCCTCGAACAATCTTTACATTTCGAATTCAGGGCTAGCAACAATCAAGCGGAATACGATGCACTACTGGCAGGAATGAAGCTTGCCAGAGAAGTAGGAGCGAAAAGGCTCACAGTCAAAAGTGACTCCACACTAATCACAGGACAAGTGAATGGAGAATATCAAACGAAGGACCCCCAGTTGGCCAAGTATTGCGAACAAGCAGCATCCGCTGCCTCAGCGTTCGACAAATTCACCCTCCTACACGTCCCCAGGGAACAAAACGAAAGGGCCGACTTATTGGCCAAACTTGCAAGCACCAGAGGAGAGGACAACAGAAGACGGTCATTCATGAAAACTACAAGCCCCCTGCCATAGAATAAGGCGAGATCCTAAGTATTGACGGTCGGACGACATGGATGACGCCTATCCTCGACTATCTCCAAGGAGGCCGCCCCGATAGCACAGAAGTACAAAAAATAGCCAAAGAAGCCGCCAAGTATACCATACTGGGGCAACAGCTATACAGAAGGGGATTTTCTTTTCCCCTCCTCAAGTGTTTGGACGAAGCGGACTCGACGTACGTCCTGAGAGAGGTACATGAAGGAATCTGTGGCACTCACATAGGAGGAAAGGCACTAGCAAGCAAGGTAGCCAGGGCTGGGTATTA
Source organism: Mucuna pruriens (assembly GCA_025330945.1). Taxonomy (NCBI): domain Eukaryota; kingdom Viridiplantae; phylum Streptophyta; class Magnoliopsida; order Fabales; family Fabaceae; genus Mucuna; species Mucuna pruriens. Next base: position 3,616,810 of record JAENHJ010000544.1, read on the forward strand.
CTGGCCGACTTTAAAGAAAGACTGCATGGATTATGTAAAAAAATGCGACAAGTGCCAAAAATTCGCCGAAGGACATAAAGCGCCGCCTGAAAATCTGCACCATGTAATGTCCCCTTGGCCATTTTGCAAGTAGGGAGTTGACATCCTAGGACCATTTCCCCCGGCCCCAGGACAAGTGAAGTTCTTGATCGTCGCGGTCGATTACTTTACGAAGTGGATAGAAGCAGAACCCGTCGCAACCATCACGGCCGAAAAAGTCAAAAGGTTTTATTGGAGAAAAATTGTGTGTAGATTCGGCATACCGGTCAAGATAGTATCTGACAACGGGACACAATTCGCCTCGAAAACAACAGCTGAATTCTGCCAAGGCTTGAAGATAAAGCAGGTCTTCACGTCGGTCGAGCACCCGCAATCAAACGGCCAAGCCGAGGCGGCCAACAAAGTCATCCTAAGAGGACTACGGAAGAGACTCGAAGAGGCGAAAGGGAGATGGGCAGAGGAGTTACACCAAGTCCTATGGTCCTACCATACCACCCCGCACTCCTCAACAAATGAAACTCCATTTCGCCTTACGTTTGGAACAGAAGCAATGATACCTGTTGAAATCGGGGAACCTTCTCCTAGAGTGGTCCTTTTCGATACAAGCAGGAACGAAGCGGAGCTGAGGGCCAACCTAGACTTAATCCAAGAAGTAAGGGAGATAGCACACATAAAGGAATATGCCACCAAAGCAAGAGCGGCTCGAAGATATAATCAGAAGGTAATTCCAAGAAGCTTCAGAAAAGGAGATTTGGTCCTAAAAAGGCTTACAATGACAACCAACAAGAACAAGCTCACCCCCCCTTGGGAAGGGCCATTTAGAGTAGCGGACTCAGCAGGATCAGGAGCTTACAAATTAGAAAGTCTAGAGGGAAAAGCGCTACCACGCACATGGAACGCTGCCTCTCTACGCATGTATTACAGTTAGAAATGTAACTTGATACGAATCAATGGAAAGATATTACTTCCAAGAAGACTTAAATGAAACAAGCCCGATAACGGTCGGTCGAAAAAGACTAGTCCGGGGGCGCGACTCGAGAAAACAAGCCCGATAACGGTCGGTCGAAAAAGACTAGTCCGGGGGCGCGACTCGAAAAAACAAGCCCGATAACAGTCGGCCGAAAAAGACTAGTCCGGGGGCGCGACTCGAAAAGACAAGCCCGATAACGGTCGGTCAAATAAGACTAGTCCGGGGGCGCGACTCGAAAAAACAAGCCCGATAACGGTCGGTCGAAAAAAGACTAGTACGGGGGCGCGACTCGAAAAAACAAGCCGATAACGGTCGGTCGAAAAAGACTAGTCCGGGGGCACGACTCGAAGACAAAAACCCGATGACGGTCGGTCAAATAACTTGCTCTATAGACTCGTTTTCTAGAAAATAACCGTCAAAAGATATGCGGGCGAGTAAGACCCTTAATACAGCAAAAAACAGTAAAGAGAACGGCATACAAAGTAAAACGGCATACAAAGCAAGTTTTTCATTAAAACAGTAAAGAGAACAGCATACAAAGTAAAAGTTTTTCATTACAAAATTCGAAAGAAAAAACAAGGTTATGGTACATCAACAATCTCGCCGTTCACAATCTCCTTGTAAGGGTCGGTTCCCGACAAGTCCACATCCGGATGAAGGACTTTGGTTTGCGCAAGGGCATGTCGAAAACCGAACTCATATTGTTTCACCACGGCGGCATTTCGATGAGCGAGGGTGGCTTCTTTAACCTTAAGCTCCTCTTCTTGAGAAGCCACCCTAATCCGAAGAGCGGCTATCTCCGACCGGAGAGGAAACTTCTCGCCTTTAGCATCCTCCACTTCACCGATAACACCTCCCCGCTTTGGGCGGACCGGGCAATCAGCCCTGGGTCTTTGGCATGCTCCTCAGTCGAGCGTTGCAGGCTGTCTTTCAAAGAGTCAAGTTGGCTCTCGTACCCCGCCCGAGCTTGATCCCAAAGCAGCTTTTCTTCATCAGCCTGAGCCAAGCGGTCGGCCAAAGGACCAAACTGAACTTCGGCCGCCCGAGCAAGAATGGCTGTGCAGCCAGCCAAACGTTGGATAGTACCCAAGGTTCCGGTAAAATTGGTAACCGACCGACCAAAGAGCTTTCAGCAGGGGCCAGCACGTTTTGATCCACAGCATCAGTGATAAACTTGGACCGGGACCAGATAGAGTGTGACGGCCGCCCCAAGACGCCTTCGGAATCACTTCCATCAGAACGAGGACGCTTCTCAGGGCGTCTAACCTCCTCGGCCATCGGTTCCTCGACTGACCAAGCCACCGCCTCCGAACGCGCCGAGACAGGAGATTGCTGAGCAGGGACCTCTTGAACAGGAGCAACGGCTTGAGGAACCTCAGCGGCCGCATCAGCTCTTTCGTCTTCAACCGGCACGCTTTGCCTCAACTCCTTCAGCAACTTCACTGAAAAACCTACAGGAAACCAAGGCGATTGTTAGAAAAACAACGAGAAAAGAAAAGACCAAAACGAAAGGAGAGGCCGACCTGATCCTCGGATAAGCTCAGAGCAAAAGAGACGTGGGAGTGTCTCAAGTCCGGAGATAAATTCTTTTCCCACGCCTCGAGGTCTTTTGAGCCACCAAGTTATCAATACAGCCCGGTTGAGGAGTCCAATACAGGGGAAGAGGGGCCTGCCGAGTCAAGATAAGGTTTGGCCCGGCCTTGCCGTGGCTCACCTTAAAAACTTATCCTTAAAAAAAATCTTGAAGCTCTCTAAGAAGGGCTTCAAGGGGCCGCTTCGGCCGACTACTTAGGACACCCATCCCACCTTTGGGAGCTTTCTTCACCTTTAAATACCGTAAGAAAACCCCTAAGGACTCCGGCTTGCCCTAAATCTTCAAGATAACAAACCGAAAGCCCAACGAAGGCCCAGCTGTTAAGTGGAACGGAGGGGCCACGTTGAGGGCCTTCAAGACCGACTGTTCGAAGGAGGTAAAGGGGAGTTTTAACCCCAACTTGGAGAAGACCGGTTCATAGGCGTAGAAGAAGGGACTGTCTTCGGACGCCGGCCGCTCGTTAACCGTTTCTCTCGGCTGGCAATGGCGAAGCCTTACTCGCCAAGGGCCGGAGCGTAAGTGTTTAAATTATCAATCCAAGAAGTAAGCTCCCTTGTGTGTACTGGGAGTAGGTCTCCTTCACCTCATCTTCGACCCAGGAGTAAGGATCTTCGGAGACGTCGTCCGCAGAATTATCTCGGTACCAGATTTCAAACGGAAAGACCTCCCCAGAACTTGACGAACCGAGAAGGCTGCCCGACGACGATGAGTCGGCCCCCAAGACGACTCTAGAGGAGGGCCGATTTTCGTGAGAAAAACCAGCTTCACCTGGGGAAGGACCTCCTGCAAAGAGGGAAGGTAGGGTCAGAAGCAGACCCAACCATCAGAAATGGAGGAAAGGAAAGAAAGACAAAAGAGAACCCCAAAAATGACGAAATGCAGATGGAAAAGGAAGTAACAAAAGGGATAAAAAGCAGTAGGAGAATGACTTACTCATATCGGCATCCATGGCGTCAGAAGCGCAAAAGACTTAACAAGGAGAGAAGGAGGGGGGGGGGGCGCTGATGCTTGACGAGGAAAGAGAATTGAGGTATCGAGAGCAAAGGCAGCAAGGAAGAATGAGACTAATGAGAAGACAACGCGAGAAGAGGAATAAATGGGGTTTAACGCATTTAATGAATAAACAATCATTAAAAACCTTGGGAAGGGAAAACGGCGCACAATAAATGACTCCTCAGAAGAATAAACGCAAGAGGATGAAAACCGAAACGTCTCTAGGCGAGCATTCGGGAGATCAAACGATTCATGATAGTCGGTCGAAGAAACGAAGCCGTCATATTTAAGTTTCGTCTCTACGAACGAAACTTAAGGGGCTGTGTACGGGTCGGTAAGGCCGGCCGACTCCTATTGATAGCATGACGGTCGGTTGAGGCGACCGACAGATACAACGATGGCGGGAAACTAGGAGAAAAACGTCAACTCCAAGATGTGACAAGATAAGACACCTGTCTGCAGGAAGGGGTAGGAAGTCGGCGTGTGACAGAGAAGTCACCTCTAGCGAAGCTTCCTTTTCTGACACACCTTTCATGGAGAAACGAGCCATCCACGTGGAAGGAGGACAAAGCAGGCCTATAAATAAGGATTTGGGGAGCACAAGAAGGCCATCGGGAGTTCTAAGCAAACGGGAACAAGAAAATAGTTCATAGAACATAGAAGAGTCCTAGCGAACTAGAACAAAAACAATGACAGAAAAGTATCGAAAATTAGTTGTTTCAAGGCTCTGTTTCTGCAGTATTGATTTTTGAGAATCACAGTAATGTTAAAAGGCTTTTGAAGTTGCATATGAATTGATGGTGAAAGAAATATTGCGTATATTTTTCTTTGTGTTGATGAAATATATATGAAGGTGGTGCCTTTTACTATATGATTTTGATTTCTGAAAATATTCTTGAGGAATAATTAGTATGGTATGGAAGTTTTAATTGTTGTAATTATAGTTTTGAAAATTGGATCAATTTAGCCGGTTGGATAAGTTGAGTGGAAAACTGATGGAGTGAAAAAATGTTAAGAATGGGGACAAAACTAGTTTGAATCCTGTTTTTTTCTTTCAAACAAGATTTTTTTTTCAAATATTTTAAATTTTATTATTTTAGTATTTTTAAAACAAATAAAAGTTCATATATGAAATCTAAATATAGATTGTCATTCTTTATCTATTTATTATGATTTTTTTAATCTTAAAAGACTTTTATTGCTTAACTTATTTTTCTCATAATTTTATATTAGTTTATTATTATAAGAATATATAAAATACATAAATTTTGTAAATATTTTAGGCACTATAAATTCTATTTTAAAACTTTAACGGTAATTAGTAACTGAGGCTTCATATCTAACAACTCTGTTATTATCATCAATGTGAACCATGGATAGTCAAGATTCATATCATTTTCAGTTTTTAACCCTTATATAATAAAAGAAAATATAGTCTTCAATTAAGAAAGTGAGAACATTTTTCCCTTATTTTTTTTCCCCTTAAGATACATCGTTTTGTCATTATTTAACAATTTTTATATATTTTTAAAAACTTTTAAATGATATCTTTTCAAAATTTCCTTTTATGTTACAACTTTTCCATATTTCAAGTTTTCAAAAACAATCGCTTTTAAAATTGTCTTATTATGATAAAATTTCCTTTTTCTTATAAAATCTCAATTATTTATATTCTTAAGTAATTGTTTTAGAAAAAAAATCAAAAGTTGCTCTGTTCTCTGCTCAACTTGAACTACTTATATTTTTACTTATTTATCCAAATTTAATTCTTTATTGTTTGTGAAAATTATACACATTTTCTTATAATCCTAAACATTTTTAATTTATATTTTCTTTAAAACGTTCCTGAATAAAAAGAATATCCCTACGGTATATGGGATATATACTAATTTTATTGCAGTGGATAAGGTGCTATCCACCCGTTAAGTATAACTTTTACGTATGTTTATAATACATTAAGAAATAGTAACAACACATTTTTAAAGATATTTTTGTAACATATTATTTACTATCGACTGAAGTTTAATAAAAATTATAATTTTTTTTGTGAATTTTATATTTTATTTAAAAAAATCTCTCTCCTAATTATAAAATGCGTGTTACATAAAATATGTTGCTAGCTCCGCTGAAGATGAATCCAATTTATATAGAATATCTTCTGGATATATATCTATTCTTTCCTGCAAAGTGATTCAGTTCTAAACTAAATTTCCGGTCAAAAAGTCTTACTTGATCTAATTACTTGATGATTGATGAGTTAATTTGCAATATAAGTTTTGCGCTGTACATTCACTCTTTCAATAATGTGGCATTACCTATATACTAAAGTGTTAAAACATATATTTCCACAAAAAGAAAAGTGTTAAAAACTATATACAACTATCTAATTAGACTGTGTACTACCTAGTCGAGCTAGAATTGGTCGTTAAAATAAATTTATTTTGAAATCTATATCATGATGAAATTAATTTAAAGATATATTTACGTGGTAATCGTGACGATGATAGCGATAACAATGATGATAACAATAATGGTAGTGATGGTGGTATAAATGATAGTTGTAGGGGTGCAAATATCTCATGTAGTGATGCAATGGTGGTTAAGAAAATGCAGTGGTAGTGGTGGTGGTGATAATGAGTGATGCTGGTGGGGTGGTGGTGGTGATGGTCGGTTGGTGGTGGTGGTGGTGTTAGCGATGTCAATGGTAGTGGTATTGGTAGCGATATGGTGGTAATGGTATCAATGGTGGTGGTGAAAGTGTTGGTGATAGTGCTAGTGGTGGTGAAAGTGTTGGTGAGGTGGCGATACTAATAAAGTGCTATTGGTGCTAGTGGTGGCGGCTTATACTAATGAAGTCTATTGGTGCTAGTGGGTGGTGATGTCGATGGGTTTTGGGGGTGGTGGTGATAGTGGATTAGGAGTACTAATGGTAGTAATGATGATAGTAATTATAGTAATGACGATAATAAAAAGGATCGTTGTCAAATAGAGAGTGAGTGTGTGTTTTTAAAACTAAAATTAATTATACAAATATTTTTTTATTGATTTTAAAAATGAATGCTAATGTTTTTGAAATAGAGGTAAAAATTATTTCAACTCCATCATAGCTAAATTCATTGTTTTGAAGTTGCACTTCAAAAGCAAAAATAAAAAACTCGCAATCACCATAAATATTTTTTTTTAATAAAGCTGTAAATTTTTCGAGAAATAATTAAGTTTGGCAAAAGTAAGAAGAGAAGGTTGACACTTCAAAAATTGGAGGAGTCTAACATGAAGTATCTTCTTAAGTGGTGATGAAGTACCAATTTTCACCACTAGATATATTAATATAAAATAAATGGTTGAGATGATTTACCTGTTATCCATTAGTAATTAAACAAAACTTTTGCAATTTAATCCACCTATAAAAGCATGTCTTTGTTTAATTTGCAAAATTTTAACACATGAAAATTGGGAGGCCAAAAACCTTAGTAGAGGAGAAAGTGAGATGGAAACTAAAGGGAAAGCGAACCTTGTGATAACCATTACTATAGTTGAGCGAGAGGGAGGGAATGGGGAAAAGAGTTGAGAGACAAAGAGAAGCAAAGGATAAGGAACAAAGTTTGTTGGAGATCCAAAAAGAGACCACCTAGATGGTGAGAAAGGTTTCATTATCGTCGTCGTGAAGAAGAAGTAATGTCATGAGTTGAGCTCACAACACCAACAATGTTGTACTGCTAAAAAGGTGGCTTCGTGTGGCCTTCATGGACAACTTTGGTCAAATTTGGGGCTCAAATAAGACCTAATTCATGTTGTTTGTTTCTTTTTCTTTTATTTGTTGTATTTATTTTGTTTTGGCCCATGACAATCATGCATTTTGCTTTGTTCCTTTGTTGTTATTTCCTATCTTGTCATTATGTTCATGCATTTTCATAGTTGCTTTAAATTTGAAATGAATTGGTTGTTTGTTGTTAGAGGTTTGTTGATTTTAAGTTAATAATCCTAATTCCTAAATTTAGGGTTTCATAAGTTTGAAATTTGGAATGAATTCATATTTAGAATTTGAAAAGGTGAAGTAACTTAGGTATTCTATTAGATAGTGAAACTCTTGTTTGTGCTTGAACTAGTGGATACTGACAAGGATCTATCAAAGAGTAGCTTGAATGAAATGTGATGTGTTTTTCTATTTTGTGGACTAATCATTTACTATTTTCAACATGTTGGTTTGATAGCTTTTTGATCTTTTATTGTTATTGGATTTGATAGCTTACATTTTTGTGATGTATTTATTTTTTGTAGACTAGCATAATTTTTATCTTATCAAAAGTCAATAGATATGTAATGTTCATGCAAGATCAAATTAAGTGATGTTCCTATTGTAGAATCATTCAAATTGAGTTAACTCTATTAGTGAGAGTGGTTAGCTCTATATGGGTAGACTCTATTTGTGTGAGTGAATAATTTTGTTGAGTGGAGGTTAATAGATTCTATCTAATATAGGACTTGTATAAATACATATGTTCAATTGTATACAACAGAGTGTAATGACCAAAATTTTCTTTTCATTCATCTTAATTCTTTTGGGTGTGTGTGAGTTTTCTCTCTTATCTCTAGCAGTTCCTATATTATAAGATTTTTTTTTATCTCATTATTATTATATTTTATAGCTCAAGTTAGTGTGATATGCTTATTTTTTGTATACTAACACAACTTTTATCTTGTTAGAAGCCAATGAATATGTAAGGTTCATCCATGATCAAATTAAGTGATATTTATGTTAAAAGATCATTCAAAGTAGGTTAACTTTATTAGTACTAGTGGGAAATGGCATCTCTCTCCCAAAACTGTTAATTATTCATTACAACTCAGCCTCTAAGCCTAGAGTTCCATTTATTATTCAAGTCCCAACCGAGTGAGATTACAATAATAATGCAATCTCGTGGAGGTACCTGGTAGGGGAAACAACGACACCTCCGACAGTAAAGGATAGTCTAGTCCCAGAGGTAACCAACATAGCTGGGACTGGAGGGGTGACTCGAAGCGGTAGAATCTTTGCCCTTGAGAGCTTGCAGAACAAAGCCCTGGTGCATGCGAAGAAAGACAGCATCAAAAGCACCAAAGAGGATCGTGACAGAAGGGGAAGCCACGGAATTCCTTAAACTAATCTGTCATAGTGAGTACGAGATGCTGGATCAACTGCACTGGACTCCAACACGCATCTCACTCCTCTCACTGCTAATCAACTCAGAGAGTCACCGAAATCTCCTCCTGAAAGTGTTGAATGATGCCCACGTGGCTCAAGACATCATGCTTGAAAAATTTGAAGTCATCATCAACAACATTACAGCAAGTCGTCACCTCTCCTTTTCCAAAGACAAGATCCCAGCCGAGGGCAGGGGCCACAACCAACCTCTCCACATCATCGTCAAGTGCGGTAATTATATGATAGCGCGGGTACTAATAGACAATGGTTCCTTCCTCAACGTCATGTCCAAGGCCACGTTGGACAAGCTGTACTCAATCAGTTCCACCCTCAAAATCAATTCAATGGTGGTCAGGGCCTTTGATGGATCCAAACAAGAAGTAATAGAAAAAATCATTCTCCCCATACGCATAGGGCCAACAACATTTGACATCACTTTCCAGGTGATGGACATTCGGCCAACGTACAGCTGCCTCTTGGGCAGGCCATGGATCCACGCCGTCGGGGTAGTTCCTTTTTTCCTCCACCAAAGGGTCAAATTCATAGCTAGTCAATAACTAGTCAACATGATGGGAGAGAAGGAATTGATGATTAGCACCTCTTTTCCCATTGAATATGTCGAAAGGGATGAGAAAGCATTAGAAACCTCCTTCCAAGCACCGGAAATAATGGTCACAACCAGCACTGAAGTTAAGGAAGGAGGCTCCAAATTATCCAAAGCGGCGATTATGGCCACCAAGGTGCTAATCAATAACGACTTTCAACCCGGCAAGGACTGGGCAAAGACGTAGATGACATAGCCGAGCCAGTAGCACTGTAAGAGAATCTCAGAAGATTCGAACTCTACTATACCAAGGCTACAGAGGAAAGAAGACGAAGGCGGAAAGCGCCAGGCAAGAAATGGATACGACCAGACCTCTATCGCTACTTCACTAGTGGGGGCATTATCTCCCCGAATCAAATTGCGACGATAGAGGACCAACTCCCCGAGCTCGAAGAATGGGTCATCCCTACAAATCACAAGTTGGACAACTGGACTGCCAAAGCCTTACCTGAACTGGTCTCCCAGAAAATGTAAATAAACATATACATGTAAATAGGCCTTCAGATCACCTTTCAAAGACAAGATCAATAAAAATTCGATATGTTAACTTGGTTAAGTGAATGATTAATAGAGTAATTTTGTATGTGGGCTAATTCTATTACTTCAAGTGGCTAATTTTGTTGAGTGGAGGGTTAATAGATTCTATCTGATACAAGACTTGTATAAGTACATATGTTCAATTGTATGCAAGATGAATAAAGTTTTTTCTCATTCTTCTCAATTTTCCTATGAGTGTATGTGTATGTGAGTTTTCTCTCTTATCTTCAACAGTTTCTTCTATAGATAGTTTTATGACATCTTATTATTATTGGATTTGATAGCTCAAGTTTTTGTTATGTGCTTTTTTTTTTCTTTAGACTAACACAACTTTTATCTTGTTAGAAGCCACTAATCTAAGGTTCTTGCAAATCAAATTAAGTGATGTTCCTATTGTAGAATCATTCAAAGTGGGTTAACTCTATTAGTGTGAGTGGTTAATTTTGTCAATGTGAGTGTTTAATTCTCTTAAGTGAATGGTTGATAAAATAATTATGTAAGTGAGTTAACTTTGTTAGTGGGAATGGTTAATATTGTTGAGTGAAGGGTTAATAGATTCTATCTTATATGAGATTTGTATAAATACATATGTTCAATTGTATGCAACAAAGTGTGATGAATAAAATTTTCTTTTATTCTTCCTAATTTTCTTGTGAGTGTGTGTGCGAGAGAGATAGTTTTCTCTTTTATCTCCAATAGCTCAAGATTTTGTGATATTCTTCTTTTTTGCAAACTAACACAACTTTTATCTTGTTAGAAGCCACTAGATATGTAAGGCTCCTCCAGGATCAAATTAAGTGATGTTTGTGTCGTACGATCATTCAAAGTGGATTAATTTTGTTAGTGTGATTGACTAACTTTGTTAAATGAATAATTAATAAAGTAATTTTGTAAATGGGTTAACTTTGTTAGTGCAAATGGTTAGTGTAAGTGTGTTTGTATTAAGTGATGTTCTTGATGTAGGATCATTCAAAGTGGGTTAGGTTTGTTAATGTGAGTAGTCTACTATGTTAGTGTGAGTGATTAATTTTGGTGAGTGGAAGGTCAATAGATTATATTTGATATGAGACCTATATAAATACATATGTTCAATTGTATGCTACAAAGTATGAAATAAAATTTTCTCTCATTCTTCTTAATTCTCTTATGAGCGTGTAAGTGTGTTAGTTTTCTCTCTTATCCCTAGTAGCTTAAGTTTTTGTGATGTGCTTTTTTTTGCAAACTAACATAAAGTTACTCGCATTTATATAGATATTGTTAATTTTGTTTTACAAGTGAGTAATTGAATTATTAGACCATTTAATAATATCATAACATTAATTACTTGTGAGACAAAATAAAACCAACATTATCCCTATTAATAATCTCATGATACTATTAATCACATTAATAATTATATACAATCATGTTCATTTACACTTAACCATTAGTGGAAAAAAAAATCATATTTACATTAGGAGTTAACTAGGTGTGGAAGTCAATATGTCTTAACAATGTAATTATATACAATGATGGATCAATACTATTACCATTAGTTATTAGAAATTTATCTATAATTTTTTTTTTGTAGGAAATTACTTACAGATTTTTTCCTAGGCTAACAACAATTTTTTGCCTTTTAATTTATTTATTTGTTTTAAAATTATTAAGTAGTTTATCTGTAATATATAAATCATCTTTGGCGACAAATATAATAAAAAATAAAATACAAATAAATTCAATTTTAACTTGAATTAATCATAATTAAAAGTTATTAAAATTTGAAAAACATACATGTTAAAAAAAATAAGCAAGAAATAATCTTATTACATTTTAGTAATCTAATATCAAAAAATCTAATAATTAGAATCCTACTACTAATTGTCTTCTTGGTAATAAAGAGCTTAAAGCTAGAAGTAGAGTTAGAGATTGTCTTCTGGACTCTTTCTTCTACTAGTTTGATACATTCTTGATGTTGTTTTGATTCTATGACTATGTGAGTAGTCATCTTTGTTCTAGGATTAGGGCCTAACCTTTGACAATTACGTATTTTTTCATAATATTTTTATTTTTCTTTTTTATTATTCTCTTTATTGATTTATATATGTAAAATGTTTAGCCTCCATTTTTCATAATTTTATACGTTTAGGGAAGAATCAAAAGACAAACTTAATCATTGGAACCTTAGAAGGAGAATTAAATGTTAAACCACAAAAATAGGTTTAATCTTTTGAAGAATCAATATATTAACAAAGAAGTTAATAGGCCTAATTGAACACAACTACTACATAAGTATGAGTCAATTCAATTAGATACACTTTTGTATCATGGAAGAGAATGAATATTACCTTAAGATAATCTACCTTCAAAGAAAACCAATAAGAACATTTAGATAAAAAGATAAGGTAACTAAAAAATTACAATATCAATTTCAATCTTAAAAGTTTTCTCAATACTAACTTTTCCTAAATTTACTTGTTTATTTCTCATTTAAATTTAAAATTTCAACCAACCTTGTCTCAAATCGTTTCTTTTCTAACTAATTTATTTAAATTTAATTTCTTTTAAATTATAACAATTGTAAAATCAAACGCGTAATCCTCGTGAATACCAACTTTGAAAATTTATTATTAACCGACAAGCGTGCACGTGCAATTTTCTTTTATTAATTCTTTTGCACCGTTGATGGATACTACCTTTGTTGGTTTTAATAATTATTATTATTTAAAAATTGAATAAAATATTTTTTCACATAACTAATTCTTTCAAATTCAATTTTCTTTAAATTTAATAATTACAAAATCAAACACATAATCCCTATAGATGATTTTTAGAAAAATATTATTTGACGATAACTATTCACTTACGAATTTCCTTTAGATTTTTGTAATTGAATTAACTTCACTTCAAAATGAGTTTTATTTATTTATGGTTATTCCTAATTTAAATTATAAATAAATAATAACAAATGAGTTTTATTTATTTATGGTTATTCCTAATTTAAATTATGATTAACTATGTCTAACAAATAGATAATAACAAATGAGTTTTATTTATTTATGGTTAGATTCCTAATTTAAATATGGTTAACTGAGTTTAACAAATAATTAATAATAAAATATACTTATATAACTAATTTGCAAAATTAAAAAATTAGCATATTCCTATTATTTAAAAAAACCTGGTTATTACATGTAAAGTTAGTTGTTTACCAATATATCAAAAACTATAAAACTTCACTTAATAAGGAACCTCAAAAATTAGATAGCATAAGTTTACTCGTGTTTGGAAGAATTTTGATTATTGGATAAAATATCCATTAAGATATTTAAATGTTTTATAAATCCTATAAAATTTAACAACCGTTCAAACACACTCTTTTAGATATAATCTTTGTTATTAGTTAAAATTTATTAAAAAACATAATTTGATTAATCTAATTTCTTATTTAATTAATTTCATTAATAATTCTTTAGTTTTCAATAAATTCTAATAACAACAAAAAATAGGTTGAAAATAATATATTTCTAACCTTTCTCTAAAGATTTTATATGTTTCGTGTTCTTGAATTTATTTATAAACATGTCATTTTAGTTCTAGATAAAGAACTAAAATCACGTCATCTTTTGATAAATATAAGGATTAAACATATATTAATTTATATAGGAACTAAAACTAATATTTTAAAATATTTTAAGAGGTCAAAAATATATTTTATCTTAATATATTTTGTGTTATTGTTTGTAAAACGATTACAAGATAACATCATTTTTCTCACCCAAAAAGTCTTTTTTCACTTATTCCTCTCAATATATATATACACATTTATCTCTCCCTCTCCCTGGTCAGACCTTTATTTTTCTATCTCATAACAATCTAATGTCTTGTGCAAAGAAACAAATTGTACCACGGGCAAAATGACATATACCAGGTACATTTGTTGCATTTTTAGAAGCAGGTGGCCTTTTGTAGAGTATTAAATGCTAGTGTACGACTTGCTTAGGTTTAACTCGGTCAACATGGCCGACTGGTACATAACCCCCTCAAGCATTGATCAAGGGAGTATGCTTTATCTCGTTGTTCAGTGCACTGGGCAATTGGGAATACTCTCGTTGATCAAGGGGAGTATGCTTTATCTCGTCCCATCTTTCACTTTTCTACAAGTATTTTGAATACTCTGTTAGTTTTCCAACACTCATGCCCTCGTTGAATTTTTCAGCACTCCCAATTCTTGCACGTCTCCATCTCCAGTCTCCAACATCCCTGTGCATTATCAAATGAAGAAATGAGGTAAGCTTCTTACACCCATTCGTCTGTGTGAGGATCTTCCCTAGGGTTCTTTCTTCTAGGGAACTCCCTTTTGGGCATGGGCACGTTTTCTGACCCACGTGTGGTTTTTGTTGTAGGAGGTACCTCCAAAGGGCCATCTGCTTCCCCCATTCCTGACAATAAGGCGGCCAACAGCCCCTCTACACGGGAACACTTCCTCCAGCCTCCTCCACCTCTTCAAAAGGAGAGTATTTTCCATTTAGTATTCTGTATCGAGCTTTTGAGGAAAGCAATTTCTCAAGTGAGAAGTTAGAGAAGGAGAGTCATTCTAAACAGTCCTTTAAAGGGGTTGATGTAGGTGTTACTAGGGTTTTCTCAGTCTATACCAAACCTGATTCCCTTATGGGTATGGTTGATGCCATCTGTCGATGGGGGCCTAGTCTTTGCAGGTTTGTTCGTGTCGGCTAGACGAGCCCATTTGTGAAGGGCCTACTGAAGATAGCAATCATTTCTTTCATTTGTATGACACCTTGCGCTTAAGCTAGGGATTCGATTTCCATTTATGCAATTTGAACAACATTGCCCCTACTCAGCTTCATCCTAATAGTTGGGTTTTTGTTTGAGCTTTCGAACTTTTAAGTGAAGACATGCGGCGAGAGCCTTCCCTGAGTGTATTAATTTGGTTATTCTCCCTCCATCGGTCAGAGAAGGTCGGGTGGTCATCCTTGAGTAGCCAGCCGAGAAAGAAGCTATTGAAGCCCTTCAACAAAAGCTACAAGTTTTTTAAGGGCTAGTTGTTCCGTGTCAATCTAGGCGAGACCGGTCCCAACCTTCTGGTGAACTCCTCTGGTGACCCTTTCTTCCCCTTCATTGGACTTCCCAATCGGCCATGTCAGTAATGGTCGAGAAGGAAGATCTAGAGGAGTGGGAGTTAGAGTTCGTAGAGGAACTTCAGCGCCTACCTACCCTCTCCTGCATTGAGTTGATTAAGAAGGGTGATCGACCTTCCACTCTCCCTTTATGATCTTGGCCCTGGTTTGTCTTGCTAACCTTGTGACTTTTCTTGCAGGCTACACCGCTTTGGAACTAAAGGTCCTGAAGAAAATGGTAGCTTCTCACTCCCCTGCTCTTATTATGGCATCCTCTAATGAAGCCAACACCTCTTCACATGTATTGGCTGCTGCCATCCAACCAATTGTCATGGCTCATCCTAGACCACTAGTTTCTGCAATAGATACTTCGACCCATCCTCTAGCCCTACCGACTGTCGTTCTCGATTCGCCTACCAATTCCCAAGCCAAGGCTATTACCAATTCTGGTGGCGTTGCCAAACAACGCCCAAAATAGGTAGCCGATAGTTAAGAGCGGCCAGTGAGAAGGAAGGTGGTTCCAAAGGTGATGGCTATAACTAGTGCATCTACCTTGAATATTGAGGAAGAATGGGTAGCAATCTTGGCGAGCCAACCCTCAAGCCCCTCAATTTGGGTCCCCACCCATCCTTTGGCAGATGTTATGGATCAGTATTTGTTGGTTAGCTCTAAACTTCGAGAGGTGAGTGCCCTTGGAATATCTAGTGTCTTCAAAGTGCTTTAGCATTATACTAGGTATTCTTTGGTGTTATCTTGAGCGACTGAGAGGAAGTTTGGGAGTTTGGAAGCTCACCACAAGGTGTTGGCTGAGAAAAATTAGAAGTCTCAAGAAACTCATGTTAAACTAGTTGCATCGCTTCATGAAGCTGAGGACAAATTGAATAGCTATCAAGAGGCCACTAAAGGCCTGCAGGACTAGCTTAAGGTGGCAATGTGCCAAGTTAAGGATCTTCTGCTGGCCAAACAAGAGTTAGAGCATGTCCAAGACCTCCTACACAGTGAGCTTCAGTAGCTAAAGAAAGAGGGGGCGACCTTGGAAGCCGAAAAGCAACAACTCCAAGCGGACAAGCTGAAGGTCGAGGAATAGTTGCAACGGGTGGATGCTAAGGTGTCCCGACTTAAGAAGGAGAATTTAAACAAGGATAAGCTTGTTAAGGAAAAAGATGATGCTTTGACCAAGCAAGGCTTGCCATAGTTGATCAATTTGAACTTGGCTTTGCTTGCAAGTTACTTTTCTGCACCCTTCAATAGACATCTTCGTAGTCGAACATTCCAAAGAAATAGTAGACGGATGTCTGTAGGAAGTTGACACTCCCTTAGTTCCCCAACCTCTTAAAGGTTGTATTGTTTCTCATGTATTTGCATATTTTTAAGTACTCAACGCAACTTTGTAACCGATAATTCGTAATGACTTTAATGCGTTTTTAATCTGTCTCTTGCCTTTGACTCATGACTCTATGTTGTTTTCATTTTTGTCTGAATGATTGTTTCGTCTGTTACTACTTACTGTTATTGTCATTTTGTTTTGACTATCAATGCTTGACCATCTTCGGGATTTTGGGTGCTTCATTAAATAATCTTCTTAGCTTACATTAAATTCCCATGACTGACCATTTTATATGGATATCAAGAACCGTTGGTAATCAACAATTGACTGCCTCTTAGGGATTTTGGTACCGTAGGTAGTCAATGGGTTTTGGCTAGTAGGACAGTTTTAGCCTGCCTGCCACTTTTGCCCGGAGGGGTCATTGACCGACCCCTTTCGTAGGTCTTAGCACCCAAGGCACTGGTTGCCTCTTATGGATTTTAACTGCCCCGAGCAATCTCGACCAACTGCCTCTTAAAGGTCTTAAGTGCCCTGAACAGTCTCGATCGACTACCTTTCATGGGTCTTAGGTGCCTCATATAGTCTTGACCGACTTCCTCTTATAGGTCTTAGGTGCCCTAGAAAGTTTTGACCAACTGCCTCTCGTGGGTCTTAGGTACCCCGAACAGTCTCGATCGACTGCCTCTCACAGGTCTTAGGTGTCCTGGACAGTCTTGATCGACTGCCTCTCATGGGTCTTAGATGTCTCGAACTGTCTCGACCGATTATCTTTCACAGGTCTTAGGTACCCCGGATAGTCTTGATCGATTACCTCTCATAGGTCTTTTCTATCTGACTTTTTAGCACCCTATAGTCCTCCGTCGTATGACCCTGAGTTCGATGAAACTCGCACCATTCCTCCGTGACAGACCCAACTGTCGCTTTATAGGGGGTGGCATGTCAAGTAGATGGAGATGATATACCTCCTTCAAAATTTGAGCTCTAGTGCTTTGAGCGAGGTACATTTTTCTACATGTGCCTCCCTATGACTGGCTCCACCCAGGTCGTTGCAGTGCCGACTCCTTGCTTGTAGAACCTGAAACTGCTTCGTTTCATGTTACAAGCATAGTTACTTGTGGTATCTTCCGCTTTCCTCCATTGTTCGATGTCGTTCTTAGTCAAGGTGGGGGTCAATGTTATTGTCTATAAGAGGATTACAAGATAATACCATCTCTCTCTTGTCCAGAAAGTCCTTTTTCTCTTGCTCCTCCCAACATATATATGCATGTTTCTCTCCCTCTCCCTTGTCAGACCTTTATTTTTCTGTCTCCTAACAGCCCAATGTCTTGTGCAAAAAGATAAATTGTGCTAAAGACAAAACAATGTGTACCAAATACGTTCATTGCTTAAATGCTAGTGTATAGCCTACTTAAATTTAAACTCGGCTAGCATGGCCGATTGATACATTTTGACAAATTAATTTTATTTAAAATTTTTTCAAAAATTAATTGATTAATAAAATAATATTTCATTCAATGAAAATTTTGCTTAAAGATTACTAGTAATGAAAGGCTAAATTTGTTATATAAAAATAGATTATCTGAAATTGGGAGTAATATTATACGATATTCCACCAATATATTTATTTATACTAAATAAATAATATAACATTATAAAAAACAATAATTTATAATTTGTAATATCATATATTTTAATTAAAATTTAATCACTTTGTTTTAATTAATTTTTTAATCATATATAATTGTGTTGTTTTTATTTTTTATTTTTTTATTTTTTTATACTTTACTAGAATAACATATCATTATTGATGTAATTTTTTTATTTCACTTATGTTTTTTATAAATATAAATTATATAATTATACTTTTATAATCAATTTTCTAAAATTACTTTTATAATTTAGGAAATAATATTTTATCAATCAACTAATTTTTTAAAATTTACAAAACCAAAATATTTTGTCGAAATATATTTCTCCCAATTAAAATTGATTATTTTTTAATATTTATAAAATATTCTTCCCAATGTGGTATTGCTTAATGCCAAAAATCTCATTGACCCGTGTTTGAGCTTAGAGATACATTTCTGCATTGTATTTTTTTTTTTTCATTTTCGATTCTCATGCGTCCAAAGGCATACCCCAACTTGGAGGTGAAAACCAAGATTTGCATTTTTTTTTTTGTTTTTGCAAGTTTTTAAAATCAAATGGACCACTGAATTGTAAAGAAACTACTTTAAAGTTGAATAGTTAATCTGTCATTTTTAACCGGTAATAATTAAATAATATTATTTTCATTTTTATATAATATATTAAATAAAATTATATAATTTCTATAACTTCATATTACTAAAAATTAAATTTTACTTATAAATATTATAACTTATAACAATAATATTCAAAATTAAATATGAAATTAAATCAAATATGTCATAACAACAATATTCAAATCAAATATGAAATTAAATTAAATAACCCACAATATTATCTATTAGTATCTACTATTAGAAACTAAATAAATATAATTATCTATCATGACAACATATGTTAGAATTATACCGATCATCGTAATATTAAATTTTTTTAATAAAAAATCCCAAGCAAATTGGTTTTTTGCTGATTTGCTTGATTTAGGACTGATTCAATCGATTTTATACAATTCTTTGCGAGACCATATTATAGGATTAAAAGAACCAATTTGATGATCAATTGCCGATTTAACTGATGCAACTAACCTGTTTAGTCTAATTCTAATAACTAGTTTTTTGTAAATTTCTAAAGCCAACATTAATATCGCCCTGTTAGCTGCTCAATGCATGTGTACCACTGATGTTAGCATCTTCATTAAGTATTGAAGGACAAATTAACAAATACATCATAATAACACAATTTAAAAAATAAGAGGACATTAATTGTAAAAATAAAAATGATGGGGTGGACTAAAACACGGATTGATTATATATAAAAAAGAGTAAAAGTGCACTTAAATCTTTGTACTATGTGAAATAAAAGAAAGTGGGACTCATACAAAAGTAATTCTCTCCTTAAAATGGGGTAAAATTAGGGAGGGAAAAGCTTTTTTGATTTAATATTTTA
Organism: Mucuna pruriens; assembly: GCA_025330945.1. Taxonomy (NCBI): domain Eukaryota; kingdom Viridiplantae; phylum Streptophyta; class Magnoliopsida; order Fabales; family Fabaceae; genus Mucuna; species Mucuna pruriens. Next base: position 3,636,266 of record JAENHJ010000544.1, read on the forward strand.
AAAATTAAAATATCTTTTATAAAACAATAAATAATAATTAATTCTATATTAAGAAATTGTAAATAAATATATTTAAATATTTTCATTCCATGAACGAGAAGACTTGTGAACCTTATTTTTTTCGTAGTATTTATAATAAATTATCTTCTTATATTTAGAATTTAAATAAGTTAATAAGTTTCTTAACGATGTTTTATCTTTGTTGTTTAAGACTTTGACAAATCAAAGAAAGAGGTTCAATCCAAAAGGTTGAGACTTGAAGTTGATCTACTTCAACGTTTGTTTGGATGGTGGTCATGAAGAATGGTAAGAATCCTGTGCAGTTAGAGTTGGATGCTAAAATAGCAAGCAAAAACTCTACTGTCTCACTCTACCTTTGTCAGGATGGTGTTCAATAATATTATATGGGTGGCAAGATGCTTGTATATTTGTTCTACAATTGTGATTGATTAAGTGTTTTTTTACTTGTAAATCAATTCTAGGTTAATTAACTATTAAACTATTACAATTAACATTGATTTTGATATCTTAGGTATCTACATTGACTCTTTATGTTAAGGGGGAATAAACACATGTAGAGTAGACCACATGTAGAGTAGGCCACATGACGGAAAGAAAATATGATATCTAGCACCTTATTATTATATGTAAGTTTACATTTTACATGACAATTTTTACAATTAATTTTAATTTCGATGTCACTATGTCACTAGTTGTTTTTCAATATAGGTTTCATTAGCAAATGCTAGTTCTTTACCCATAGGACAATGTTGTGGTCTTCTTTTGTTTGTTAGGAAAGAAGTTGAGTAAAGATATATGAAAAATAATATAGTTATAAGTATTTACTTGTAATACATATATTTTAGATTTTGTATTATAACTTTCAAAACTTTGGAACATAATTTATATGATTATTAATTTATCACAAAGCTATGCAAGGATATGATAGGTTGGCTAGTAGACACTTGTCACAAATAAAGAAACCAAGATTGATTTTGCTCATAGTAAGTATTTTGGAAACCAATATTCAATAACAATTTATAATACTTAATAACTTCAATATTTATTAATTATATTTAAATTCTTCTTTATTTATAGAATCTAAGAAAACTTGGGAGTTATGAGTGCACATATTATGTGATGAAACATATGTTCACCGTCTCTACAATTATTATTTATTCATGGATAAAGGTAATACATCAACTTTAACAACTTAAATTAATTACGTTTTCTTAGTTCATGACCTATTCTTTTAGTTTTTGTTATTTGAAATTTCAATCTTTCAACAATAATGCACCGTATTTGTTGAAGATAAAATTGAGAATATTAAGAAACATTGGTTAGAGTTTTTGCTAGACCTTACTCAATAATTAATGTCATTAGATTTCTCTTAGATGGTTTAGAAGGTTTACTATAATTTAAATGTTTATTAAGTCTAGAATGTTCCTCACTCTCTCATCCCTCGAATCTCTCTCGAATCTCTTATATTTTCTAATATATGTGAAAGTAAGAATATTTTGGATGTACAAATATACTTTTCCTATATATTCAATAACTAATGTAAAAATGATGACTTTTTACATCAATTGTGATCATAACTGATGTAAATAGTGGGTTCTTTTAAAAAAAATGTTTTGTTTTTCTCTTAAATCCATTCCTATAAAATTGGCCTTAGGCCACATAACTCCCATGCAGAAAAAATAATGTAATAGAAAATAATCTATATTAAAAATAAGAATCTATAACAAATGTAAACTATCAATGTTCATTAAAGTCAAAATTTTCTAAACTATCAATATTCTTTAAAATCAAAATTGCACTAAACAAACTAAATTTTCTAAACTATAATTATAACAATAATTGTTCTAAACTATATTAAGTATTGTATAAAAAATATTTAGAAGAATTACTAAGGTGTAGGAAGAATTTGCCCAACGCCACTTGATGTCATCAATTTCTTCATCAAGGAATGATGCTGCATTTCAAATAAGAAGATTTAAAACAATAGGTCATAAACTAAAGAAAACATAATTAATCTTTGGGAAAGGTATTGTATTTACCTCCATCTATGAATCAATAATAGCTACAAAGACAATGCTGGACAAATGCTTCATCACATAATACCAACATTCATAACTTTCAGGCTGTCTTTGAGTCAAGAAATAAATAAGAATTTAAATAACTAATCTAAATATTGAAGTTAGTAAATATTATAAAATATAATTGAACTACGATTTTTAATTTACGCTCATCAGTCATGGTTTCTTTATTTGATCATCCTACCATATAATTGAAAAACACTATCACTAATCAATAATTAATAAGTGTTGTTACAAAAAGTTAAAAGTTATAATACAAAGTTATATATATTACAGGTAAATACTTGTTCAATATTTTGTGTATCCCTTTGTCTAAGTTATGTCCCAATGAAAAAAAAAGACAATCACATTGTCTTTTGGGCAAAAAATAAGCTATTGCCAATGGGACATGCATTAAGAAACAATTAGTCACATGATGACACAAAAATTATAGTCAATAATAAAAATTCTAATATAAAATATAAAGTTATTCTTACGGATAGTAGTATGGTGCTAGGCAATACCTTTTTTTTCATCACTAAACCTCTTTTGTAGGTATTTTTAAATATCATATAGGTGTTCACTCCCCCTTGACAAACAGAGTTGATGAAGATACCTTACATATTAAAATCAATGTTAGTTGTAAGTTTATTAATACTTAAGTAACCTAAAATTGAGTAACAAGTTCAAAATACTTACATCAACCACAATTGTATAACAAATATACAAAGCATCTCATAACCAGTACATATTTCCTAAATATCCTAGCATAGGTATAGTTGATAATAGAGTTTTTGCTTGTTATTTCGACATCCAACACTTCCACAGACATTGAATGAGATCAACTTTAACTTGCAACCTTTTAGGTTCAACCTTTCTCTTTGATCCATTAAAGTCCTAAACAACAAAATGAACCATATTAAAAGCCAAAATAAATTTGAATTGTAAATATAATAAGATTGTTTATTATAAATACCATGGCAAAAACAATCTTGAAAAGAATCTTGGGCCAGACGATGAAAGTATTTAGGGTTTTCCTTATCATCTAAACCTTATTAGTGGGCATAGGGACTCAAGCATCTACATCTGGAATATGTTCAACCACCACTCTCACATACCCTTTATTTAATGTTTGGTGGTGCATGATTGACCCTAATTTATATACTTTCGCAATGGCCACTAAATGAGAATCCTCCTCATTTGTGTACAACTCACACTAATCAAGGATATTAGTGTGAGTGTCCTCTCTTGATGGGTCAGGAGTAGCATAACTACCCTTTGTGCTTGAGTGTTCAACCTCTTAGCCAATAGGTTGTATCATTGTCTGTGGTTGAGAGAGGCCAATGGATGCCAGCTCATCCCTCAGCTATTATTGCATCTCCTCTCTCAACTATTGGGTCATTTTCTATTTGAACTTTAATACAATCTCCTTACGAATCTAGTTAGGAATGTGCTGGGTCATTTTTGCCAATTGTTCATTGGAGATAGTTGTCGAGGTAGGTGCATGGCGTAAAGGTGCTCCAAAATATTAGCGAAGCCCCACACCTCGTCCAACAGTCCAAACACGACTAGGGTGCTTTGGTCACTTAAAGGCAATGGTGAGGGTATCCTCGCAGCCATGGGGAAGAAAGGTTCCTTGTGTGCTCTCCTCAACTAAGGAGTCCTACAGTTAAAAGTTGCTCAATATATTTAAACAATTAATCATGTGTTACATTTTTAAATGTTGAAAAATGAGTTTAACTTACAATCTTTTCAATAGCTTCCTTGGAGGAGTTCGAAGTGTAGTTGCTCGATGGCTTCAATCGAGATCTATTCCACAGCTCATGGTATGTAATATCAACTGATGAAGGATTGAGTTCTACTCTTTTTGACTCAGTCTGTTTGACCTTTTCAGCCACCAATTTCTTATGCAAAGCTTTATAACCCCTATAAGACAAAATGTAGGGGTGAAGATTATTTGCTTGAATCTCCTTTCCTTTTTTCCTTTTGTCCTATTACAATGAAAAAAATACTAACATTAGCAAATGCATATAATTATGTACGTAAATGAGAGAAATGAAAGAAATGTAAACTAACCTAGAAGATAGGATCAAGGCACTATTGAACAAACTCATGCTAATCAGCCTCTGAAATGGAATTATAAGTCAACAACAGAGACTTATTATTTTACTTTCCATGTATATAGGTGGAACTGAGTTGAATCTTAAATGCTCTCGAATGCTTATCAACATAGAAAATCCATCTTCTCCTATTCAAGTTCGTTTTAGGAATATCAAAGGTGATATAAACAAAGAGTAATCAAAGAGTTAGTAAATCACTTAAGATATAAAGCAAATACTATAATACTTATATACAAACACATACAGGGTAAAAGTGACATATTGTAATACTTTTCCAAATCATGTTCTTAATGGATTCATGTACATTGTCCCAATCCTGGTACACAATTCTAACATGATTTTTTATTTCGCAATAAAGGACTTGAACCACATCCCTACTTCCCCTATGGGATTGCCAACATCATTAAATTCTACGACAATTAACTTGTCTCTAGTACAGCAAGGAGTAATATCTCTCAACCATGTAGCCCGTCTACCACTTCTCTGGGTAGATTCAAAAGCACCATGATGTGTCTTTTGAAGGATCTCCCATCTCCTTGTTTAGAAAATAAACAATGAATATAATAGTAAGTTTTGTAAAGAGTAAATAAATAATAAACATAACTACAATTACAAATACACAAATAAATATAAAAATAACATTATAGAACAATAAATTTTAAATAACTAATTACGTAACTTGATCAAATAACAATAATTTCTTAAAGACTTTCTATATGATCATGGCGAGTGGCATGTACTTCATTTTCGTCATTAAAATTTGACGTAGGAGTGTTAGTAAGATCAATACTTGTGTCTTGAATTTCGTCTCTTCCATGCATCCTCCTTCATTGAAGAACAATTGTCCACTTTTTGTTTAATGGATCATTGACATAAAACACTTGTTTTGCATGAGATGCCATGATGAAAGGCTCTCCCTTATAACCAACCTTGTCAAGGTCGACCAAGGTAAATCCTAATTCATCAGTTTGTACACCCGTGTTACTGTTAACTCACTTACATTTAAAGACATAGACTCTAAATTTAGTGTAGTCGACCTCCTAAATTTCTTCCATTACACCAAATTAACATATTGATGTCATAACTAGGTTTTTATCCTTCAAAGTAGAGAAGTGAATTCACACGACCACAACCATAATGCCACTATTTTGCACAATACTCTTTTGATCTTGCGCCTTTGTATAAAATGAAAATTGATTGATATCCACTCCAACATATGACATCAAAGTTAGGACTATATCGTAGCCATTTTATTGATTCAAAAATGGTATCATAATTCAAATTTTGGCCTTTAAGATAGTTTTTTTGTGCTTGTTAATGATCCATTTTTCATTCATTCGAGGGTTTTTCTTCTTCAAAATGTCTTTATGAGAACATATAAGGTTGAACTTGTTTAGCCTTATTTAATATATACAAATGTGCCTAAACAAATTCCTCTCGACACATGCTCTTAACCATTACACCTCATATACCCTTTCCTCCACATCTACCTTCATGACGAGACTTAGAAACCCTTACAAATTCAATTGCAGACATGTAACCTATGCAAAACTCAATAGCTTCTTCTATAATATACCTGTCAACAATAGATATTTTTGGACGATGTGGATATTTACATAACTTTTCAATATCTTCATGTAATGCTCAATTGGATACACAAGGATGCACAATCTAATCTTCCTCATTAGATGAACAACTAAATGACCCATGATATCAAAAAATGAAAGAGGAAAATACATGTCAATTGGCATAAGATAATGACATCTTTATTTTCCAACTCATCTAACTTTTGAAGGTTTATGACTTTGTTACATATGCCATTAAAAAAATAAGCACAACCTAGTTAGGATTTTTCTAATATTTTTTGGCAAGACATCATGAATAACCACTAGTAATAGTTATTGCATCAATACATGACAACCATGAGACTTTAAACTAACTAATTTTAAGTCTTGCATTGATACAAGTGTTCTGAAATTGGAAGAGTAACCTTGGGGCACATTGATGCCCTTCAGACACTCGCAAAAACTTCTACTTTCTTTGACATAGTACGACATGCTAGGAGCAAATATGTCCGCCTACCAACTGAATGTGGAGCTAACTATTGCCTTATACCCATGTCTACCATATCTAGTCATATGTCCACATCATCATTTGTCTTGCCTTAATGTTCAAAAGCATCTTAATTACATTATCACAAACATTTTTTTTCCACATGCATCATGTCAATACAATGTCTTACATCAAGCTTGCACCAATATGGTAGATAAAAGAAGATTGGCTTTTTTCCATATAGTGCCCTTTTTCTGTGCCTTGTCGAAGAAAACATTTTTGTCCTTCAACCATTCAAAAACTTCATCTCTAGTTAAAGCTCTTGGAGCAATATCATTCTCCTAAAATTCGTTAAAAGTTTTCTTCAATCAATGATACAAGTGATTAGCTTTGAGAAATTTGTGAGGCCCAAGGTAACATGTCTTCTTTCCATGTGTTAGTTGATGGTAGGATGTGTCTTCTTCACATATAAGGCATGTTTTATGTCCCTTAACACTATACCTGGACAAGTTTTCATATGCTGGAAAGTCATTGATGGTGCAAAATAGCATGACACGCATTTTGAAATTTTGATTGTTATACCGTCAAACATATCAACACCTTTGTCCTACAACATTCTCAAGTTTTCCACCAATGGACTTAAATACACATCTATATCATTTCCTAGTTGTCTTGGACTAAAAATCATCATAGATAACATCATATTTATGTTTCAAGCACAACCAAGGAGACATGTTGTAAATCACCAGTAGAACAGGCCATGAACTATGCATACTACTTAAGTTACCATATGGTTTCATTCCATTTGTAGCAAGACCTATCATAAGGTTTCTTAGCTCACTGTTGAAATCTGAAAACAACCTTTCAATTTTCTCCCATTGCATTGAATCAGTTGCATGTCGAAGTTGTCCACCACATTTGCTCTGGTCTACATGCCATGTAAGGTTCTTTACATCATTTGAATTAGCAAACAATCTCTTGAACCTTGGAATTATTGAAAGATATCATAGTACCTTTCAATAATCATGATCAACAATGATCAACAATCATGGTTAGTTAGGTCAAACCAAGTTTGACTCGGAATTAAGCTTATATTATATTTGGTGGTCAAAACATGATCAATAATTATGGTTAGTCAAGTTAAATCGAGTTCAACTCAAAATTAAGCCTATATTTTATTTGGTGGTTAAAACATGGTCAACGACTATGGTTAGTTGAGTTGAACATGGTCAACGACTATGGTTAGTTGAGTTGACTTGGAATTAAGCTTATATTATATTCGGTGGTCAAAACATGGTCAATAATTATGGTTAGTCGAGTTAAATCGAGTTCAACTCAAAATTAAGCCTATATTTTATTTGGTGGTTAACCCATAGTCAATGACTATGGTTAGTTGAATCAATTCAAGTTTGACAAAAAATTAAGGACATGTTTTATTTGGTGGTGAAATCATGGTCAATTTGTCAAGGTTAGTTTAGTCAAATGAATTTTAACTCAAAATTAAGGACATGTATTATTTGGTGGTAAAACAATGGTCAATTAGTCATGGTTAGACATGTTGTAAATCACCAGTAGAATAGGCCATGAACTATGCATACTGCTTAAGTTACCATATGGTTTCATTCCATTTGTAGCAAGACCTATCGTAAGGTTTCTTAGCTCACTTTTGAAATCTGAAAACAACCTATCAATTTTCTCCCATTGCATTGAATCAGTTGCATGTCGAAGTTGTCCACCATATTTGCTCTCGTCTACATGCCATGTAAGGTTCTTTGCATCATTTGAATTAGCAAACAATCTCTTGAACCTTGGAATTATTGAAAGATATCATAATACCTTTCAATAATCATGATCAACAATGATCAACAATCATGGTTAGTTAGGTCAAACCAAGTTTGACTCGGAATTAAGCTTATATTATATTTGGTGGTCAAAACATGATCAATAATTATGGTTAGTCAAGTTAAATCGAGTTCAACTCAAAATTAAGCCTATATTTTATTTGGTGGTTAAAACATAGTGAACGACTATGGTTAGTTGAGTTGAACATGGTCAACGACTATGGTTAGTTGAGCTGACTTGGAATTAAGCTATATTATATTCGGTGGTCAAAACATGGTCAATAATTATGGTTAGTCGAGTTAAATCGAGTTCAACTCAAAATTAAGCCTATATTTTATTTGGTGGTTAACCCATAGTCAATGACTATGGTTAGTTGAGTCAAATCAAGTTTGACCAAAAATTAAGGACATGTTTTATTTGGTGGTGAAATCATGGTCAATTTGTCAAGGTTAGTTTAGTCAAATGAATTTTAACTCAAAATTAAGGACATGTATTATTTGGTGGTAAAACTATGGTCAATTAGTCATGGTTAGACATGTTGTAAGTCACCAGTAGAACAGGCAATGAACTATGCATACTACTTAAGTTACCATATGGTTTCATTCCATTTGTAGCAAGACCGATCGTAAGGTTTCTTAGCTCACTGTTGAAATCTGAAAACAACCTATCAATTTTCTCCCATTGCATTGAATCAGTTGCATGTCGAAGTTGTCCACCACATTTGCTCTCGTCTACATGCCATGTAAGGTTCTTTGCATCATTTGAATTAGCAAACAATCTCTTGAACCTTGGAATTATTGAAAGATATCATAATACCTTTCAATAATCATGATCAACAATGACCAACAATCATGGTTAGTTAGGTCAAACCAAGTTTAACTCGGAATTAAGCTTATATTATATTTGGTGGTCAAAACATGATCAATAATTATGGTTAGTCAAGTTAAATCGAGTTCAACTCAAAATTAATCCTATATTTTATTTGGTGGTTAAAACATGGTCAACGACTATGGTTAGTTGAGTTGAACATGGTCAACGACTATGGTTAGTTGAGTTGACTTGGAATTAAGCTTATATTATATTCGGTGGTCAAAACATGGTCAATAATTATGGTTAGTCGAGTTAAATCGAGTTCAACTCAAAATTAAGCCTATATTTTATTTGGTGGTTAACCCATAGTCAATGACTATGGTTAGTTGAGTCAAATCAAGTTTGACCAAAAATTAAGGACATGTTTTATTTGGTGGTGAAATCATGGTCAATTTGTCAAGGTTAGTTTAGTCAAATGAATTTTAACTCAAAATTAAGGAAATGTATTATTTGGTGGTAAAACTATGGTCAATTAGTCATGGTTAGACATGTTGTAAATCACCAGTAGAACAGGCAATGAACTATGCATACTACTTAAGTTACCATATGGTTTCATTCCATTTGTAGCAAGACCTATCGTAAGGTTTCTTAGCTCACTGTTGAAATCTGAAAACAACCTATCAATTTTCTCCCATTGCATTAAATCAGTTGCATGTCGAAGTTGTCCACCACATTTGCTCTCGTCTACATGCCATGTAAGGTTCTTTGCATCATTTGAATTAGCAAACAATCTCTTGAACCTTGGAATTATTGAAAGATATCATAATACCTTTCAATAATCATGATCAACAATGATCAACAATCATGGTTAGTTAGGTCAAACCAAGTTTGACTCGGAATTAAGCTTATATTATATATGGTGGTCAAAACATGATCAATAATTATGGTTAGTCAAGTTAAATCGAGTTCAACTCAAAATTAAGCCTATATTTTATTTGGTGGTTAAAACATGGTCAACGACTATGGTTAGTTGAGTTGAACATGGTCAACGACTATGGTTAGTTGAGTTGACTTGGAATTAAGCTTATATTATATTCGGTGGTCAAAACATGGTCAATAATTATGGTTAGTCGAGTTAAATCGAGTTCAACTCAAAATTAAGCCTATATTTTATTTGGTGGTTAACCCATAGTCAATGACTATGGTTAGTTGAGTCAAATCAAGTTTGACAAAAAATTAAGCACATGTTTTATTTGGTGGTGAAATCATGGTCAATTTGTCAAGGTTAGTTTAGTCAAATGAATTTTAACTCAAAATTAAGGACATGTATTATTTGGTGGTAAAACTATGGTCAATTAGTCATGGTTAGTTTAGTCAAACAAAGTTCAACTAAAAAATAAGGTCATTTTTTATTTGGTCCTCAAACCATGGTTTGCCAATTGAGTCAGACCAAATTTTACTCAAAATTAAGCATTTTTTTTATTTTGGTGGTTAAACCATGATGAACCATGTGCAATTGAGTCAAACTAAAGCTCATTTTGTTAGTAATTTTAATGTTTTTTTTATAAGAGATATATGTTCTACTTGTTTTTAATTTTATAATATATTGAAAAAGGTCATTCAAGGTGATACGAATTTATTAAACTATATCATCATACAAGGGTCAACTAAGCTCTATATAGTCATTCATGCCAAGTGGTACCAATTTATTAAACAATATCATCATAAAAGGTCCAAATAAGCTCTATATAGTCATTCATGCAAAGTGATATCAATTTATTAAACAATATCATCATACAAGGCCCAACTAAGCTCTATATGATCATTCATGCAAAGTGATATTAATTTATTAAACAATATCATCATGCAAGGCCCAACTAAGCTCTCTATGGCCATTCGTATAAAGTGATATCTATTTATTAAACATTATTAACATACAAGGCCCAACCAAGCTCTATATGGCCATTCATATAAAGTGATAACAATTTATTAAACAATATCATCATACAAAGCCTAACTAAGCTCTACGTGACCATTCATGCAAATTGATACCAATTTATGAAACAATATCATCATACAAGGCCCAACTAAGCTCTATATGGGCATTCATGAAAGAACATAATAATTTTATTAAATAAAATCATCATACAATGCCCAACTATACTCTATACGTCCATCCATGTAGTCACATAATCCAATAATTACTATCAAACTTTTAGGAAAAAAATCACTTACCTCAATGATAATAACATGACTAGTTTAACTTGTTTGATTTAGACCTATCAATTGTGTGTGTGCGTGCGTGTACGCCTGTGTGTGCACAATCCAATAATTAATATCAGAATTTTAGGAAAAAAATCACTTACCTCAATGATAATAACATGACTAGTTTAACTTGTTTGATTTAGACCTATCAATTGTGTGTGTGTCGCAAATATATTGTTAAAAATAAAAAATAGAAAAATATGTGAATGACAAAATAGAGGAGTAGAGATATTACTCACAGAGTTAAACGAAATGGAGATGCGAGTGAGATGACAGATTAAGAAACTTGTAAAAATAGGAAAAATAACAAAAAAATTCAAAATCATGCACAAAAGCGAAAAACGACTATGAATGCAATGCTTTGGAAGCCATGACAAAAATCCAGTAGATCATGGCAGTTACAGGGTTTAAACACAAAAGGAATGGTAGCAGTGTCGTGGAGGGTTAGAGTGTTGGCAGATTGCTTGAGTGCTAGAGTAGTGGCAGACTGCTTAAATACTAGAGTGGTAGCCTTATCACATAGAAACACAAAGCTTTTGGGTTGAGGAATGTTGGAGAAGATGAACAAATTGAGCATTCTAAGGTTAAGATGTCTTTTTACATTGGTTTCAACCAATTGTAAAAAGTAACATTTTACATTGGTTGCATTGTAATCGATGTAAATAGGTCAAAAAAATCTTTTTTACCCTAGTGAAAAATGATGTAAAAGGAGCAACACAATTTTTTTTTCCATATTATTTTAAGGAAATCTTAATTCACAAGCTCTTCATTCATGTAGCATAAATTGAAACTCTTGATACGGGCTCACCAGAATACCCCTTCAGTATGTCTTCTAGTCATTCCAATAGGAAAATAATTATTTCACATCCACAAAGGTGTATATAGTCGTAGGATGAAGAAAAAAAATAAGAAAATAAAAGATATAACAGGTGATATAACCAAAATAAAAAAGAATAATAAAATAAAATCTGAGACCAATGTATAAAATAATAGGTGTAAAATAATCAAAGATAAAATATGTTATTTCTCAAACTAATTCGAAATATTAGTTTTAGTATCTACAAAAATTTAATATATTTTAATATGTTGCAAAATGTTAGTTTCCTACTATGGAAATTTTGTTTTAATATCACTGTCCGGAGTTTGTAGTTTATAAAATAGTTTTTCTTTATATACGAACATGTGTAAAGTGGTTTAGTATAGTGTTGCTACTTTAGGAAATAACAAAAGTTGAAAACCATATCAACTTGGAAGAACATAAAGTGAGGCAAATACCAATCATATCCAAAGTAATGAGATAAATTAGGGCGCTAGCAGTAGCTGAGATAAATTTCAGGTTCACATGACTAGAGAATGATGTGATAACCAATCATGGAAATGATGAAGGCGTACGGACTCCGATGCTAGTATGTATCTCTAAGATAAGAACGATGATTAATTTGCCTACGCCTGCGGTCAAGTTTTTTGGCGGATGGGGGCAGGTTTTTCCAATACCTGTGACACGCAACACGTGTTTCTTTTTTTTTTTTTTAAGTGTGTCAAAGTGGGCATATGGTGCAGACTACCAGTCTACCCTGCACTCTACACAGTTAATAGTTTTAAAAATATGGGACCAACTTCAAATAGCTTTTGTTTAGTCCATTCTATTTAATTTACTGTTTAAGCGAAGTTATCCAATTGCTGATGAGCCTATACGCGATTTTTTATTATATTTTTAAAAAAAATTAGATTTAATTTGTAAAACTTTTAATTTTTATTTAAGTAATATATTTAGTTAATCTACTTAAAAATATTTGATATTATTTAATTTTAATTTTTTCATTTTATCCATTTCTATTCTTTATGTATTTAATTTTTATATTTATAAAATTTTGACAAATCAAGTATTATTCTTCTGTCTATTAGGATAATAAAGAATAAAAAAGTTCATAAATAATAATTATTTAATTTATTTATAATTATTAAGATAGTTTGTTCTTGTTTTGGAAAACATGATTTTTTTTTTCTTTTAAAAAGATAAGTTAAACATTAAAATTAAATATTAAATTTTTTTTTTTTGTTTTTTCTTGTGGGCTGCATATTGACCTGTTAACCTAGGAGTTATGTGATGCAAACGCATATTTATAAGATTTAGACTGTTAAATTTACGGTCTCCCAACTCATTTAAGCTGCGAGCTTACGAGGAACAGATCTAAACGAGCAAACTAATTTGTATACCCAACTAGACATATATCCTTTGTATACCCAACTAGACATATATCCTTTGCGAAAGATGTTCAATTCGAATATAATAGTTATAAAAAAAAAAAATTATTGAAACAATGTCATGTCTGGTACATGAAACACACGTGTTGATAACATTACGTGATAGTCACATGGCCCGGGATTGAAAGGGAAGATGGTTGTGTCCCCCGACAGGAATGGTTTGGTGAATGTATGTCCTTGATTCTAGTACATATATGCATGTTCCTTTGCTCCTCCACCTTTGAGAGTTGCAGAGAGATAGAAAAGTGTGACTACTCGGTGCATCCCCTTTGGCTGCTAGTTCCAAGTATATACTCACATCTTTTTTCCCACATTTTTTCTCACTTCACTAATGTTGGCTGCTGCGTATACTACAAAGGACGGGGAATTGTACAGTGCGGGACATCTTACCTGTTATCTCCTTCCTTATTTAACCCACTACCATTGTCACAACCCGTTCGTAACGAAGCGCAAGATGGTTTGGGTTAGGCCGAAGTGGACCCGGTCATGGGATAGCCGAGACCGATTCGACCATAGAGAGTCGCCACCGACGTTTTTTGTGAAACGCCAGGAAACTTAAAGGAAGGCTGGGTAGGTCATCAGAGCCACAAGTTCGGGGGTTGGTTACACGTTGGGAGCGCAGGAGGCCCCAACATGTCTATCACTTGATAGTTACCCTAGGTTAGCTGTAAGGGATCGGGGTGAGGATTATGTGTTAGGGATAGGTGGGGTGTTTTAGAGTTGTGGGTTTCAAGACTTGATAGGAGTATGCTTCATGTGTCTACGTACCTCGGCTTTAGAGGAGTCAAAGTCTACGTAGTTCTGGGTAAGGCCTAATTTTGGAAGAGGGTGAGGTTAGGATGGAGGCTGAAACGGCTCGCCCCATCTCGACCTCGCTAGGACCGGGACGAAATCAGCACGGGGGTCAAGGTAGGGGGACCGTGCCGGCTTGTGCCGACTCGATTCTGCGGGGGCCGGACTGAATCAGCATTATGACTCGGGCACAGGCTGGTAGGAGAGACTCTCTCGCTGGACCGAAACCGAGTCGGCCACTGTGAAGAGACTTGACGGGAGGGGTTGAGATCATGTCGGCCGCCAGCCCAAGGGCCATGGGCCGATAGGACTCGGCCTTGGAGGCTAAGGGTGGCACGACTTCTGGCTTGATAGGTACGTAGGGGTTTCTAACTTGGAATGATGCAAAATGGTAATCCAAGAATACTAACCTGGTATTTGGAGACGGAGAATACTTTTTCCCAGCTTTCGTCTAGTGTTTATGCCTCTCCTTCTGTCAGCCCTTGAGGTTCCCCTTCTGCTTTTTGCGTGTAGTCGTCAACTTTCTCTTCAGCCGCCTCTTGCCCTGACGTGTTCTTGCTCAGTCTCTTCTCCTCTCCTTCCTTCTCCTCCTCTTTTTCGTTCCCCTGAGTTCTTGTCCTAAGACTTTTTATAGGACTCGAGGTGGGTATGTAACAACCCAAATCCCTATAATCTTGTAGATATTATTCTCTCCTCATTTCCGTTTCTCATGCGAGTCTCTTGTGATTTGATACGTACCATATGGGGTCCACTAGTATGTGGGAGACTCAGTCAAACGTGGACTCAGTCATAAAGTGACCGGGATGGACTCAGTCTTGGCCCAATTTGGAGCCGCAAGGAGGCGGCCCAAGAGTTTGGGATTGGACCGCGAAGGAGGCTGATTCGAATGTGCTCTGGCCCAGACAATTTTCGGGTACTACAACCATCAGCTTAATACCAAGCTGTTTGCTTAGTCTAGTGAGATCTTAAAACCAAATTCTGTTGGTGTAAATATATATAAAAGAAAAATGAATGTCATCTCTTTACTTTCTATTGTTTTTAAGATCTTTCCAATAAAAAAATATTACTTTTGTCTTCGAATGTTAGACTCCATTCTTCTTAATTTATTTTTTTTTATAAAATAATTTTTAAATAGTCTATTGTATTAATTATTTTTTTACTAAGTTATCCTTAATTGATTATTTTTATAATAAATATTATAAATTAATAAGATAAATTCATTCTCTCACTTATAAAAGTCCATAAAAATAACTAACATATATTAATTAATTAATTTGATAAAAGTAATTAAGTAGAGAATAGAATGATGAGTCTTAATAATTTTAAAAATTAATATAAATTATTTATAAATTTAATATTATTAACTAAATTAATAATTTTTTTTACTATGAATTAGATAAAATTGTGTTATATTTGATGATGAAGGTGTAGCATTAAAAAGATATATTTTTTTTCTGTTTTGTTAGTTTCTTCCGTTAAAGTGTTGTACATATATGAAAGGACACGTTAAGAAGATTAAAAATACTTGTAATTTGGATAGTTAGTTGTTATAAATTTTGCACTGGTACGTGACTGACTTGGTAAGGTAATGGGTTAGTGATTGGATTGGTGGGTACATGCTTCAATTATCTCATCAAAGATTATTTTTATAATGATTTTTATACTAATATATATATATATATATATATATATATATATATATATATATATATATATATATATATATATTTATAACTTGGCCACAGTATAAAATTTTTTATATATATATAAAAAGCGTTTTAAATAAAAAAAAATTACAATGAAAAATTGAGTCATAATATTAGGATCATAACTAAAAAAAAATATAATTGTGATGCAACTATTATTGTCTCTATTTCTATTATCACTATCGTAACCATAATTATTGTCACTAGTATTATTATTGTCACTACCACCACTATTATCGGGGTGATGACTACAATAATAACAGTGATAACAATGGTAGTGAATATAATGATAAAAATAATTTTAAAATATATTTAATTGAATTTTAATCTTAAAAATTTATTACTCAAAATGTGTTTAATTGGAAAAAATTCTTATATATATATATATGAAATGATTCACTTACTTCAAGAATAGTTTAAGAGAGTTATTTTTCATCTATATTATTTATTTTTTCTAATCTAACAAATGAAATATGTCACTCATTACAGTCGTTAAATTTTGAAAAAATAAATTATGAAGATAAAAAGTAACTATCTTATAATTATGATAGACTAAAATTTTAACTCAAGTGCAACACTCTTTGTCACAACCAGATTTGTGACAACAGCAAAATTGGGAAGGTAAAAGGGGTAGGCGGAGATCAACTCGGCCTGAGAAGGAGTCACCACCAGCGTTTTAGGAACGCTGGAAAAACCAAGAGAAGGGGGAGGATAGGGCTTGGTCAAGAACCAGGTCAAAAGGGTTCGGAAGTTGGTTATGCTCCAGGGACACAAGGTGCCCCTAGAACGTCTGATACCTAACAGTTACCTAAGGTTTGGCTAGGTTGATATACTATGTTTTGGTGCCAGTAAGAATAGGGAGGTCATACCAATATGCAATAAACATGTCATACATTCTTAGATTCTATAATACAAAATATTCTCTAATATCTAATGGAATCCTATGTTTGGAGGGGTGGTTTGGTTTGGGGTAATGGACTTGCAAGAGGTGTGCCCTCTTTGCCTACGTACCTCGAATGTGCGAGGATTCAAAGTTCACGTAGTTCTGGACTTTGGTTCCTAAGTTGGGCTATAGCCAATGGCCGAGGCAAACTCGGCCATGACCAACATGGAGGAGGGGAGATTGTGGAAGATGGGGCCGAGATGGACTCGGCCCGGGCAGGTGTAGAGGAAAAGTTTAGGGGAGGCCGAGATCGACTCGGCCTCGGTAGGCATAGGTGAAGGCCGAGATGGACTCGGCCCAACGAAAGGTGAGAGAAAGAGGAGGGGTAAGCCAGAGAGGGATTGGTTTTTACGATGCTTAACTTAGTCTATTTAATCGCGATTCAATTCATACAATTAGAGGGAGGAAAAGTTACCTGGACCTTGCCGTGTCGTCTTCTCGTCTTTTTCCAAAAGTATCTCCTCCCGGCGCTCCTATTGCTTCAGCAAGGCTTTCGCTCTCTCGTGTTTTCTTTGTGAAAAGTGTTCGATCCCGTAGAAAAATGTTCGACCCCGTAGAAAATTCTTCGACCACGTAGAAAAGTCTCCGACCACGTAGAAAAATCTTCAACCCCGTAGAAAAATATTCGACCCCCCGCTCATTCGCGGTGAGGTCTTATATAGGCTGCGAGATGGGCTTGTATCTTAGCCCATCTCCGGTAAATATTCTGTTTAGGTTGAGTTTGAATTTGAATTGAATAACATATTTTATTCCCTGATTCTTGGGATGAGTATCCTGCCTTATCGCCAAGAATCTCCAGGATTTTTTATCCGTTATGGTGACAACTATCATAGTTGTTAGAGGTAGTCAACGCGGGCCACCGCGGCGGCTACTTGTTGATAACGTATAAAATCTTCAAGATTTTATCGTTATCGGTTAAGGGAAAGTCAACTGTGGTTGTTTGGGCCGAACAGTTTTGGGGTGCTACAGTTGCCCCCTCTTTATTTGTGCTCATTAGGGATGCCCCCTAATGAGCATAAATAAAGAATCTAGGGATGGTTCTAGGTTGAGGAGGTATTAGGCTAGTTTCTAGGCTTCGGTTGATTTGGATAAGATTTTGTCAGATGGTTCTAGGCTGAGGAGGTATTAGGCTAGTTTCTAGGTTTCGGTTGATTTGGATAAGATTCTGTCCTAGAGTTTTAATGACTTGATGTTTTAAACTTAAACTAAGGTTGCTGATTCTACTTGGCCAACTAGATTTCGAATTTGATAACTGCTGCCTGATGACTTGGACTTGATAGGTGATGACTTGAATTTGATAGCTGATGACTTGAATTTGATAGCTGATGCCTTGATCTAGATAGTTGATGAACTTGATAGCTGATGACTGATGTATTGAACTTGATAACTGATGACTCAGATCATTGGCTCTACTCGGGGCGGCCAGCGATGTCTTGAGACTGATGAATTGATTTTTGATTATTGACTCTGCTCGGGGCGGCCAATGATGTCTTGAACTTGAGATCACTAGTTCTACTTAGGGCGGCCAGCGATGTCTTGAATCTGATGACTGATGAATTGAATTTGGGAGCTGATAATTGGCTCTACTCGGGGCGGCCAATGATGTCTTAAACTTGAGATCACTGGTTCTACTCAAGGCGGCCAACGATGTCTTGAATCTGATGACCGATGAATTGAATTTGGTAGCCGATCATTGGCTCTACTCGGGGCGGCCAATGATGTCTTGAACTTGAGATCACTGGTTCTATTCAAGGAGGCTAGCGATGTCTTGAATCTGATGACTGATGAATTGAATTTGGTAGCCGATCATTGGCTCTACTTGGGGCGACCAATGATGTCTTGAACTTGAATCTGATGAATGCCTTCATGTTGGATTGTGATGGCTTGTTAGTCTGAGTCTTCTTTTCTTTGTTGAGCCATGGTAGAGCTGTTGGTCGAGACGAATTGGTCTCGGAATGATGTCATGGATGTTTTGGTCAAGACGAGTTCGTCTCGGATTGATGTAAGCTTTTTGTAATTTTCTAAGTTCTGAACTGAGTTAACTTTCAAAATTTTCTAAGTCTTTGGACTGAAATGGAGTTTTCTTCCCAAAGGGGTTAGATTGACCGAAATGGAGTCGGTCCTTGGAAGAGGTTGATTTGGTCGACATGAAGTCGGCCTCTCAACGCACCAATTTACCGAGATGGAATCGGTTTTGAGGGTGACCGAGAGTGACCAAGATGAAATTGGTTTCCTATCGTGCTGACATAAAAGTGGTGAAGTGAAAGCGAATTATGGCACCAATTTAGAGGGAATAAAAATGGAGGCATGAATATATAAACGTGGCTCTTTTATTAATGGAAAGTATGTTACAAGAATGCCTTATTTAAAGGAAAGACTTGTTAGAATTAGAGTTGGGTTGTGGTGTGAGTTAGGCTTCATGGATAGAACATTTTGACGGAGTCTGCATTAACGGGATAGCAGAGGTCCCTCCTTTCAACGTCGGTTAGGATTAAAGCTCCTCTTGAGAAGGCGTGCTTTACGATGTAGGGTCCTTCGTAGTTGGGCGCCCATTTGCCTCTCTGGTCCTTGACGTTTGGTAGTATCTTCTTGAGCACCAAATCTCCTTCTCTGAAGGTATGGGGCTTGGTCTTCTCGTCAAAGGCGTTCTTGATTCTTCTTTGGTAGAGTTGACCATGGCAAAGGGCCGTTAGGCATTTTTCGTCGATCATATTTAGTTGATCGAGTCTTCGTTGAATCCATTCTGCTTCTTCTAATTCTACTTCTACCAGAACTCTGAGGGAAGGTATTTCAACTTCTACTGGGAGTACTACTTCCATTCTGTATACCAGAGAGTAAGGGGTAGCCCTTGTGGATGTGCGAACTGAGGTGCGGTAGCCTTGTAGGACGTACGGTAACATTTCGTGCCAATCCTTGTTGGTGATTACCATCTTCTGTACTATCTTCTTGATGTTTTTGTTGGCTGCTTCTACGGCTTCGTTCATCTTCGGGCGATAAGGCGTGGAGTTATGGTGGCGGATTTGAAACTGCTCACATAGTTCAGTCATCATCTTGTTATTTAGGTTGGTTTCGTTGTCGGTGATGATATGGGCTGGGAGGCCATACCGGCATATGATGTCTTTGCTGATGAATCGTACTACGGTGCTGCGCATTACCATAGAATAGGAGGAGGCTTCAATCCACTTGGTGAAGTAGTCGATGGCCACTAGAATGAATTTGTGTCCGTTTGAAGCTTTAGGCTTGATGGGTCCGATCACGTCTATACCCCACATAGAGAAGGGCCATGGGGAGGTGAGGTTGTGTAGACCAGAAGGAGCTGAGTGGATACGATCGGCATAGGTTTGACATTTTGTACATCTCTTTACGTGCTGGTGACAGTCGAATTCCATCTTAGTCCAGTAATATCCTACTCAGAGGATTTTGCGGGCCAGGGCGTGGTCGTTGGCGTGCGTACCGAAGGTTCCTTCGTGAACTTCTTCTATTATCTGTTTAGCTTCCCGTTGGTCTACACATCGCAGGAGTGTCATATCTGCACTTCTTTTGTACAATGTGGGTCTACTTAGGAGGAATCCTGCAACTAGTCTTCTAAGTGTCCTCTTGCTGTTTTCTGATGCTCCTTCTGAGTATTCTCCTTTTTCCAGGTATCTCTTTATATCTATGTACCACGATTTTGAGTCTGATTCCTCTGGTTCTATGTTCAGGTACTGACAGTAAGCTATGCGAGGTTGTTGCCGTACGTGGATGGTTAGCTTTTGACCTTCATTTACTTGGACCATGGCTGATAGAGTTGCGAGGGCATCAGCCATTTGGTTTTCTTCTCGGGGGACGTGGTGAAAGGTGATCATATCGAATGAGTCTATTAGTTCTTTTATGTGCTCGTGGTAAGGTACCAACTTGGCATCTCGAGTTTCCCATTCGCCGCGAAGTTGATAGATGACCAAGGCTGAGTCTCCGAAGACTTTGAGTTGCTTAGCCTGATGTTCTACTGCCATTAAGAGTCCCATGGTGCAGGCTTCGTATTCCGCCATATTGTTGGTGCAATCGAACCCTAGCTTAGCTGAAAAGGGGAAGCACTGGTCTTTGGGTGAGACTAGGATAACTCCAATTCCGTTTCCTAGTATATTGGAGGCTCCATCGAACCACATTCTCCATTCTTCATCCTTAGTCCCGGTGGTTGTCATGACGTGTTCGTCAGGGAATTCATGAAGTAGGGGTTGAAAATCTTTTAAAGGGTGATATGCCAGATGCTCCGCTAAGACGCTTCCTTTGATAGCTTTCTGACTTGTGTAGACTATGTCTTATTCGGATAAGGCCATTTGCCACCTTGCAATTCGTCCTGTTAGTGCGGGTTTCTCAAATATGTACTTGATGGGGTCTGTCTTTGCTATCAGCCAAACGGTGTGGGCTAGCATATATTGCTTGAGCCTCTTGGTGGCCCAAACCAAGGCACAACAGGTTCGCTCTAATGCTAAGTACCTTTGCTCGCAGTCCGTAAACTTTTTGCTGAGGTAGTAAATAGCATGCTCCTTTTTTCCTATGTCGTCACGTTGGCCCAACATGCAGCCCATGGATTCTTCTAGCACTGTAAAGTATAGGATTAAAGGTCTGTTGGGGACTGCCGAGACAAGGAGTAGTGGATTTTCTAAGTACTTCTTGATCTTTTCAAAGGCTTCCTGGCATTCAGAGTTCCAACCGAGTTCATGCTTTTTGCGGAGAAGTTTGAAGATAGGGCTGCATGTGGATATTAGTTGAGAGATGAATCGGGCTATGAAGTTCACCCATCCTAAGAATCCTCGAACTTCTACTTTTGTCCTGGGAGTTGGCATCTCTCTGATGGCCTTAACTTTATCTGGGTCGACCTCTATGCCTCTCTCATTTACTATGAAACCGAGCAACTTCCCTGTCTTTACTCCGAAGGTGCATTTGGTCGGGTTGAGTCTTAACTTGTACTTGCGGAGTCTAGTGAACAGCTTTTGTAGGTCTTCGATGTGTTGTTCCGGGGTCTTAGACTTAGCGATCATGTCATCCACGTATACTTCGATCTCCTTGTGCATCATGTCATGGAATAACGTTACCATGGCCCTTTGATATGTTGCCCCCGCGTTCTTAAGCCCGAAGGGCATTACCTTATAGCAGAAAGTGACCCATAATGTGATGAAGGTTGTTTTTTCTAAGTCCTCTTGAGCCATGAGGATTTGGTTATATCTCGAGAAACCATCCATGAAGGAGTAGAAGGCATGTTGCGCGATGTTATCAACGAGCGTATCGATGTGGGGAAAGGGAAGTTGTCCTTAGGACTGGCGCGGTTTAGATCTCTATAGTCGACACACATGCGGACCTTTCCATCTTTCTTTTGGCACAGTACAATGTTTTCCACCCATTGTGGATATTTTGCGACTGCGAGGAATCCTGCCTTCCATTGCTTTTCAACTTCCTCTTTAATTTTTAGGGCTACTTCGGATTTCATTCTTCTTAGCTGTTGACGGAACGGAATACAGTTAGGAAGTAAAGGCAACTTGTGTTCTACAATTTCGCGGTCCAATCCTGGCATGTCTTGGTAGGACTAGGCGAATACGTCAGCGTATTCCTTCAGGAGTTCAATCAAGCGTGGTCTTGGTTCCGGTGGCATTAACTTGCCCACCTTTACTTCTTTCTTTTCTGTTTTGTCCCCCAAGTTTATATTTTCAAGCTCCTCTACAAATGGTTGGAGTTTTGGTTTCTCCCATTCCACGCGCTTCTCAATCTCCATTAGTGCTTCTGCTTCCGCGTTTATGTCTTCGATTGGTTCGTTAGTTAGATCGGGGTCTTCGAGCGTAGACTCTGTATTGTTCAAAGGCGCGCTTTTATTGTTTCTGGTTCATTTTTAAAAGAGATTACATTTTAGCGGAGGTTCGATTCATACATACGCGAGAGTATAAGAAAGAATGCATAGGGACACAAAGAGTAAAAAGGGAAATTGTGCATTAAATTCAAAAACTTGCATGCTCAAATCGAGTTATTTTTGTTCGCCCTAGAAAGCAAAAAAGCAAAGACAAAAAGCTGCTAAAAAATGAAAATTACATAAGTAGACACTCGTTAAACACTTCTTCAATCTTCCAATTGTCTAGGGGCTCTTCCGTGATGTAAATCTCTCCTTTGGGGCTGGCCGGGTCGTCTTCAACGGTTGCAACAATTTCTGATTCGAAAAACGTGGCATTTGACTCAAAGAGCTCTGACAGTATGAGCCCCAGATCTTCTTCAGGATCTTCTTCTTTCGGGTATCCGATTCCAGCCTTTCCTTTGTTTTCTAAGATTTGGATCGGGGCAGAGATTCTGTCCAAGTGGGGTCCTAGTCCTTTGCCGGGTATGTATCCATCTTTCAATATAACCTTGAGAGCCATTCCTTCTGTAGCGGGAGGCGGCACAAGCTTATCTTCTTCTTGAGGTACAACTTCCCATGATTACAGCGATATTCCTTGGATGTTCTCGTCGCCTTCGATGAACGTTTCTGGTGCAGAGGTGGTAGCCACTATTTCCCTTTCTGCTAGCACGCTGATTAGATGTGGGCCCGCTATGAACTTTACCTTTTGATGGAGGGAAGAAGGTACTGCCCCCGCTTCGTGAATCTAAGGCCTATCGAGAAGGCAACTGTAGGCGGAGCGTATATTCATGACTTGAAAGGTGATTTCGAATAGGGTAGGCCCTACGTAGACTGGTAGGGTAATTTCGCCTAATACGTCCTTTTGGGATCCATCGAAGGCCCTTACCACCACCGGGCTTGATTGTAGTTGGACCTGAACAGATTTTAGCTTATCCAGCATGGATTTGGGTAGTAAATTGAGGGATGATCCATTATCGATGAGGACCTTTGTAATGGTGTAGC